>OZ038397.1:39876572-40181572 GCA_964036045.1 Eutreptiella sp. 'Long Island Sound 2002'
CGAGGCGAAGGTGTTGGCAAACGTTCTCTCGAAAGGGCGCGGTGGACAATCAGGTCCCGTCATGAAAGCCCCCGCTTTGGAGCTGTGCCGCATTGTCAAGAGTTTGGCCCCGGCCGCCGAAGTCATCGGCATGGGCGGTATCGCAAGCGTGGAAGATTGTTTGCAATTCCGCGAGGCTGGAGCAACCGTTCTCGGCGTTGGTTCGGCGTTGATCGGGCTAGACACGCGCAAATGCCGCGAATACTTCGCGACTCTACTTCATGGCTTGGAACGCGCGGAGCAAAGCGAGCAGCAGCCGAGTGGCTGCGAGGGAAAGTCGGGGACGACAGTCGTCGTCGACCCCCCAGGCGCAACGGAGGCGTCGACGTCAGCAAAGGACCACGTCAGTGACAGCCGCGTTTTCAAACGGGTGCACCCGATGTCGTTGATGAAACATGAAGAGTTCCTGGTCGCAGAAAAGAAGATGATCAATCCGAAACTCGCGTTGATTACATTTGAGAGAAGCCTAGCCACCGGAAGCAACATCGCATTGTACGATCCCGGGCAGTTCTTGGAGCTGTGGGTGCCAGAATTGGGTGAGAAGCCCTTCGCCCCGAGCATCGTCGCATTGACACCGAAGGAGGACGGCACGTCGACGTACACCATTGAGCTCGCTGTGGGAGATGTGGGTAAACTGAGTCACCACCTCGTGAACGACACAAAAGTGGGCGAGTCGGTGGTATACATCCGTGGGCCCTATGGGAAGGGGTTCTCAGATGATGCGGGACACAGTGTTGGCGATGTCCACGTGACATGGCCTCAGGGAGAAAGGGGCAGCGCGGAGACCTGTCCGCCCTCCGAGGTTCAGCAGCCGGCGGAATACACACATATTCTCGTAGGAGGCGGCACCGGTATTGCCCCTCTGCTGTTGCTTGCGAAAAGGCTCCACGCCGATCAGGGCGTGAGCAAGGACCGGATCGCAGTGTTTTTAGGCGGACGGAGTGCGGAGAACCTCTACTACGAGGAGGAGTTCAAGGCCTATTCGGCGGTCGTTGTGTCAGCAACCAATGACGGTTCGGCTGGCGTTAAGGGTTTCGTCACCACAGCGCTCGAGGAGTACCTGGGCTGCAACCCCAGCCTTGCCGCTCCTAGAGGACGGGTGGAAGCGGCCACGAAAGTTCCGATGCTGAAGTTCTATAATTGTGGGCCGGAAATCATGATGGTGAACGCTGTGAAGGCGCAGGAACGAGTGTTGCAAGCACGCAAGAACGCGTTTCTGACGCAGACCGCAGACCCCGCCCCACAAGAGCTGCTCTCGTTCATGCCTCTTATTGAGTGCAGCATCGAGCGGTACATGAAGTGCGGCGTAGGGCTCTGCGGCGTCTGCAGTTGCGATGGATACAGAACCTGCGTGGACGGGCCCGTCTTTAACTACGACTTCGTTAAGCGGTCAATGCAAGATGAAGAAAAGGGCATGTTTGGGCGTGTTCACAGGAACAAGTGCACGCAGCTTTTGGAGTGGTGATAGGCAGCCGAAGGACCTCCGAGGCTGGTCTCTTTCCTGCTTCCGGGCAGCGAAGCAAGGCCATGCACTACCGCTCCCTGTGGCATCATCACCCTGTTATCTCTTTGGCTTCCTCAATGTCGGTCTGCTGCAGCTCATGCAGCACACTTTGCTCAGGGGGCTCAAGGCATCGACGATCAATGGGAGGAATTGGGGAATGCGACGAAAGCAGCACAGCATTGGGTCATGTGTCGGATCCTTAGCAAAAGCCCTGTTGCTGCACGAGGCTGTGCGTCCCTTTTGGAGTTGGATGCTGACCCCAAGAGGGATAGAGGGTTACATCTTTGGTGGATCCATATCAGGTCTTTCGGGCAGAGATCGTTTTGCAAAAGCCTCGCACATACACCCAGAAACAGTGGCCGCTGCATCGGTGCCAAAACCCTTATTTTCTTTTGCAGGCAAACCACGACTGGAGGCCGTTTTCATCAAAGCGGCACTCCCCGGTCCCCGCCCCAGAAGGGTTGTGGTGCCTCATCCTGTCATTCTGACTTTGGGCCGTCTTACCTTGCTGCTATGTTAGGTCCTTGCCGCCGTGGGCCATGCAGCTCCCATTTTCGCCTCACCCAATTCTGTTCGTGGAAATCTAGAGTGTGCTCGCGGCAACAGACATTTGCAATTTCATTTCACTGTCATGTCCTTGGCTTGGCGCAAATCAACCTGTGGAAGCATAGGCATCGAAGTTGATGCAATTTGGCATTCTTGACCCAAACTATGGTATCCTACAGTCCTTTGAACGCAGCTCATCCACTTTCCAGAGTTTTCCAGCTTCCAATTGCCTCATTTCATAGTTCACACTGAACCCCTGTCCCACCCTACAGTCGTAACTGCTGCTAGCACTCCCCTCACCCCTGAGCGACGTCGTCTTCGCCCATGCACAGCGGAGAATTATGGAGCCACAAGTGCCGTGACTTGCCAGTGCCATTATTCTCAATGTCTTGTGGAACAGATTCCGCAATGTCTTCTTTTTGTCCCGAAGATTTTCGATGACCACGTGACCAGCGCACAAAGAGGGGCAGGGCTTGTCATCGCTTGTACACCTGGCCTTACTTCTGTAAGGCCTTGCGTGCAGCCTGTATATACTCTGAACATTGCCCATTAAGCGCTACAGACAATGGTGGACAAGAATAGTGTGAATTATGTCAAGGAAATCGAGGTTCCCGTGGAGTGTCTTCCAAAACAGGTTTTGCAGCTCTTTGGGGGCGTACCGTGCGTTGTGCGCGCGCTTTGCACGCGCTGTGCGAAAAGTTGGCTGTTCTCCACCACCGGGAGTTCGGTAAATTCAGAAGGTTGAAAGGACGTCATTGAATCGCTGCTGCAGTGGACGGGGCTATAGGGGGCAGAATTTAGGTCCCTGGGACCCCTGGCAAGCATTAGATGTTTGATTTTTTAATTTTTCCACTGATTGTGCATGATTCCGCAGGTGGGTGGTTTTCAGGGTTGTTACCTGGATAATCACCGTGGTAATTGGCGCTGTGCGCGCGCTGTGCCCGCGCTGTGCGAAAACGCCCCCTTTGGCACCATTAGGGACACCGTTCCATGTTCACTATGCACTAAGTGGACCGATAGGACGACGAAATGCATGACAGCTGCGTTGACCTTGAGTTCGGTGTACCCATTTGGATTGAGCTTTGAGAGGCATCAGGCCATCTTTTGACAGTGAAGAGGACCCCTTGATTGGGTGTTGTAAAACAGAATCAACCACCCATTCTATGAGACACATAAAAGCAATCTGACTCATCAAATCCAGGCTGCGTTTGTAACAATTACCTTGCAGGGGGGTGGGGGGGGCTCCTCGAACGCGGAAACGACACCAGCAAGAGCACCGGCCGCAGCGGCCAACAGAAAGCAGCGACCCGACGCAACATGCGAAGGGAAGAACGGGTGACCGTACAGGGCTCGTAAAGGAGCAACAACCAGACGGGATGTCACACAGGGGGGTGGCATAATTCCGCATAATTCCCGAGCCTTTCTCGGGCTGGGCCCCTTCCACACCCTCTTTCTTTGTTTACACGGGCCCCGTCTGGTTGTGTGCTGTTACCCCTTTTTCCTGTGTCTTCATGCAGGCACCATCCCAAAATCTCCTTGTGGTTGTGGGGCATTTGTTGGTTCTCCAGATGGGGCTAGAGCACCTGAAGAGTGACAAGCATAAGCAATGGGGGAAAGCAAAGAAGAATATACACCCACTTAATTTTCCCAAGGCGTCCCAAGTGCAGCCAACAGAGACGACAGCAGCCAACAGTAGTGCAAGCTCTAATAGCAGCAACACATCCAGCTCTAGTAGCAGCAGCTCCAGCAGCAACACCAACATCCCTGCACAGATCAGCAGCCCTGCACAGAGCATGATTACCCGATTGGTATGCGTGTCACTCTTTGGGGCTGGGGTGTCTAAGCCAAAAAAGCGCTCTTCAATCTGAGTTACAAAACATGCGCCTCACAGAATTATAAGAGGGCAGTAATCACACTCTGCTGCTCCACCATTGCGTCACAGTCATCACCCTCATACTCACTGTCATCCTCAGGGTCCCCATCTGGTATGCCCACAAAGGCAGCTGGGCCTGGTTGGGGTGGGGGGGGGGGTCTCTACCACGGTATCGTCGTGGCATTGGGTGTTGCCTGAAATTTTGGTTTCTCTTTGCTCGGGGGGGGGGGGGGGGAGGTCCGGGTGGGTCTGAAGTCGGCTGGGTCTCATCCAAAATACCCCCGCCCCCCCCCTCTTACAAACGCAGCCTGATCATTTCCTTTTTGTACGAAATGAAGCAATGCCAGTCCCTGAGGTGGAGCACAGCAGCAACAAGATCAACTTTGTCCCATTTTCAAAGGCCTGCACAAATTACTCCGACCGAAAATGAGGCCTGACCGGGAGCCCAAGGAGTGGATGGGCAGTTTGGTGTCTGCTTCCTCAATCTCCAGGCACAGCGAAGACCAGGCCGATGGATCCCAATACCCAGTTAGCTGGCCTGCTCCCCATGGGTTGGAGGCAAAGCACGCTCCAGGGCACAACACATCATCTAGCGCGGGATCCCCAAGCACACCGTGGAAGTCTTCATTCTCAGGTGCCGGTGTTGGTAGCATGTCTAGCAAGCATACTTCTGGTGTTTGTGGCTCAACTACCGGTACAACCGCAGTGCCACAAATGAAATGGAGGTTGTTGACCAACAAAACCCAAAGCGGATCAGTGACTTTGCGTGGAGGCGGTGATTCCCCCGCTCTGCACACTGTCTGTGGGAATGTGACAGGGGCCAAACTGTCACTGGGTCCATCGCATCCCCGTCAAAGCCTAAGATCATTGACACCTCAAGAATGCCAGCCACAACATGGTGGTGCACAACATTCCTTCTACATTACAATGGGGGCTGGATGGGTACAGTTCAGTACCGGAACTTTGTTTGTTTCTCTGCATTTCTCTGCAATTTGCTTTTTCTGTTGCTTCCTAGTGAACAAAAGGACTATGGCATACTAACGAGACTCATTCTATTGCTGATAGTGGAACATGCATCCCGGGGGGGAGGTTGGTAAATTGCCCTGTCATGGCACATAAAGGAGAATAAGTCTCAGAACACACGCAAGAGGAACCTTCAGTAGAGTATCACTGTGCGGCATATTACTTGTCGAACACTGACGTTGCGGGGAAAATGTTGCATGGCTTTTCAAGCCAGCAGTAGAACTTCTTGGCAACAGCATCACAGAGGTCCTGGGACGGACATTATGATATTGGGAAAAATAATACTGTAGAAGAACTGTAATTGATGAATGTGAATTTGTACAGTTTACAGCGTCCCTAGGAGATGCACCCCACGCACGGTTGGTGCTGACCGTAACATGTGGCGCAGTCTCCTCAGCACTACCGGTCTGCTCAGGAGCTGTGTGGGGATGGAGTAGATGGTGGCTTAGTGGCTTGTAGAATTCTGTCTACGGCTACGCCTTAACAAGAACACCTGGAGGCAGAATACTTTACACATGTTCAAGGAAGATTGGGAGGACTGGGGGCACAAGCAGTGGACGCGAGATTCGATCCCAAACATCTTTGTGTTGTATTGCAGCCTGCTCAAGCTTAGAAACCCGGATAGCGCCCAGGGTAGCCTGCCAGGGGATGCCTCGCACAAAAAAAGTCTGTGGGTCCAGTAAACAGTAGCTTTGGTGTTGGTAGCATGTGTGTTGGTAGTGTGCACGTGCATGTGCGTGTGTGTGCATGTTGTATTCATGTGTGTGTGTAAAACTCAATGCAAAGCGATGAACACGAGCCAGTTCATCCACTTTCTGTATGAACTTCCTTTTGTGCTTGTGCAAATAAGCCTGTCTTCTTAATGGCACGTGCAATTGCGAGGGGCACAGTGACAACGCTAAAGCAGGGAACAGAGATGAGTAGTCAGGATCGAGAATGGGGAGTCCACTTAGTTTACCGCGTTCGCTGAGGCTCTACTGGCTACTCATCCACCTCATCTGCATTGCTTTTTGTTGTAGCTTAGCTTTAGAGGCCGGTCATTCGGCGTTTACCAGCGACAGGCGCAATCTGAATGGCACAAGCAGCAAACGTCCGAGACAAGGGTACCGTGATGAAAGGCAGCTTCAATTCGAGTTCGAGTTCCTCGTCTACAGAGGCGACGTGTTCCCTGGCGGACACAAAGACCCCATTCCAGTTCCTTGGGAGAGATATTCCGGGTCCGTTTACAATCGGAAGCGGCATCTTGACGGTCACGTGCGACACCATTCGTCTATTTGCGGAGCATGTTCCACAATGTGGCGTGATTACAACCAAGAGCATCGGTGTGGGAGTGAGGGAAGGAAACCGAGAACCGGTGATCGCAGGGCTCGGCTCAACAGTGAGCACCGCGACGTCCGATGGCATTGTGAATGCGGTGGGGCTGGCAAACCCCGGGGCCCCAGAGTTTTTGAAGGAGCTGAAGCCCTTGTACGAGAAGGTGTTCGTTGGTTGGAATGAGGAAGAAAGAGGGCCGCGACCATTCCTGTTGGTGTCTATTTTCGGGGGGACCGCGTCCCAGTTTGCCGAAGTGGCTTCAGCACTCGCTCCCTATTGTGATGGTTTGGAGCTCAACTTTAGTTGCCCACACGCGGAAGGGCATGGCCAGGCCATATGTGCCGTGGCTGGGTTAGCCGCAGAAGCAGCGTTGGCCGTCGAGAATGCCGTCGCGGCGCTTGGGTTGACGCGAGAAATTCCGATCGTTCCAAAGCTGTCTCCAAACCTCGACGAAGCCACCCTGCGTGATGTCGTGGCATCGCTGATTGCCATTAAGACCGTCAAGGGATTCACCGCCGGAAACACTTACGGCCCCATGGAAAACCGAGTCGAGGTGCGTAGCAACGCGCATATGTCCGAGGCGAAGGTGTTGGCAAACGTTCTCTCGAAAGGGCGCGGTGGACAATCAGGTCCCGTCATGAAAGCCCCCGCTTTGGAGCTGTGCCGCATTGTCAAGAGTTTGGCCCCGGCCGCCGAAGTCATCGGCATGGGCGGTATCGCAAGCGTGGAAGATTGTTTGCAATTCCGCGAGGCTGGAGCAACCGTTCTCGGCGTTGGTTCGGCGTTGATCGGGCTAGACACGCGCAAATGCCGCGAATACTTCGCGACTCTACTTCATGGCTTGGAACGCGCGGAGCAAAGCGAGCAGCAGCCGAGTGGCTGCGAGGGAAAGTCGGGGACGACAGTCGTCGTCGACCCCCCAGGCGCAACGGAGGCGTCGACGTCAGCGAAGGACCACGTCAGTGACAGCCGCGTTTTCAAACGGGTGCACCCGATGTCGTTGATGAAACATGAAGAGTTCCTGGTCGCAGAAAAGAAGATGATCAATCCGAAACTCGCGTTGATTACATTTGAGAGAAGCCTAGCCACCGGAAGCAACATCGCATTGTACGATCCCGGGCAGTTCTTGGAGCTGTGGGTGCCAGAATTGGGTGAGAAGCCCTTCGCCCCGAGCATCGTCGCATTGACACCGAAGGAGGACGGCACGTCGACGTACACCATTGAGCTCGCTGTGGGAGATGTGGGTAAACTGAGTCACCACCTCGTGAACGACACAAAAGTGGGCGAGTCGGTGGTATACATCCGTGGGCCCTATGGGAAGGGGTTCTCAGATGATGCGGGACACAGTGTTGGCGATGTCCACGTGACATGGCCTCAGGGAGAAAGGGGCAGCGCGGAGACCTGTCCGCCCTCCGAGGTTCAGCAGCCGGCGGAATACACACATATTCTCGTAGGAGGCGGCACCGGTATTGCCCCTCTGCTGTTGCTTGCGAAAAGGCTCCACGCCGATCAGGGCGTGAGCAAGGACCGGATCGCAGTGTTTTTAGGCGGACGGAGTGCGGAGAACCTCTACTACGAGGAGGAGTTCAAGGCCTATTCGGCGGTCGTTGTGTCAGCAACCAATGACGGTTCGGCTGGCGTTAAGGGTTTCGTCACCACAGCGCTCGAGGAGTACCTGGGCTGCAACCCCAGCCTTGCCGCTCCTAGAGGACGGGTGGAAGCGGCCACGAAAGTTCCGATGCTGAAGTTCTATAATTGTGGGCCGGAAATCATGATGGTGAACGCTGTGAAGGCGCAGGAACGAGTGTTGCAAGCACGCAAGAACGCGTTTCTGACGCAGACCGCAGACCCCGCCCCACAAGAGCTGCTCTCGTTCATGCCTCTTATTGAGTGCAGCATCGAGCGGTACATGAAGTGCGGCGTAGGGCTCTGCGGCGTCTGCAGTTGCGATGGATACAGAACCTGCGTGGACGGGCCCGTCTTTAACTACGACTTCGTTAAGCGGTCAATGCAAGATGAAGAAAAGGGCATGTTTGGGCGTGTTCACAGGAACAAGTGCACGCAGCTTTTGGAGTGGTGATAGGCAGCCGAAGGACCTCCGAGGCTGGTCTCTTTCCTGCTTCCGGGCAGCGAAGCAAGGCCATGCACTACCGCTCCCTGTGGCATCATCACCCTGTTATCTCTTTGGCTTCCTCAATGTCGGTCTGCTGCAGCTCATGCAGCACACTTTGCTCAGGGGGCTCAAGGCATCGACGATCAATGGGAGGAATTGGGGAATGCGACGAAAGCAGCACAGCATTGGGTCATGTGTCGGATCCTTAGCAAAAGCCCTGTTGCTGCACGAGGCTGTGCGTCCCTTTTGGAGTTGGATGCTGACCCCAAGAGGGATAGAGGGTTACATCTTTGGTGGATCCATATCAGGTCTTTCGGGCAGAGATCGTTTTGCAAAAGCCTCGCACATACACCCAGAAACAGTGGCCGCTGCATCGGTGCCAAAACCCTTATTTTCTTTTGCAGGCAAACCACGACTGGAGGCCGTTTTCATCAAAGCGGCACTCCCCGGTCCCCGCCCCAGAAGGGTTGTGGTGCCTCATCCTGTCATTCTGACTTTGGGCCGTCTTACCTTGCTGCTATGTTAGGTCCTTGCCGCCGTGGGCCATGCAGCTCCCATTTTCGCCTCACCCAATTCTGTTCGTGGAAATCTAGAGTGTGCTCGCGGCAACAGACATTTGCAATTTCATTTCACTGTCATGTCCTTGGCTTGGCGCAAATCAACCTGTGGAAGCATAGGCATCGAAGTTGATGCAATTTGGCATTCTTGACCCAAACTATGGTATCCTACAGTCCTTTGAACGCAGCTCATCCGCTTTCCAGAGTTTTCCAGCTTCCAATTGCCTCATTTCATAGTTCACACTGAACCCCTGTCCCACCCTACAGTCGTAACTGCTGCTAGCACTCCCCTCACCCCTGAGCGACGTCGTCTTCGCCCATGCACAGCGGAAAATTATGGAGCCACAAGTGCCGTGATTTGCCAGTGCCATTATTTTCTCAATGTCTTGTGGAACAGATTCCGCAATGTCTTCTTTTTATTCCGAAGATTTTCGATGACCACGTGACCAGCGCACAAAGAGGGGCAGGGCTTGTCATCGCTTGTACACCTGGCCTTACTTCTGTAAGGCCTTGCCTGCAGCCTGTATATACTCTGAACATTGCCCATTAAGCGCTACAGACAATGGTGGACAAGAATAGTGTGAATTATGTCAAGGAAATCGAGGTTCCCGTGGAGTGTCTTCCAAACAGGTTTTGCGGCTCTTTGGCACCATTAGGGACACCGTTCCATGTTCACTATGCACTAAGTGGACCGATAGGACGACGAAATGCATGACAGCTGCGTTGACCTTGAGTTCGGTGTGCCCATTTGGATTGAGCTTTGAGAGGCATCAGGCCATCTTTTGACAGTGAAGAGGACCCCTTGATTGGGTGTTGTAAAACAGAATCAACTACCCATTCTATGAGACACATAAAAGCAATCTGACTCATCAAATACAGGCTGCGATTACAACAATTACCTTGCAGGGGGCGGGGGGTGTGGCAGAATTCCGCATAATTCCCGAGCCTTTCTCGGGCTGGGCCCCTTCCACACCCTCTTTCTTTGTTTACACGGGCCCCGTCTGGTTGTGTGCTGATACCCCTTTTCGCTGTGTCTTCATGCAGGCACCATCCCAAAATCTCCTTGTGGTTGTGGGGCATTTGTTGGTTCTCCAGATGGGGCCAGAGCACCTGAAGAGTGACAAGCATAAGCAATGGGGGAAAGCAAAGAAGAATATACACCCACTTAATTTTCCCAAGGCGTCCCAAGTGCAGCCAACAGAGACGACAGCAGCCAACAGTAGTGCAAGCTCTAATAGCAGCAACACATCCAGCTCTAGTAGCAGCAGCTCCAGCAGCAACACCAACATCCCTGCACAGATCAGCAGCCCTGCACGGAGCATGATTACCCGATTGGTATGCGTGTCACTCTTTGGGGCTGGGGTGTCTAAGCCAAAAAAGCGCTCTTCAATCTGAGTTACAAAACATGCGCCTCACAGAATTATAAGAGGGCAGTAATCACACTCTGCTGCTCCACCATTGCGTCACAGTCATCACCCTCATACTCACTGTCATCCTCAGGGTCCCCATCTGGTATGCCCACAAAGGCAGCTGGGCCTGGTTGGGGTGGGGGGGGGGGTCTCTACCACGGTATCGTCGTGGCATTGGGTGTTGCCTGAAATTTTGGTTTCTCTTTGCTCGGGGGGGGGGGGGGGAGGTCCGGGTGGGTCTGAAGTCGGCTGGGTCTCATCCAAAATACCCCCGCCCCCCCCCTCTTACAAACGCAGCCTGATCATTTCCTTTTTGTACGAAATGAAGCAATGCCAGTCCCTGAGGTGGAGCACAGCAGCAACAAGATCAACTTTGTCCCATTTTCAAAGGCCTGCACAAATTACTCCGACCGAAAATGAGGCCTGACCGGGAGCCCAAGGAGTGGATGGGCAGATTGGTGTCTACTTCCTCAATCTCCAGGCACAGCGAAGACCAGGCCGATGGATCCCAATACCCAGTTAGCTGGCCTGCTCCCCATGGGTTGGAGGCAAAGCACGCTCCAGGGCACAACACATCATCTAGCGCGGGATCCCCAAGCACACCGTGGAAGTCTTCATTCTCAGGTGCCGGTGTTGGTAGCATGTCTAGCAAGCATACTTCTGGTGTTTGTGGCTCAACTACCGGTACAACCGCAGTGCCACAAATGAAATGGAGGTTGTTGACCAACAAAACCCAAAGCGGATCAGTGACTTTGCGTGGAGGCGGTGATTCCCCCGCTCTGCACACTGTCTGCGGGAATGTGACAGGGGCCAAACTGTCACTGGGTCCATCGCATCCCCGTCAAAGCCTAAGATCATTGACACCTCAAGAATGCCAGCCTACAATTGGGCTGAGGAGCTCTTCCTCTTCCCCAAGCCGTGCACTGTGTCCCCTCAAGTGAGTGCCTCAGTGCAGCCATGCCCATCCGCACCAACACAGACACCCAGTCCTCTATTAAAGCCATAGATCAACTTCGTGCAAGGCTCTTTCACTGCAAGCAGTAGAACTCTGCCGATCCGTCACATGGCCCTCGGAGGAGCAGGACATGACGAAATCGATATGTGGGTTTGGTCATATCCTGTTGTTTACCCCTTAGTAACCGGGCACATTCACTTTATAGGGGGTGACCATGTGGTGGTGAGATATGCCACTGGGTGGCGATAATGGGAGGGGGGGGGTAGTGGGAATCGAGCCCATCTCTCACTAGTACAAAGGAGTACCCTAACCACTAGGCCAGGCGAACTAGCGACTGAAATTCCGGTTCCAGGTGTTGAAGAACTGAACGTGTAGATAAGCATGATGGTTTATATGCTCGCTCAGTGAATCCGTTGCTGAAGTAGTGCACCTCCTACAAAAGCATATGCCCTTGTGTTATGGGATACTATTGCCCATATGCTTTTTTTGCCTGTGATGGATGATGAATATACCAGAACCACTCCTTTTTTATTGCAGGCAATAGAACGAGGCTTCTGGTTGTATTTTGAAATGTTGCGGTGGGACATGTCATCTAACGTGGTGCACAACATTCCTTCTACATTACAATGGGGGCTGGATGGGTACAGTTCAGTACCGGAACTTTGTTTGTTTCTCTGCATTTCTCTGCAATTTGCTTTTTCTGTTGTTTCCTAGCGAACAAAAGGACTATGGCATACTAACGAGACTCATTCTATTGCTGATAGTGGAACATGCATCCCGGGGGGGAGGTTGGTAAATTGCCCTGTCATGGCACATAAAGGAGAATAAGTCTCAGAACACACGCAAGAGGAACCTTCAGTAGAGTATCACTGTGCGGCATATTACTTGTCGAATACTGGCTTTGCGGGGAAAATGTTGCACGGCTTTTCAAGCCAGCAGTAGAACTTCTTGGCAACAGCATCACAGAGGTCCTGGGACAGACATTATGATATTGGGAAAAATAATACTGAAGCAGAACTGTAATTGATGAATGTGAATTTGTACAGTTTACAGCGTCCCTAGGAGATGCACCCCACGCACGGTTGGTGCTGACCGTAACATGTGGCGCAGTCTCCTCAGCACTACCGGTCTGCTCAGGAGCTGTGTGGGGATGGAGTAGATGGTGGTTTAGTGGCTTGTGGAATTCTGTCTACGGCTACGCCTTAACAAGAACACCTGGAGGCAGAATACTTTACACATGTTCAAGGAAGATTGAGAGGACTGGGGGCACAAGCAGTGGACGCGAGATTCGATCCCAAACATCTTTGTGTTGTATTGCAGCCTGCTCAAGCTTAGAAACCCGGATAGCGCCCAGGGTAGCCTGCCAGAGGATGCCTCGCACAAAAAAAGGTCTGTGGGTCCAGTAAACAGTAGCTTTGGTGTTGGTAGCATGTGTGTTGGTAGTGTGCACGTGCATGTGCGTGTGTGTGCATGTTGTATTCATGTGTACGTGTAAAACTCAATGCAAAGCGATGAACACGAGCCAGTTCATCCACTTTCTGTATGAACTTCCTTTTGTGCTTGTGCAAATAAGCCTGTCTTCTTAATGGCACGTGCAATTGCGAGGGGCACAGTGACAACGCTAAAGCAGGGAACAGAGATGAGTAGTCAGGATCGAGAATGGGGAGTCCACTTAGTTTACCGCGTTCGCTGAGGCTCTACTGGCTACTCATCCACCTCATCTGCATTGCTTTTTGTTGTAGCTTAGCTTTAGAGGCCGGTCATTCGGCGGTTACCAGCGACAGGCGCAATCTGAATGGCACAAGCAGCAAACGTCCGAGACAAGGGTACCGTGATGAAAGGCAGCTTCAATTCGAGTTCGAGTTCCTCGTCTACAGAGGCGACGTGTTCCCTGGCGGACACAAAGACCCCATTCCAGTTCCTTGGGAGAGATATTCCGGGTCCGTTTACAATCGGAAGCGGCATCTTGACGGTCACGTGCGACACCATTCGTCTATTTGCGGAGCATGTTCCACAATGTGGCGTGATTACAACCAAGAGCATCGGTGTGGGAGTGAGGGAAGGAAACCGAGAACCGGTGATCGCAGGGCTCGGCTCAACAGTGAGCACCGCGACGTCCGATGGCATTGTGAATGCGGTGGGGCTGGCAAACCCCGGGGCCCCAGAGTTTTTGAAGGAGCTGAAGCCCTTGTACGAGAAGGTGTTCGTTGGTTGGAATGAGGAAGAAAGAGGGCCGCGACCATTCCTGTTGGTGTCTATTTTCGGGGGGACCGCGTCCCAGTTTGCCGAAGTGGCTTCAGCACTCGCTCCCTATTGTGATGGTTTGGAGCTCAACTTTAGTTGCCCACACGCGGAAGGGCATGGCCAGGCCATATGTGCCGTGGCTGGGTTAGCCGCAGAAGCAGCGTTGGCCGTCGAGAATGCCGTCGCGGCGCTTGGGTTGACGCGAGAAATTCCGATCGTTCCAAAGCTGTCTCCAAACCTCGACGAAGCCACCCTGCGTGATGTCGTGGCATCGCTGATTGCCATTAAGACCGTCAAGGGATTCACCGCCGGAAACACTTACGGCCCCATGGAAAACCGAGTCGAGGTGCGTAGCAACGCGCATATGTCCGAGGCGAAGGTGTTGGCAAACGTTCTCTCGAAAGGGCGCGGTGGACAATCAGGTCCCGTCATGAAAGCCCCCGCTTTGGAGCTGTGCCGCATTGTCAAGAGTTTGGCCCCGGCCGCCGAAGTCATCGGCATGGGCGGTATCGCAAGCGTGGAAGATTGTTTGCAATTCCGCGAGGCTGGAGCAACCGTTCTCGGCGTTGGTTCGGCGTTGATCGGGCTAGACACGCGCAAATGCCGCGAATACTTCGCGACTCTACTTCATGGCTTGGAACGCGCGGAGCAAAGCGAGCAGCAGCCGAGTGGCTGCGAGGGAAAGTCGGGGACGACAGTCGTCGTCGACCCCCCAGGCGCAACGGAGGCGTCGACGTCAGCAAAGGACCACGTCAGTGACAGCCGCGTTTTCAAACGGGTGCACCCGATGTCGTTGATGAAACATGAAGAGTTCCTGGTCGCAGAAAAGAAGATGATCAATCCGCAACTCGCGTTGATTACATTTGAGAGAAGCCTAGCCACCGGAAGCAACATCGCATTGTACGATCCCGGGCAGTTCTTGGAGCTGTGGGTGCCAGAATTGGGTGAGAAGCCCTTCGCCCCGAGCATCGTCGCATTGACACCGAAGGAGGACGGCACGTCGACGTACACCATTGAGCTCGCTGTGGGAGATGTGGGTAAACTGAGTCACCACCTCGTGAACGACACAAAAGTGGGCGAGTCGGTGGTATACATCCGTGGGCCCTATGGGAAGGGGTTCTCAGATGATGCGGGACACAGTGTTGGCGATGTCCACGTGGCATGGCCTCAGGGAGAAAGGGGCAGCGCGGAGACCTGTCCGCCCTCCGAGGTTCAGCAGCCGGCGGAATACACACATATTCTCGTAGGAGGCGGCACCGGTATTGCCCCTCTGCTGTTGCTTGCGAAAAGGCTCCACGCCGATCAGGGCGTGAGCAAGGACCGGATCGCAGTGTTTTTAGGCGGACGGAGTGCGGAGAACCTCTACTACGAGGAGGAGTTCAAGGCCTATTCGGCGGTCGTTGTGTCAGCAACCAATGACGGTTCGGCTGGCGTTAAGGGTTTCGTCACCACAGCGCTCGAGGAGTACCTGGGCTGCAACCCCAGCCTTGCCGCTCCTAGAGGACGGGTGGAAGCGGCCACGAAAGTTCCGATGCTGAAGTTCTATAATTGTGGGCCGGAAATCATGATGGTGAACGCTGTGAAGGCGCAGGAACGAGTGTTGCAAGCACGCAAGAACGCGTTTCTGACGCAGACCGCAGACCCCGCCCCACAAGAGCTGCTCTCGTTCATGCCTCTTATTGAGTGCAGCATCGAGCGGTACATGAAGTGCGGCGTAGGGCTCTGCGGCGTCTGCAGTTGCGATGGATACAGAACCTGCGTGGACGGGCCCGTCTTTAACTACGACTTCGTTAAGCGGTCAATGCAAGATGAAGAAAAGGGCATGTTTGGGCGTGTTCACAGGAACAAGTGCACGCAGCTTTTGGAGTGGTGATAGGCAGCCGAAGGACCTCCGAGGCTGGTCTCTTTCCTGCTTCCGGGCAGCGAAGCAAGGCCATGCACTACCGCTCCCTGTGGCATCATCACCCTGTTATCTCTTTGGCTTCCTCAATGTCGGTCTGCTGCAGCTCATGCAGCACACTTTGCTCAGGGGGCTCAAGGCATCGACGATCAATGGGAGGAATTGGGGAATGCGACGAAAGCAGCACAGCATTGGGTCATGTGTCGGATCCTTAGCAAAAGCCCTGTTGCTGCACGAGGCTGTGCGTCCCTTTTGGAGTTGGATGCTGACCCCAAGAGGAATAGAGGGTTACATCTTTGGTGGATCCATATCAGGTCTTTCGGGCAGAGATCGTTTTGCAAAAGCCTCGCACATACACCCAGAAACAGTGGCCGCTGCATCGGTGCCAAAACCCTTATTTTCTTTTGCAGGCAAACCACGACTGGAGGCCGTTTTCATCAAAGCGGCACTCCCCGGTCCCCGCCCCAGAAGGGTTGTGGTGCCTCATCCTGTCATTCTGACTTTGGGCCGTCTTACCTTGCTGCTATGTTAGGTCCTTGCCGCCGTGGGCCATGCAGCTCCCATTTTCGCCTCACCCAATTCTGTTCGTGGAAATCTAGAGTGTGCTCGCGGCAACAGACATTTGCAATTTCATTTCACTGTCATGTCCTTGGCTTGGCGCAAATCAACCTGTGGAAGCATAGACATCGAAGTTGATGCAATTTGGCATTCTTGACCCAAACTATGGTATCCTACAGTCCTTTGAACGCAGCTCATCCACTTTCCAGAGTTTTCCAGCTTCCAATTGCCTCATTTCATAGTTCACACTGAACCCCTGTCCCACCCTACAGTCGTAACTGCTGCTAGCACTCCCCTCACCCCTGAGCGACGTCGTCTTCGCCCATGCACAGCGGAAAATTATGGAGATTATCGATGACCACGTGACCAGCGCACAAAGAGGGGCAGGGCTTGTCATCGCTTGTACACCTGGCCTTACTTCTGTAAGGCCTTGCCTGCAGCCTGTATATACTCTGAACATTGCCCATTAAGCGCTACAGACACTGGTGGACAAGAATAGTGTGAATTATGTCAAGGAAATCGAGGTTCCCGTGGAGTGTCTTCCAAACAGGTTTTGCGGCTCTTTGGCACCATTAGGGACACCGTTCCATGTTCACTATGCACTAAGTGGACCGATAGGACGACGAAATGCATGACAGCTGCGTTGACCTTGAGTTTGGTGTACCCATTTGGATTGAGCTTTGAGAGGCATCAGGCCATCTTTTGACAGTGAAGAGGACCCCTTGATTGGGTGTTGTAAAACAGAATCAACCACCCATTCTATGAGACACATAAAAGCAATCTAATGCATCATCTTATTTTTGTGTGAAGTGATGCAATGCCAGTCCCTGACGCGGAGTACGGCATCAACAAGATGAATGTTGCTTCACTTTCAAAGGGGTGCACAAGTTACTCTGACCGAAAATGGGGCCTCCAAGGGATGGATGGGCAGATTGGTGTCTGCATCCCAATCTCCAGATACTGCATCGGCGAACACCAGGCCATAAAGGGAATGTGCCCGCGTACTCCGGGGTAAACAACAGGATATGACCAAACCCACATATCGATTTGGTCATGTCCTGCTCCTCCGAGGGCCATGTGGCGGATCGGCAGAGTTCTACTGCTTGCAGTGAAAGAGCCTTGCACGAAGTTGATCCATGGCTTTAATAGAGGACTGGGTGTCTGTGTTGGTGCGGATAGGCATGGCTGCACTGAGGCACTCACTTGACGGTACTGTAGCTCTGTAGCTCTTCCCCAAGGTAACAGTGCCAACGGAGGATTATGTGTTGCGCTCCAATTAAGATTATGTGCGAGTGTCCTCCATGCGGAAGTGTCATATTTTAGATGTCCCCTTGCCCTGAGCCCCACTATTGCTGATGTTGAAAGCCTTTTCTCTTTGCTCAACCGCATCAATAGCGCAGAGACCGCCGATCCCTAGAACTGGATATGCTTGAAAAGTTGCTGGTTGTGGTGTGTGGGCTGCACAGTTCACTATGTATAGTCATTACCCACTGGTGGAGACCCGCAGGATGAAAAGACGGATCCCGAAGGTTTGTAGTCAGAAGGTAGACAAATGGACACATCAGCATGTGGAAGGTGCTTCAGCGACTGAAGAGTTTCAACAACCTAAGACAGATGGTGCCGCCAACCACCATTCCTGAGATGAATTTTCTCTGATTCTGGCCCTGGTCCTGACTTCACTTGTACCTCCGACTGTAGCTCCTCAGATTCTTTGGACTCCCGCAAAAGCCTCCCTCGCCATTCCCTTCTCGCACTCACACAACCCTGATCGTGAACGACCTGAATCAGAGTCGTCACAGCCACAACCCAACCCTAAACCCGCTGCTAAACCCTCTTCCGAACACGCAGTCATACCTTCACACACCTCAACGACACCATCTTTCACACACAAAAGACCAGAACCATCACCAAAGAGCGATTTCACAAAGAAATTTCAGCGCTTCCAAACCATAGTGGATGCAGACGATGACTCCCCCACTCCTTGGGATGACCAAGAGACCGAACCAGAGACAGCTGGCTCCATTACGGCACCGGATCTGAAACAACTTTGGTTCGCCCAGCATTGCACAGCGCACAAAATCAAAAACCAGGCCGATCAAACAGACGCCTCCATGAGACTCCTCCAAACCCTCTGGACCAGGTCCGGTGGATCACCCAAACCCAGAGCCACACACTCATTGCATACGATTTTGCACCACTGCATTCACCTTCCTGAGCTTCCAAAAATGCGCCACAGACTGCATGTAGCAAGTATGCCACTCCCGCATTGGCTGTGCATGGTGTCTGCTTCAGTCGCGAGATATCTCCTCCTGCAGCCACATTTCAGCACATGCCCCAACAACATCCGCACACATGGCACCCAACCCAACCTCCAAGCCGCGTGCGTTCGCCACGGCCTCGCTGACATCCTCCTCCAAATAGAGGAGGTAGTTTGATTGGCACGCCGCCTTGCAACAATGTGCATGCACGGTAGGCGCGCGCCACCTCGGCCGCACGTAGGTCCCCGCGGGGCGGCTTGTCCGCAGCGCAATTCTCTGCTCAGCCAAACCACAGTCACTTACTTACTTACAGCAACTCACATGAAACAAGGTTGTAAGAACACTACTGAACTGCCGTCACACGAAAGGAGGTCACTGTGTCATTTCAGTTAACGGCTCATCCATCCTTTCCTCCACAGCATTTCAGGTGCTCCTTAGCCCAATTGTAGGCTGGCATTCTTGAGGTGTCAACAATCTTAGGGGGCGCCCAGCGCAGTGCGTGCGCAGTGCGGGCGCAGTGCAACTATTTCGGCGTCTAGCCGTACTGGAGACCCATACTTTGTGACACTAGGGGCATCATTGTTGCCCCTAGCATAGGTTTTGATGCTTCTTCCACATGGGGGATACGGCATTTTTGTATTTTCACCCACTTTCACCCATTCCCACCCCTTTACACATTTTTTTTGCTCATCTTCACCATAGACTCCCACATTTTGGCGTGGCCCCTCGAGTTGACGTGACGGACTGCCCGGTTTTGCCTGTCCACAGTTGAATGCCTTATGCGAGGCCGCATCCCTGCTGATGAGGAAGCGTGGTTGTACCACAAGTTGAAAACAGAGGTTGACATGGATTCCCTCCTGCAAGAGACTTTGCCCCCCGGTCACTCATTCTATTGCTGATAGTGGAACATGCATCCCAGGGGGGGGAGGTTGGTAAATTGCCCTGTCATGGCACATAAAGGAGAATAAGTCTCAGAACACACGCAAGAGGAACCTTCAGTAGAGTATCACTGTGCGGCATATTACTTGTCGAACACTGGCTTTGTGGGGAAAATGTTGCACGGCTTTTCAAGCCAGCAGTAGAACTTCTTGGCAACAGCATCACAGAGGTCCTGGGACAGACATTATGATATTGGGCAAAATGATGCTGGAGCCATTGCGTTTCCTCCCCAATTTGGTTTCGGTCCCCATTTTGGGGACCCTGAGACGGCAGGGGTATTGTAGTCGTTCTTTACCTCCCCCTTTGAGGACGCCATGATTACTGTGGACATGGATTGCCTTCCTACTTTGGGGTGCTCAAGACAGCAGGGCTTATAGCCATTTTGCTTCTTCTCAACTTCAGGGACCCCATGATGGCAGGCGTTTTGCAGGCATCGTTTAACTCCCTGCTTTGGCGACCCAAGACGGCAGTGGTTTCGTTGCCATTATGTTGCTCCCGCTCTGAGGACCCCAAGACTGCAACGGTAATGTAGCTGTTGTTTGCCCCTCCACTGAGGGGACTCCACAGTTTATGCAAACAATAGGTAGAGAAGCAAAACACTGGTTACGGAATGGATGTACATGACTTGAACAACAGAAGCAGGGAGATGTAAACAATAGGAACAGGGTCACATAGGACAGGAGAGCTTAAGGAGATATAAGAGTAGCAAAAGACGAGTAGCGGAAAGATGTGTGAAGTCCATGTTTGTGTGCACCCACAAACGCGTCCATTGCAGTTTCCTGTTGCCAGAGTCTATTTTGTTCGTCTCCGAATATGGCTCGCTCCAGAACAGAAGATGTTGTGGACGATGAGACGAAGGAAGTGGATTTTGCGTCCATGTACTTGTCGGACAAAGTCCAGAAGGGGCTCTTGGAAAACGGGTACAGCAGACCCTCGCCCATTCAGCTCAAGGCGATCCCTTTGGGTCGCCTGGGGCTGGATATCATTGCCCAGGCCAAGAGCGGAACCGGCAAAACCCTCGTGTTCGCTGTCATCGCATTGGAGATGGTGGACGTGCGTGTAGCCGAGCCCCAGTGCCTGATTCTGGCACCAACACGGGAAATTGCGATTCAGAGCGCAAAGGTGATCAACGACGTTGGGATGTTCTTTGAGCCGCTGAATTGCCGCGTGTTCATTGGTGGCGTTATAGACAAGAACGATGCCAAGCAAGCCAGGACCTGCAACATTGCGGTCGGGACGCCCGGGCGGGTCTGCCAGCTGATCCAGACGGACAAACTGGAGACCGCCAAGATCCGACTGCTTGTCCTGGACGAGGCGGACCAGATGGGCGCGGAAGGCAACAACATGCACGTGCAATGCAATGAGATCTTCCGGGCGCTGCCCACCCGCAAGCAGACCTGCACGTTCTCTGCCACGTACAACGGGCCCGTGATGCAGAGCATCCGGCTGTACATGCGCAACCCCTCGTTCGTCTCGGTGGTGGACCAGCAGAAGACCGCGCTGCGCGGCGTGCGGGAGTACTACCGCGAGGTCCAGCCTGCGGCGTCCGCCGCCTTGACTCTGGAGGGCAAGAAGGGGCAGCTGCTGCGCATCTTGGGGCAGATCCCGTTCTACCAGTGCATCGTCTTCTGCAACGAGATGGCAGAGGGCGAGGACATCGCCAAGGAGCTGTCTGCCCACGGGTTCCCCGCACGCTTCATCTGCGGCCGCCAGGGCCAGCTGGACCGGAACGCGACGATGGAGGCGTTCCATGCCCTGTCTGTCCGGATCTTGGTGTCGACAGACCTCACAGCCCGTGGCATCGACATGTCCAAGGTTAACGTTGTTGTAAATCTCGACGTTCCCTTCGATCAGTCGACGTACACTCATCGCACCGGCCGGACTGGGCGCTTTGGAACCCGGGGAGTTTGTGTCAACCTGCTGACGCGGCGGGAGCTGGACCGGCTGAACGCGTTCCGCGCCAGTTCGGGTGCCGGGGTCGAGATGCAGGAGTTACCTGCGAAGATGGATGCAGAAGCTTTGCGGTACCATCAGGAGCTGCAGGCCACCCTGCCGCAGAGAGACCAGGAGAACTTTGCCCGGTTTGAAGCCGAGGTTGAGCATCGGAAGAGGACGTTGGACACCTCCGATGGCGCTGGTGGTGGGACAAGCAAACGGATGCGGGTCAGGGGCAGTGGTGATGACAAAAGGGGAGATCTGGAGGTAACAGCGGAAGGGGAGCTGGATCCAGGCGAATGGGCAGCGGAGGATGAGGAGGAGGAAGAGGAGGAAGAAGGGGAGGAGGGGTTGGAGGATTACGCGGAGGAGGACGAGGCGGATGAGACAGAGGCTGAAGCTGAGGAGCATGGAGCAATTAGCACCGTCAGCTTTGTGCAGGAGGGTGACGGGGTAGATCCATCCCACTGGGTTCAGCATGACTCTGCAGCTGCGGAGTGGGACCCCTGGCACGTGCAGCAGGTGCAGTTGCTGCATCAGAGTATCTGTGAGTACTATGCGGCGCACTACTACCGCTGCTACTGCGACGCTGTGGCAGCAATGGGGCCCACGCATGTCCCTGCAACAGGGTTCCGTTTCAGGAATTACGCACAGGAGCTGAAAGCTCAGGAACCAAGTGGATCATAAGATTCTCCGCTTGGGTGCGAACCCACCGCCCAGATCTTTGATTCGTTGAAGATGTGTGTGACCGGTCCTTTGGGCACCGCAGTACGGGGACTAGCCCCTTGGGCTGGAGTGTACGGGCGTTCGGTGTCAGGTTGACAGCCTCCTAAAACCTGGCAGAAGAAGGTACCTGGCACAAAGCAGCACTACAGTTGTGGGTGTCTATGGGCACGTTTCTGAATTTTTCTTTTACTATCTTTCATGATGCCAGAGAGGCAAAGGGATACGAATCCCTTTGGGTTTGCTGGGGGCAATCAGGTCAATGACTGCATCAGACATCATCTGAGAGCAAGGCCTTTTAATCATTTGTATTGCAGGGTTGACAATGGAGGACATGCAAAAAATGTGGACATCTCATATTTTTGCATAGTTCCGCCTCTTTCCTTCAGTTGCATCCATCAGTCTGCATGGGTGGTGGCAAATAGTGTAGTACCGCGTGCGACAGGTATAGACAGCAGAGCTGGGAAATACCAGCATGCCATCTGCATGCACTTTGTCCCGCCTCTCCCCCACCATCTCCTGCCCATCACTATGACAAGGGTGCTCGCCAATGCTAACCTCGCTTTCCACTCTGAATCAGATCATGACTCTGCCCTTGCCTCTGTCTCTGACCCCAGTCGCTGCTGGATGCAGACGCCTTTTCTGCACAACATCATGGGTGGTTGAAAACTGGACGGGGTGGTTGAAAATGGCACGGGTTAGTTGAATTCGGATTTCCAGAGATTATAGCCCCGGGTGCGACACGTCTACATCACGAAGCTGTCTAAAAAGAATCAAAGACGACGGGGATGGGAAGGTGACAACCGTCTCCTTTTTGCTTGTTTTTTTTGGATGGATTTTTTGTGAAAACCATTTTATCTAAGGGTGAGATAACATTTCTCAAGTCGCGGGATGAGTGTGGTCTTTTGCACCCCAAGTTGGGTTATTCCGCTCCTAATGTTTGTGTTATAAAAAATCGCTCAGAACTGTTGGCGCACTAGCTGGATTTTTTTCTGGTTATGGTTTTAAACCAAAGCACGCTCAGTTCTTCGGTTTAAATTGGACCCAGCACTACGTTAAAGCACTGCTTCAAAACCCATTTTTTGATTTGCAGTGCCCTGCCTTGCTACCGGGCCTTTTCTCTGCAGTCAGCCCCGCCCGCCCGCCCTAACCTTTGTGCCAGCACACCTTTGCGATCCCCCCCCCCCTCCTTGAAGCATCACACAGCTTCACTCTCTGTACCTCCCTGAGTGCACATGCACCCGGGCTGTCAGGCACACATGACAGGTTCCTAGTGCTAAAAACTGTGTTTTCAACAATGCATCTCAGTGGTAACAGGCAAGCACCAACTGTCGAAGCATGCCGCAGCATGCCGCAGCACCTGTTTTTGGGGCTTGTTGGTGGGGGTTTTGAAGCATGCCGCAGCACACTGAAAATTGCGTTGGGGCTTTTTTTGGGAAAAATATGGGACCAAACTATCAATCCCATCCCTGTGCCGTCATTTGTCAGAGATGGACAGTACTCTAGTGGTTAAGTGGTGCATCTGTGAACGAGAGGACCCTGATTCAATTCTGGGGAGTGGCAATTTGCAACAATCCTGGCAGGAGTGCATAGCCCAACCTGGTCCCCCCCCCCCCTTTTTTTTGCTGTGCTGTACTTTGACAGATCATTGTTTGCTTCACTTTGTCTTCTGATGTCTACTGTTGAACCCACAGAGGAGGGGAAACCACAACCCAAGAGGAACAACAACCAGGAGTACTGCAGACTGTTTGCAGACTGTTTGCAGTGGGCAATTGAGAAGGCATCGGGCAGTACCTATGTTGTACAGACACCTAGGGTGAAGGTCAAAATGGAAAATTGGGTTGTAGGTTTTGTGCAAAGGGTGAAGGACCATGTTTCGGGTAAAAACAAGAAACAACCAGATGGTTCCTATGCCCGCCAGCCTCAGGTTAGGCTTAGTTTTCAGCTTCTAGAAAATTTGGGTATCCTCACCTGCGGCTTGAAGCATGCTGCGGCGTGCTACAGCACAGCAAATTTTTCTTGGGGACCATTTGGTGCAAAAGAAATTCGCCAAGCCGCTCAAGAGTTTCCGAGTATCGCAAAAAGGATTGTGAGAGAGTGCTAGAATGCCGCACAGCAGATTCAGAACGCTGTAGAAGAGAAGACAAGAGTTCTAGTTGCTGTTCAAAAGACACTGAGAAGTTTGTATTTTACTCACTGCGTGCTAGAAGATTAGTGCCACATAGGGGCAATGGGCAACGCTTTGATGGGCGCGTTCTTGATGATTTGGGTTTTGTTTGGGAGACTGTGGGAGCACCCCGTAGTAGTGACGGTGTGAGGTTCCATTAGGGTTGAGCTAATTGAGTGTTTGTCAGTAGAGTGCCGCGGGCGAAAGTATTGCACAGAAGCGTCGTAGGAGCTGCTGCACTATTTGGGTATTAGAGTGCCAGAAATCGGATTTGGATTTGAAAAATTGACTTTGATAGTGTTGCGCATGAAACCGCAGAGTATGCCAGCTTCTTCGTAGAAATAGCACGATCGTATGCAAGTTTGCGTTGTTTTCGGGCAGCACTCTTAAAAGCAATGCTTTGCGGATGTACAAATTGGGCAGTGTGTCGGAGTGTATGTGACTATCTGCGACAGTTAGGTTGTAGCGGCATGTTGTTGTGGTGTTTCACTGTGGCTGTATTTTGAAACCCACTTCTACTTTGGTTCTTTTCTTTTAATTGGCCCCTATTTGATGTGCACATTATTAGCATAGCCTTTTGCACTTGTGAAAATGTAAAAAAAAAAGCTTGTACAAGAAAACTTCCCGTAAAAACAAGTGTGGAGCTACCAAGTAAAAAGAAGGATCAAATCAAGACTATTTTCTTTCTTTTTAATCTCTTTTCCCATGCCACTTCAGCAAAAAATAGTGCATATCTAGAGAGTTTACATCTCATGGTGAACTACAGTGAACAAGATGAAACTCTAAAGCAGCTATACTATGTTTTCTAGTCTAATGGTGGCGATCACCCAGAATCTGTGATTCTTTTTGTATATCTTCTTATCTATGGACCCCTTATGTTGTTAAACACAAGCCTGGGTTTCCTGAATTGATTGTTGCGCCTATCTTGGGTTATTGGAATACCACATTTCCAAAGCAACTGGCAAAGAAACTTATTTTGTGCTAGCAAAGATTTTAACACCTCTGACTTCCTTGTTTGGTCTTCCCCGTCACTAGCATGTGCAAAAGAGCAAAAAGAGCAACCGCTGAAAAGTTCTCAATGGAGAAAGTCAGAGTAGATTCTATGAGTACAAAAAAGGGGTTGGAAAATGCGCACAAGACTCGACCCTCCGTCATGACCCAACCCATTATCAGGAAATGATCTTGATCTAGCACCAGGAACTACATCTTATATGAGTTTCTCGGCCCTTCAACGCCTTCGTTCCTATGTTGGTACTCTACATCCTACCCTCACTGGGGCTGACACCTCACCAACGCCGCGCGCTAAGCCACGTGCAAAGAAAGAGACAGACGGGGATGAAGGGATGACTATGTCCTTCGGCGCACTTCGAGTCTTAAGCGACCTTCCTATTCACCACTTCGACGGCGATCACATAGAAAAATAGCGTAGTGACAATGGCATGGCTGAACCTAAGGGAGAGCCCTTTGAGGCAGCCCAATATTGCATCCATACTTTGGCGCCCGAAAAGGGTAATCCCGAAACGTCAAGGAAAACTTATACTGAACATTTCCTTTCAATAATTCCGTCCGTTCCGGAGAACACAACGGAGGAGTTCAAGAGTGTTTTGAAGGACGGGATGACCTAGGAAGTTGGCGCCACACTGTAGGGGAACTCAAGCGCCCTACTCGCGGCGTGACGTTTCAAGAATCGTAACATGGTGGCACAGTGTACGGCGATGACAAAAAGACTTGTCAAGCAGGCAATGGTGAGCAATAGAAAACACAACAGACACACCAAACATAAAGTAACATGTTCAAATCAAATGTGTAACAAAATGTAACCACGCCGTAAAATGCCGCTCGTTTTTTGTACTTATTTCCTATTGCTGAAGCTTCTTATGTCTAAGCGCATTAGGTTCTGCGCATCCATAGTTCGTCGCGGTGGCACTTTGCAGCCGCGAAAAGTTTTGCCACTATCACTTTACAAGATAATTGGTCCGAATTATGAGAGCCCGAACAAATCGCGTACGAACTACTTGCCTGTTCCATACTCTTTTGTTAGCTGTACTTTGCGGTACACTCTGATTTTGTTTCGTGCTGTAGTGAAAGGATCTTTGTTTCGAAAAATTTGCAAAACATATCCGTGGTTGAAATCCTGAATGGTAATGGAAAAGTGTCTTTAGCTTTTTATTGATTTCAATTCAACCCTGTTAACGTTTGTATGCCTCTTTGACCATAATACAAACTCCTGTGAAATTGGAGACAGTCCTCGGTAGAACAGTAAGTGGATTTTCTCACCCTCTGTCGTCGTTGCCTTGTCCCCGGTTTCCAAAAGAATGCAAGCCACCGTACATGGAGTGTTGTCGTTGATATGTTTAGTTCGCAACGTCATATTACTTTTTGGCATACTTCTTCATGATGTTTTACAAATAAAATCCTCCACACATCAATTTCTTTCGTGACGAAAAAATTAAGGTTGTGCCGGTAGTGTAATGAAATGAAAGATTTGACAAATACGAGCACCACAACGGCAAGATTTGCAACAGGGAGCGGGTGTATGGGATTAAGTTACATGTAGCGATATCATTTGTGCCGTGTTGTTCAAGATTGGTTTATGTACAATAGCGCCTGTGTTGGTCTTTTATAGGCATACTAACATCTCAATGTGCCGAATTGCAATTTCGAGCCGGGTTGATGAAGATGAAAGAAATCCAAAGAATTGTTCCTCTGCTTTATTCATTCTTGTGAGAGACACTCTAATCAGAGCGCTTGGTGTCAAGCAATCGGGTATGTTTTCTGAGTTCAGACAATATTATGTGTTGATCTATAATGAATTGAGATGAAAATTTATCAGCCGGATGTGTTATTATAATTGGCGGAACATGGGATTTGCATTGCTAAATCCTAGGTTCGATTCCCGGATGCCATCCATGCAATTTCCTAAAAGCGATAAATCCATTTCAGCATGGGATGTTCCTAATCTATGACATTGATATAAAATGAGCTTTTGCATGATTTACAAATGTTTTTATATCAATTTATAAGGTTCAAAAAGGCTTTTGTACCATTCTTCTTGCAACCTTTTAGGTTGGTGTTTTGTTGACACATTGAATTGTCACTACTCAAGTGAGAGATCATTCCTGGAATTCACTGCATTGTTTGCTATTGAAAAGAGCCAAGGGAAATTTTAACACTGGTAGCATCACTATTCCATGGCTGGACTTACCTTGGATGATCTGGATCCTACTTATACTCCTGGGGCAGGACCTTCTGGCCACACTCTGTTGTATCCTCCTGATGGTGTGACTGGCATTGCGCCAGTTGATTTGAACACGTCTATGGGCACGTTGCAAAGACAGTTGTTTCAGCAAAATCAAGTTCTACATGACATGAAGCAAGCATTCGACGCACAGGTGCTTTCTCTGCAGGCTGAGCAGCAACGAGTTCAACAAGACAACGTCCACTTACTGCATCGCTTGAATACGTTACCCACTCCGATGTCTTCTGGATCTCCTTCGTGACTCGACTGTCCGACGTTCGGTTCTGAAGACGAGGCAGTGGACAGCAAGCTTGGTTTACAGGAGTTTCACGCGTGGCGCGTACAGGTCGTCGCGTGGCATGCAGAGAGTACGCTTGCAGTGTCGACACGCAATGTTCAGGTTTTTACGAAGCTACAAGGGCGTGCGGCGCGCGTTGTCGCTGCGAAGATGCCACTGGACGCGCTTCGTACTGATCAAGGCTTTCAAGGACTACTTGGGATACTAGAGTGGGCGTACGGTGGAGATACTGCAGACAATATACTTCAGGCGGTTGTTGGGCTGCTGGAGTGTAAGCGAGGTGACAGTGACATGCTTACCTGGATTAATCGGCTGGATATGCTGGTCTATCGTCTTGCGAATTTTGGCATTGTCTTGGATGAGCGATTTTCGGGGACGCTGGCGTTGCTGAATGCCAACCTGAATGCGGATCAGCGGGCGATGGTAGTCGCGAGCACAGGTCGGTCGTTGGTTTTCTCGCAGGTGCTGGTCGCTATTAGACAGCTTTTTCCAGGCGCGTCGACGTCGAGACCAATCGATTGCATGTTTGGGGCTGAGGCGCAGCGGCGGGGGAACAACAAAACACCAACCGGAAATAAGGTTAGCGCGCAGGGTGGGTCCCGGGTTACCTGCTGGAAGTGCGGGAAGCGTGGGCATGTTCAACGTGATTGTCCTGAGAAGATGACGTCAGCTTCGACCCTGATGGCACAAGAGGCGTCGACGGAAGAGGAAGGGTCTTCGCGTGCGGTGCCAACCGCTGAGAGCAAGTCTGGTGGGGCTAGCATGCGTGAGGTTTTCTCGGTGGTTGGTCATGACACCACTGCTGATTTGTTTCACAACCCTGGTGTGTGTTTGATGGCGCAGTCTGGTTCATTGTGTTCTCCACTTCACAAGCTTTGCTCCGAATCTTTGGGTCGTGGGATCATTGATCTTGGGTGTACCGACGCGATGTGTGGGGAATTTTGGCTCGATCACTATTTGCGCAAGCTTGGACCAGATGGCTCTGATGTTCGTCGGAGTGACACCAATGCGTGGTTTGTGTTTGGGGACGGTGGCACGAAGTCAGCGCTCTACAGAGTCGACTTACCAGTACAGATTGGTGGACGCGTGCAGTTCCTACGTACGCACGTGGTTTCTGGGGAAACACCTTTGTTGATTGGCCGGCGATCTATGGCGAGAATGCGCATGAGGATTCACGCGGCAAACAACACGGTTACTGTAAGCTTGGGTGCTGGCGATTTTACGATTCGTTGTGATGTCTCTTCGTCCGGACATCTGGTGTTGTCTCTTTGGGATTCATCGCATCGTGCGTCGTTGTGACTAGCTTCCCTGCCGGTTGGACACTCGTATTCGATGTTCGCTGCCGAGTCTTGGGGCGATGAACGGCTGGTGCGCAAGGAATTGTTGGCCTTACATACCAAGCTCGGGCATGCAGCGTTTCCTCATCTGGTCAAACAGTTGGCTCTGGCGTATCCGGATCGAGATGCCTCTCTTCTTCGGTCTGTAACACGGGGATTGGTATGTGAATCCTGTGAAAGGCGGAAGAAGGTACCAAGACGGGTGCGGATCTCTGGTATCTTCGGGGACAGCCTGTTTTGCACGTCATCTGTTTGTTCACTCGCCTCCGACATTGTTCTGTTCTTCGTGACCAGTCCGCCCCTCACGTGTGTCATTCGTTGTTGCATCTGTGGGTCAAGTACTATGGTCCTCCGGTGCTGTTGTATACTGATTTGGGGAAGGAGTTTGACAATGAGCTCATCAAGATGTTCGCTGAGCGTTATGGCATTACGCTGCACTGTGCGCCGGGTGGTTCACATTGGTCTTTGGGAGGTGTGGAGAGGCACCATTATCAACTGAGACATACCGTGGAGTTACTACTGGAGGCGGATGACACTCTGTCATTGCAAGATGCGTGTGATGTAGCACGCATGTCGTTGAACTATCATCCTATGCCGGATCGAGGTTTTTCACCTCAGCAATTGGTGTATGGGGTGTCTTCACGCTGGCCTGATTTTGTGGCTGCGAAGTTACCTGCTCTGGCCGAAACACCTGTGCCTTCTGATCATGTAGGCCACTACATGGTGAAGTTCTTGGATGCTATGTATCGTGCACGGGAGAAATTTCATGCAGCGGATGTTCGTGCGAAGGTTTCACTGGCGAAGCGTAGTCGGCCGTCTACTAACCGTAAGGTTGAGCTTGTGACTGGCGATACGGTTTTTTACTTTGAGTCACTTGAGAAGGGCAAGGATTCTTGGCATGGGCCGGCTGTGGTCATTGGTGCTGACGGTGACTTTGTCGTGTTACGCCACGGCGGGAGTGTGAGGCGCGTACCTCTGTTGCACTGCAGACCTGCTTCGGCGGTGCTTGGCTCTCCTGACGTTGATCCCGGGGCTGCGCCTGTGGCAGTGCCTCATGCAGCGCAACAGGAGTTGGAAGAGTTGCTCGTTGACGAGGCGGGGAATGAGCTGAGCGCGGAGGAGGTTGCTGAGCTAAGACGGATGAGAGACGACAGGGAACCTGTGGTGACACGTTCGCGGGCCAGGGCTGCGATGTCCGTGCTTACGAAGTTGGGATCTGGTCTTCTTGAGTTGGTCTGGCAACGTTACACATCTGTGATACCTCCTGCTGTCTCGGGTGAGGTGTTCCTTTCATATTGCTATGTGGCGCATCGCTCTGCGCGTCGTGGCATGAGGGAGGTGACACCTGAAAGGGCACAATCGCTGGATTTTGTCGTGGCGAAGCAAAATGAGTTGGCATCCTGGGTTGCTTGTCGTGTGTATGACCTGGTACCAGACAATGGGCAAAAGGCGATATCGTGTCGGTGGGTTGTCGTTGACAAGGTGCATGACGATGGTTCACTGAAGCCGAAGGCACGGTTGGTTGTGCGGGGTTTTCAGAAGGCGGGTCTGCGGGACCTGGATACCTTTTCTCCCACGTGTTCCAAGTCGTCCTGGCGTGTGCTGCTCACGGTGGCTTCTTATCGTGGATGGGCTCCGATCGCTGTGGACATTTCCACTGCCTTTTTACAAGGAGGCGCCCTGCAGCGTGAGGTGTATGTACGGCCACCGCAGGAGTTGCATGCACCGCGGCAGTTGTTAAAGCTGCGGAAGGCGGTGTACGGGCTTGTGAACGCTCCACTGCACTGGTACCAGGCGCTGCACAAGGCTATGCTGTCTATTGGTGCGATTGTGGTGCCGTTTGACCTCGCAATATACCTTTTTCGGGATCATGAGAATCTTTGTGGCTGGGCAGCCGTTCACGTTGACGATATCTCCATCGCTGGGACTGACTCTCTCATCTCATCCGTTATGGAGGCGTTGCACAGTGTCTTCTCTGTTGGGTCTGAAAAAAGAGAGGAGTATGTGTTTTGTGGAGTGCATTTGGAATGCAAACGTGACGATGACGGCAATCTGATCGAGATAACGTTGGACCAACAGAAATACATTGATGAGATCGCGGAGATATCTCTGGAGGAGTCTACAGATCGTGGAAGACTATTAAACGCGAAAGAGACCACTTTGTACCGCGGCTTGATTGGAGCTTTGTCCTGGTGTACCGGGCAAACGAGACCTGACTTCTCTTATAGCGTGTGCCGTCTCTCACAACGATCAAGCAAACCTACAGTCTCGGATGGGCTTCAAGCGAACAAGACCTTGCAGCACATGAGGAAGAGATCGCTATTCATCAGATTTCCCAAGTTGAGTGGACCTGTTCGTCTTATTGGATACCATGACTCGTCATGGGGCAATGGGGAAGCAGGGAAAACTGTTGGTGGTGGCTGTGGACTATCGCAAGTGTCGGTGAAGACAAGAAAGAGCGCTTCTGTCTGATCAACTGGAAAAGCCGTACCCTGCGCAGAGTCGTAAAGTCCACCTTTGCTAGGGAAACCCTTGCTTGTTCAGCCTGCTTGGATGACCTGTTCTTAACGCTCAATGTCGTTACTGTGATTACGAAGATGCGAGTCCCTGTTACGCTACGCACTGACTGTGCTTCACTATTCGACCACGTCTATCTGCACAAGGCTGTGTCTGAGAAGAGACTTCTCATTGAGCTTGCGGTGATTCGTGATGCTATAACGTCTGGAGAAGTTACCAATCTGGAATGGGTGGCTACGCAAGATCAACTCGCAGATGCACTGACGAAGTCTGGCTACAGTTCTATATTCTATAACTCCCTCAATAATGCAGTTCTACCATGAGCATGAGAGTACCTGTTTATCGTCTTCTTGGTTCAGACTTGGTAAGGACTTTGTCGTAATCGCTGATCGATCTGTCATGCATGATCGCTGTGGATCTGGACATTGTTCTGCTGGGGCAGAAAAAGAAAAGACGGATGTTTTCTGAGTTCAGACAATATTATCTGTGGATCTATAATGAATTGAGATGAAAATTTATCAGCCGGATGTGTTATTATAATTGGCGGAACATGGGATTTGCATTGCTAAATCCTAGGTTCGATTCCCGGATGCCATCCATGCAATTTCCTAAAAGCGATAAATCCATTTCAGCATGGGATGTTCCTAATCTATGACATTGATATAAAATGGGCTTTTGCATGATTTACAAATGTTTTTATATCAATTTATAAGGTTCAAAAAGGCTTTTGTACCATTCTTCTTGCAACCTTTTAGGTTGGTGTTTTGTTGACACATTGAATTGTCACTACTCAAGTGAGAGATCATTCCTGGAATTCACTGCATTGTTTGCTATTGAAAAGAGCCAAGGGAAATTTTAACAGGGTAAAAGGAACTATTTGTAAAGTCCCTACCATCTAGTGTGCACCACAAAGAAAAAATGGAATGTTTAGAACAAATTACTGTTATTGTTCATTGATGTACCATTTGGAAAGTGACAATGCTTTGCGAACATTGGTTTGCTCCTAGTGATGAGTTGCTATTTGTTTATATGCATCCTTACAAGGGGTGGCAAAAGATGAAACAGTTCTTTTCGCATCCCACTCAAATATTGAAATCTTTTTGATATTTTCATTAATCGTGCTCAATGCAACCTACTTCTGCAAATATATTCATGCTTGACTCTAGTTTAATTGTCCTTGAATGATGCAAAGCAATTGAATTGTCCATAAAACTTTTTTCCGCGTGAAAACTTAAAATGTCCAATCCATGTTTTCAAAAATCATGTCCCTCATTTGTAGCAAATTGACACCATCCATAAATTTCTAAACCGATTAACGCAAAAAAAAAGTGATAGCAACTTTTTAGCAATGCTGAAGTTGCAAAGAACCAATTTGAAATGGCAAATTTTTTTCTTTCGCCATGAATGTTGAAAACACAATCAAGTGTTGGTGAACTGCAGGCGCAAAAGTTTTGAACCCGGCATTTATTCAAATACGAAATAAATTCATTGCCTTTTCCACAGGGCTCTGTCCGGGTAGCAGGGCTTCATCAGTCACTCGTGGAATTGCAGTCCTGTGATACTACGGTGCTAGACTCAAACTTTCACAATGCTTGACCAAAGGAAGAGATCGACCTCGAGCCCCCCCCTCCCCCCCCTCCGGGATGTCATTGGGCCCCCGCCGGTGGGAGAAATATCCGCTTTGACCCCCCTCTCCCTAAGGTATCATGTACGCTCCACCAAAAAAATGTGTGTTCAGACATGCACGCCCGTGTGAATGTGTCACCAGTGCAGAAAAATAAGTCCACTGATCGTATGAGATTGTGTGTAGGCGCCCAGTAATTTGTTCATGGTTCTCCTGTGTTCTGCATCTCATGATGCAAATACCAATGTACCGGTCAGTTGTACGCATGGCATACGTCTATTTTATAATTAGCATGTAAGTCCTGATTTGTGCCAACGCTGTATCTACTGTGGGCTTTTGGGGCATAGTGAAAGAAACATACGCCGAAGCAGTCTTTCCACGAAACGTTTGAGGAAAAAGGAGCCGCTTGGGAAGATAGCCATGTGGCGATGCCAATTACTTGGGGGGCAACACCGATATCGACTTCTCCCCCAACCCCCTTGGTTGTCATTTGGCCCCTGCAGGGTGGGTAGGGGGGGGCTTTCAATGTCGATTGTGATGTCTCCAATACCCCCCTTGGGCGTCATTTGGCCCCTGCCGGGGCTAATGTCAATTTTGGCGCCCCCACTCTCCCTGGGTGTAATTCAGCCCCCGCCAGGGGGGGGTGACGTCCATTTCGGCAAACCCCCCCTCCTTGGGCCCCCGCCAGGGGAAGGGAGACGTCAATTTCGACCCCCCACCCCCTCCGGGTGTCATTGGGCCCCCGCTCAGGGGGGGCATATCCCGCTGGACCGTTTGCCAAAGTCAGCATCAGCCAAACCCATAATATCTTCGTCCATCATTGGAAACCCAAATCAGAAAAAGAAGCGTATGTTGTTGTTGCAAACCTTTTTAATAGTGGTGGTGCCTGCTGCGAGTGTATTGTGTTGCTGTAGACATTGTGTACTGTGAAATGGCAGCATGTGCGCTGCATACTTTTGAAAAGCGAAAAGCAGCTACCAAATGAAAACCATGCACGGGGAATCTTTTTTTGATGTTCTGGTGGTGTTACACCATCTGGTGATTTTACCTGATTAAGAATATTTCCCAGTCAAGCTTTGAGCGTGTGCTATTGTTAACAGCCAGATAGGAGCACACAAATTATTACCCTCTTAGTCACTACCATTTTGGAGAAATTGCTGATGAAATCAGTGGAAAAAATTGCCGAATGGTGGGGACATCCGCCCTTCAGGCCTACGAAGACAAGGTTTGCGATCCATATGTGGAATGAGTGTGGGCCCAACACAGCAGGGGATTATGCTTCACGCATTTTGGTTGTGGGTACCAATTGACATACACTTCGGCGTGTATTTGGCAAAATAGGGGATATGTTTTTGCATTTTGTTTGCATTTGATAACGTTAAATGAGCCCATTGGGTGGTACTATTGTTCTCCCAAGGTAGCATAAAAACTGGTCCAATTGCTGACTACATTCACCTGTCACACCAAACGATAAAAGCTTGTCAACAAAATACTCTCGAACGGTTTGCTACATCTGGACATTACAGCTCTGGGGGCAACGGACCAGAGGGCACATGGCCAAAATGATCCCACAACCAAGCAACTGCGCATTGAATGAACATGCATTACCTCGAAAAAAAATTGGAAACCAGGTTGTTGTTGCTCAGTGTACCAGAATTCCCAGTGGGTGCATGAGGGGTCCCATACAGCAAAAAGTTGGAAGAAATGAACTTTGAATCAATCAATGTTGTGATGCGTATGCCGGTGTGATAATCTGACATCATCGCACACAGATCCTGTTTCCTGTGTCCTGTTTCATGTCATGTGTGACGTACATACTCAGTGCGTTCTGCTGGCACAGTATGAGCAGTACACAACCCAATGGCACAGCTGGGCAGCGATTGACCCTTGATGGTCAGCAACACAGAAGCGAAGTAAAGGTTACGAGGTGCAACTGATGCCTTCTGTTTTGCAAAACAAGGCACCAACACAAGGGAAAGGGTTTTCATCGTCTGCACTATTTATCAAGCACGAAATAAAACGGAGCTTCGGGGCAGAGGGGCGATAATGATTGCAGTGGGCCAACGAATATGCCAAACAACAGAAAAGCATGAAAATTCTATATTTGCGGTATATGGTGCCCCATGGTTGGCCTGCACCAACTTGAACGGTGGGCAACAAACAACCCTCGGAGAATCTAGGGGAGCACCTCACCAACAATCGCGAGAATTGCGTTCCAGAGGTCATTTTGTGCAACACCAGGTGCGGTGGTGAAAGGAATCAATAAACTTGACAATCAAAACGATCTTCAAACTGGCAACGAGGCCAACTATCCTTGCCTCTGCTGTGAAATCTGAAATTGTGCATTCGATGAGCTGCGGGTTGGTTCGGTGGAAAGACTCTAAGTTCCATGTGTGTCATGTGACAGACTCTTTCTCTCTTTCAGATAAATCCTTGTACAACCACGATCAATGTGCCATTGCACAGAGTCGGCATCAAATAAACTCGCTGCTGAGCAGTACAGCAGCAAGCAGCGATGCCTCAAGGAGACAACAATATACCAGAGGCAAATTGGAATCTAAACCCGAAGTATTGTTGTGCACTTTCAAACTCCGATCAACGATGCAAGGAGCCGCCTGTAGGTAGTCTACTTGAAGAGCTCCCCTTCATCGTCGTCGTCGTCATCGTTGGCTGGAGGTCGGACAAGCTGTGAAAAGGTGAAGATACAAGGGGGATATAATGCTTGAGGTTTGTGCAACTTCTCGTGGGGGCTGTGGATGAGGGGATCCCCCGCACAAAAAATAGATCGATCGGGTGAGACAGTTTTGCAGTTCCTACGCATGCCAGTTGGCTGACAGCACACGAGGTCAACAAAATTGTCAACAAAATGCTATTCTGTTCTGTGTTCTGCACGTTGTTGCCACCACGGAGCAGTCGACAAGAACGATTGTGGTGTGGTGTTCCTTGCCACACCCACAAAACCTACAACTGTTCACAGAATTTTCAGTTGACATGCTGTTCATATGCAAATTGGCACCTTTGTTTTGGCGGCTGCAGCCTTCGACCGCATGCTTCGCTTCTTTGATTTGACGTCCACGTCACCCACTTCCCGTTTCAGAAAATCCAATTCTTTCTGCAATTCGACCTGTGACAACACATACGAAAAGCAGCACAGACAGCGAGGAGAATTTGGAGGCGTGGAGAGGGGTGACTGTGACACTTGATGCTGGCACACTTGGTTGTCCGACGCTGTGGAAGGGGATCAAAGAGACCAGGGTTCCTGTTGTGGTTGACAGTGTGAGGGTGTTCCAAGAACAGTCAATACATCTGATTTTGTCGGTCTCTTGTTCACTTCTCTTCACTTCTCTTCTTCACTCTTACGTCTCGGTCCTCATGCGGAGAACGGTTGACAGACCACCCTCTGCTGCATGTAGAGGGGGGGGGGGGGCTTCACAAACGGTGCAAGCGAAGTGTTGCTATGCAAAGGCAGGTGTTCTGACAACTTGTCGCTGTGACTTCATCCGGAGGGAGGAGGGTTCACTCCAACAAGGGCAACATCCGTTGCTTCCGAAAACTGTTTTGTGATGTCACAAGGGGACTCTCAAGAGCACCTTTCGCTTTTTCTTTTTCTCCGACTTTTCGTCGTCTCCTTTCCGCTTTTTCTCGTTGTCCTCACCATCCTCGTCGCTGTCACTGTCATCACTGTCATCACTGTCATCACCGCTTTGGTCGTCGCTGTCATCGTCGCTGTCATCGCCACTGCTATCGTCGTTGCCTTTGCTGTCCTTGTTGTCCCCGTCCTCGCCGTCCTCGTCATCATCACTTTCATCCTCTTCATCATCGTCATCGTCATCGCTGTCATCGGAATCTTCTTCATCCTTCTTGGCGTTCTTCAGTTTTTTCTCTGTGGAAAGTATGTATGCTCGTCACAAGTGCTTAAGTGGGCTAAAATCCAGAACACGCATGCACGAACATGAAGTGACAGCGACTTCTCAAGGCTAAGAGTATACCTTCTTCGCTGGGTGACGCCATGCGGACTGAAACAGCAGGAGACTGTCAAAGAGGAAGGTGCAAAATTCAGCCCAAGTGGCTTTGCTGCCTTCTAAGCTTGACCCTTCAAGTTTCCTCTTGCCACCAGTTTTCGCGAAAAGCAAAGGAATGTGCAACAGCTTCACCGTATGCCGAGGATTCCCGTTGAGTGAAACAGGACGCCGACAGGCAGCCACTGCATACTCTGTGGACTAAATCCCGCCCCCCCAACAAACCAACCAGGTGTATGTGCCCCCACAATTTTGCCATTCGCGTGTTTTGTGGCTGGGCGACAAGATCGTTCCGTCCCTATCCTAGTTGTAAATGTTTCACTTCGTAAAGGTTCCATGCATGGACTTCCAATACAAACCCTCAACTTTGGGTTTGGGGGTGGTTCTTTCGTTGCACGTCGGCTATCGGGTTGCTTCACTTGGATCCTTCCGCACTTGGATCCTTCCGAAGGGTCGAGTCGAGGTTCAAAAGGTTTTTTAACTTCCTTTGGCAATTGCGCACGCGGCTTTTTGCAAATGCCATTGGCATTGGAATCCATTGGAATCAAAAGGCTGATGTCGAGATTCATTATTATGGATCAGCATTACATTGGTATCCGAAATCATGGCAATGGATACAGCCCATTCCTTGCAATGCTCACTCCGTGTTGCCGGCTAGTTTGCATCCGCCCTGCTGCCACTCGGGGAGCATGGGAGTTGCCCCTCCGGACCCTTCGAACCAACCATTGCCGCTTTAAAAGCCGAGCAAGATAGTAAAACGGCCTGCAAATTTCATTTGTTATGCACTTCTTTCAACAGGTTTTGCGACTCTTGGTGTAACATGCTCAGGTTCACCCATATTTTACGAGAGATGGGGTTGGAGGGAAAGAATTCGGAGGGATTCACTAATCATTTGAATGTACCCGGAGTACCACTGTTCATAATCGTCCCAATCACAAACACCAAGGGCATGACTGCCCTTCAACCTCACTCTGAGTGCCTGAGGGATGTACTCACCAAACACAAGCTAACCGTGGACGACACACTCAAATCAACCCTACAAACGGGTTTGGTGAAACAATGTTCATATATACATGTGCACGGGAGAGCAAGAAAGGACACGCGCTTTGTTGATGAAGTCATACATCCGAGTTAAGTTGAGCCACTTCAAAGATGATGCATACGTGCACTACACACAACATACTGCACATTTCAAGGAGTTTGCTCGGACTGTGGAGAGTGATTGGGAGAATAGCGTGAAACACTACAACCAGAAAGCTCAGACAAAGGTGAGGACCCCAGTGAGTTAGCTCTTTTGATGCATCGGAAGAGCTGCCTCACTGGCGTCCTGTGCTTCGTCCTCGCCTTCCTTCCGTCCCCTGACCTTTGTGTGGGGACTCCTAAGACAAGGCTGCTCTCCTGTTGCAAAAGAGAGAGGAGGAAGAGTGCAAGGGACGGGTAGCTCGTAGTGATGCATCCATATTGGCTCAACTCATTAGGTGCTAACTTGCGAACCCTCCAAAAACTGACTGTGGAGGTCTCAAAGTCTGCCACCAGTCTATCAAGATGTCTTCTACCCGGCAGTATGCAAGGCTGCACGTGGGAGGGAACCGTCCTAACTTGTTGGACCTAGGGGGGGCTATATTGCCTGCATTTGAGGCCCAAGACATCACATTTGTATACAAGCCTTAGTGGTGAAGGTCTTCAAGTGTGGATACACCCTTACACAAGCCTCCGCTTTGGGTGCTTTGCCATAAGGTAGGGTTTTGGTTCAGGTTGTCGAGTATGAGCAGATAGGGAGGAAGCTTGGGGGGAGGCCCAGGGTCAAAAACGAACCGTGGATTTCCTTGACGCCATTTATACCAAATGCTTTTATGCCCACGAGGAGCCCTCCCCTTGAACGGCGTCAAGGAAATATACACGTAGCCCTCGTTATGAGCCGTTAGATTTTCAACCCCCACGAAGGCATGTTGGGGAAGCTGAATGCGCAGTTGGAACTTACGCAAGAAACATCTATGCAAAACAGCACGTGGCGAGTTGTTTGGCGTTTGTGAGTGGGCTTCCGCCTTGTGTGCTCACAAAACTCCTTCACAGGTGCCTTCGCAGGCGCCTGGTATCTAACATTTGCCATTTTGGTTGTGTTGTGGGACACCCGTCAATGCAAAAGGAATATCAATCGAGTGTCTTTTTTGCTTGGAATCTTCTTGACAAATAGAGCAGACTTTCACATTCAAGGGCCTTGACAAAGGTGTGACGGGAGCACAAAGAAAGTGAATGCATGACACACCTAGTTGCATTTTGCACGCACAAAGTGCAATGGGCATTGTCTTCTGCACGTGCAAAAAAATAACCAAATTGACTTTGCAAGGATCACATGTTTTGATGTCTTGAGCACAAGATCCTTAGGTTGTACCAAATTAGTGCATTGATTTCAAGGAGTGTTGTGCGGGTGTGTTCTCAAGTGTGCCATGTGCCATCTTGATCGAAATTATTGGCATGCCTAACGAAACTTCCCGAGACGCAATGCACAATCATTCATTTCTCTCCCCGACGGCTTACCCATAAGGTCGAAAAACCTTCATGTCTGTGGCGTTCACCTCGTGCATGCCAGTCCGCTAGTCAAAGGGACTGGCTGCTGTGTGGCACCCCACCTTGAGCTTCCCCCCGAGTCCGGACGACAAGATCGACATGGCCACCGTCATCGCCCTGAGCATCTGGGGCATGCCGTAACCTAGAATGGGGAGTGCGCACACGCTTGGTGATGGTTGTGGTTGGAGCTTCGGCGGTTGAAGGGGTATTTTCCATTTCAAGGCACTGAAAGGCATTGCAAGCCACTGCAGGTTACCTTTTGCACGTGTGACGAGGTTCGTCTTGAAAGCAAGTCCCCCATGGGTCTCCCCATTGAAACTTGAAACTGCAATACATACCCGAAGCTTAGACGGAGTGTTACCTTGACAACGAGTGCCACACGCAATCAAACACATCCTCATGGAGGCGCATGAGCCGCCCATTACTTTACAAAATAGTCACTTGGTGGCGGGTGGTGCCGGGTGGGCTAGCAAGTGGGAGACTCACTTGCGAAGGGATATGTGCCCGTGTCCCAACACAACACTTGTGCTTGTGTCGATGAGGTTCGCCCGTGCCCCTCTGTGTCTCCTCCCTTCTATGCCTTTTGCAAGCTTCGATGGCCACACAATGACCGGCGGAGGTGGATGCGAAAACCAACGTTGTACGCCTTGATCGCCGTCTTCCTTTTCGTGTCGCTTTTTGGGATCCGCAAATCCAATTTCGGATCCCCACAGCCAATCTCCGTCCAAAATGGGGCAGCAAATGGAGCCCGATCAGTAGAACCAACGCATGGTCTTGCACAAGGGTTGCCAGCAAAGGTGCAGGCACCAAGGACGCAGCGAGCGGGTCGGACGAAGAGAAGAAGGTGTGTCATTCGCCGCGTTCTTGGCAATGCGAACGACCCACCACGGTCACGGTTTCCTCAAAGCCCACAACCAAATTCATCCCCGCCAATTTGACTTGGCATATGCCCCCCTTGTAAAGCGTGAGGGTGAGGAGCAGGAAAACATGAGCATGAGCGTGACGTCGGGGAGAACAATCTCCCCAACAAAGGAGTGCGAACACCGTGGCGGCCACGGGGGAGTGCTTCGCCACAATCGCGCCCCCTCGTGGCTGCCATCCCTCCCCCACCTGCCCGTGCGCCTTGGCGGCGCCAAGCCCCCCGTGCGCCAAACCCGCGGCCCCTAGCCCCTTTACAAGTCGCATCAACAAAAAGTAGAGATTGTGTAGAGCCCCCCCCCCCATCCCAGCTCCCCCCCCCCCCACAAAGGCGAAACAGCCTTTGATTGTTCGCGCACTGCAGCGACAAGGATATTTTGCTTGTCTTGTCACAGTCACATCAACTAACTTGTAGTGTGGCACGTCAATTGTGAGACCAAGGTAAGGGCACTGTTGTTGGGAGGGCAGTGCCCCTGCCATAGGAAATGTGGGCCTTGGGGCCGACACCTTCCCAGCTACAGTGCTTGGTTTCCTACAGCTGTTCGAGGTACAACGGAACATGCAAAAGCCACTACTTGTCCAAAACAACACCACACTCTTCAAAGGACGACGAGGTCGCCAAACAATACCCACCCGATTAGTGGGTGTTGATGTGTGTATTCGGCCAAGGTGGTAAGGCAGAGCACAAGATGAAAAGGAGCATAAGGAGCAATGGGAGGCCACCGAGAACAATTTTACGTTCGCACCGATCAGGGTTCCCACTTCATTTTTATCTCATACCCCACATCCAATAGGCTTTCAACAAAGAAAAACAGTTTGGGCGCTTGTCAGGGGCTCTCGGAATGGACCATGGCATTGGTCATGAGGCACACATCCTCCAAGCCACTTGTTGTCCGCCAACATCACTTTCTTGCTATCAATGGCAGCAAAAATAAGAACATAACAACCCCGTTTGCCTGGGCACAGCAGCAACGATATGGCCGAGCCTGCCCTGTGGGTAGGCGTCCCACATCCCCAAAGCATGGATTTCCCATTCTGTTTGTTCTATGGTTACCCAGCCCAAAGATTTGTCATGTGGAGTAAATCAGCACCGCATACCGTACTGAGGGAAAAAAACTGTGTTTTTGGGGAGCACATGCGACTTGGGGGAAGTCAGTTGCAGGCCAGATTTAAACTGCAAGCGTGCCCCAAACTGTGCAGCCCATTTCTGTGCCACTGCCTGCAAGATGTTACTGAAACCCGTCATGGGTAAACAAACGTCGCTCTTGCCTGATTGCCCACAATATCATCTGTTGGGCAGAGATCCTTGTCAAGCAATACCTTGTCGTTAAATGGGTAGGGGAGGGCAGGCCGTTCAAGTCACAGGGTCCCGCGCATCTTGCCACAATTGGGTAACCATTGGTAACGGTGGAAGCCAAAGATCTCCGGTGAGGCCACAGTACTTTCTGATGTATCACACTGCAGGTCTTTGTAGACATCCCAGTAGTCTGGGCTCTGTTTTTGTTTGCAACCGTAGCTCCATTGTCGTGTTTGCCCGTCATGATTGCCTTACACCGGCTAAGCATTGATTTTTCAGTGTGGTGTGTGGGTACACTGCTCGCCTTGGCTGTGCCGATCCGGCGTCGGGGAAGTTGTAATCCATGGCACACCAGCTTGGACACCACCGATGCGTGCGCATGGGATTGGGCCCACAACGCACAGCACAGGGGCCTTGGCTGTAAAGGGCGCATGAACCGGTGAGTTTGACCCGACGGAATTCGACCCAAGCTCACTCGCCTCCAACCTCCCATACCACGGGCCAACCTTCAGCCAAGTCCCCCCAGTGGCATGCGCTCGGGGCCTAGCGGCTCGCCCTTGCTCTCAGAGCCAACGCGACGCTGCACCACGAGGATGGACCCAAAGTTGCCAAACCGCCGGCGGTCGAGGACACCCACTCGGGCACAGCAGTACCCACGGAGGATGCGCGTCCCAAAGAAGATTCCGCATTGGAGCCAGAAGGTGCTGTGCTTTCCTTCATGGGCGAGAAAGTGGTGGCCGTATGATTCCCATCGTATTGCGTCCCAATAGAGGTTGTCTGGGGCGCGCAGAGTCTGCAGCGGAGACGCCGCGGTTAGTCCGAAGCATTTCAGTGTGGAGTTGGGTGAGTCCAACCTCGTGAGGCAAAGGCTGGGATACTACGGTGAATCCGTTGGACAGTGTTGCTCCTTTGCCAAGCCGCATTGCTGGATGAAGTCTGGCCCGGTACTGACTCAGCGTCTGGTGAAGTGCAGCTGAAGCCCTGTCGGTGTCAGTTCGCGCATTCCCTTCCCCTCGCAGTACGTCGCCCTCCGGTTGCCGCCTTCTAACGTTCCCGTGCATTCCGCGGCAGTCTCATCGCACTGCGTTGCAGTCACATTGTATTCCGTCACGTCCCCGTTGTATCTGCAATGCAATGTCGTTCAGCACACTGCCAGGCCTGGGGTTGTTCCTCAACAAGGTACCGTTTTGGATGGCAGAGGTGCATTGCCCACACTTCCACCGAAGTGCTGCTGCATGAAACCGTATTTGGTGCATTCCTAGGGTCTTGGTCGGCGGTGGGCGGAAACATCGACAGGGGGCCTTTCCCGCAAGCCCCTCTACACGTTGAGTGGCACGTGCCCCCGGTGGAGGAGGCCCGACAGCCGAACCATGCGGATTTCAGGTTATTATGCCCCCTCTCCATCACAAAGCCTCAAACCCTCCATTGAAGGCAATGCACAATGCTCTAGGCCGTGACCCACCCCCGCTTCAAACAATCCCACCCGAACAATAGACCCCCCCCAAAAAAAAACCTTGCCAAACCAACCCCACCACCAAAAGCCACTGGGTGACCTTCATTTCGGGCCCCATTTTGATGGTCTACTCTCACCAATGCAGCAACCAAAGGTTCATCTTTTTCGAGTGATAAATGCCATTGGTCACCACTGACGGCCCATCCAGCCACACATTGCGACTGGGCCTTAAAAGAGGTTGTAAAACTCACTAGGTCCTCCAGCTCGGCGAGCAGCCCCACCCAACATGCCACCCCTATGCAATCGTTTCTGCCTGTATACGGGCTGTATGTGGGACAGTTGTGGAGTAGTTGCACGGGGCGGTGAAAGTTTTGAGGGGTTTGGCACGAGCAATGACGTGGGAACTGCTTGGGTGGAGGGACCCTTTCTCACCGAGCTAGTGGAACAGCAGGGTTTTCTAACCCTCTCTAAGATCTCGGGTGGGGTCACCCTTTCTAGCAAACAGTAGCAGCAAGCAGCAAGCAGCAAGCAGCAAGCAGCAAGCATGTAAAATGGTAAAAACGCAGACCTCTGTTGTGGTGAAGTGGATTCTGCTGAAATTCTGGTGGATGCTATCTATGAGTATGAGATACATACAATCGCACACAGTTTGAGCAAGAAACTGAACAGTGGCGCCCGGGAACAGGTGCTGCAAGTGGCTGACCCAAGTTACAAAATCTGTTAAAAATTGCGAAAAAATGCCATTTTTTTGTGGAACGGGGGCCTTTGTATTGGAACCAACCCAATGGATGAACAAACACCTTGCAGCACTGTGTAGTAGCTTTTGCACCCAAGTAGTGGCCTCAACGGCACCTTCTGTGGCCAACAATGGCCAAAACCAGCCTTGAAAGTGACTTTTTATGCCGACTTTTTCAAGCACCACTTTCCTTCGCGGTGTTTGACTGCTATGTATTGCATTGGGCACTCTTGTGATGAATACAGATGCCTATGCAACCCCTCAACAATGTCCCAGCCCTAACCAGGACTGAATATTGGGACGAGCTGGTAAGGACAAGACCATTGCACACCATAAACCATGCGTCCCACAGATAGCAAACGGCGCACTCTGTCTGTGCTCTGGGTTCCATTATTGTTTGTGCCTATGTTTGTCCAATTCGGTGGAGATGGCTGCAATGTGTCGGTGCACCTGAGATGTGTGAATGAATGAGTCAAAAGGCTGGTGCAATTCAAACAGGCAAAAACACTTACAGAACCGTCCCAAGTGATCCAGGTTCACTGCTGGAAAACTGGATTATCAACCCTTTTGGGCCCTTTTTGTGTTCTAAGATGGTCCATTTTCAAGCCTTTTTGGGGTATCTGGGGGGCCAGCATGGGCATGCACAGGCTCGAGACAGCCCAAAACACTTGTTTGGACGTCCCAAACGGTCAAGCATCACTTGTGGAAAATGTGGTGTTGACCCTTTTTGACCCTGCGTTGGTCCGAAAAAAACCGGGTTTTCAAGCCTTTTCGGAACTTTTTTGGGCCCAAACAGGTCATCATAGGCTCAAAACAGGCTAAAAAAACTCATTTGGGTGTCCTGATGGGAAGAAGATCACTTTTGAAAGAAGGTGTAGTTGACCCCTTTTTGGCCCCGAACTGGCCCATTCTAATTTTTTTTTTCAGATGTTTTGGGGAAGTGTTCGTGCGCCGGGCACGCGCCGGGCATCTTTTCTTGACCATTCCCCACCCGTGCCTGTTTTTGCCACCCCTCACCAAACAATCTGGGGAACCTTCTCGCTGTGTCTAAGAATCTGGCCCATCCTTGCACCCAGTTTATGACGATGGCAAGGGTGGGAGTGGTGGGAGTGACATTTTGTGTTGTTGAATTCTCATATTTCGGCTTATGCAACGTGCCTTGCAGGGAAGGTTTGTGATCTAGTGCGGTCTACTGGGGGGTCTTCCCTAGGTGAGGATAAGCTTGGGGCTAGAGATAGTATACTTAATACAAAGGTAGCGCGCCGGGCGCGCGCTGGGCAAACATTCCCGCTTTGGGAGGGCCAAAAAGGGTCACTACGGGCCCAAAATGGGCCAAAGCCACTCACTTGAGCATCCCAGGTGGTCTGGGAACAATTTTGCAAAAAATCATTTTTGACAACTTTTGCCCCACAGGTGACCCGCATTAATCGTGCCCTGGCACGTGCCTGGTACACCACTCCTTGGTGCCAATAGGGCATTTGAAGAGCTTGGCGGCGTGGAAATACTGCAACTTACCCAGAGGTTGTACAGAGTGGGACAGGGGTTGAAGACGTACAACCTGTACACTTTGTATAACCTCTCTGCGGTCTACATCTGCGGTTACATAGAGTAGGAAAGGTGTTGTTAGGTGTCAGGATGGAAGGAATACAGTCGTTGTTGTCCCACCTCCTGTCCCACCCCGATACCACTGCTGTCCCCGTGCCACCCCTGTTCCACCCATAACAACTCCCGCTTGTACTCGCACAACCGCTTGCATTTTGGGTGCCCTGCTGTCTGCAGAGATCCCATCTGGCAGCTGATTGTGAAAACGGTGAACGACAATTCGAAGAAGAAGTGGAAGGTCTCATTGTTCTCACATCTGCGCCTATGACGACGTGGTCGAGGTAGAGGCGCTGCGATGCAGCCCAGGGATGGGGCTCCGGACGACCCGCCAGGGTGATGCCCCATGGGACATACGACGCCCTTGGGCCCCCTTTGCACATGGGGGTCTGGCCTTAGGCCGGATCACATGCAGAGCATGTCATCAGGCCACAATTTTGCGCCCCTGTGTCTCTTGTGGCAGGGAAATGTGTACACGCTGCAGCACATTTTGGACCTGCAGTTCCCCCAGAAGTGCAGCTGGACGCTGGAGGTCTGATTGTGTCCTGTTGGTCTGGGAGGCAGGCGTGAATCAGGACGGCTGACTCCCATAGCAGGAGCCCCCCCCCCCTACCCCTAGACCCCCTCCTCCCTCCTCCTCTTCTACTTCTAATGCATGGTCCAGGTCAGAAATGTTGCGGACGCTGTTTATTTTTCTTCGCGGCCTGTGGCCATGGGAACATTTGTGATGTTGTGTTTCATACCAATTGTGTTCCCTTCATGCGACAGGCCACCCCACGGATCGCTTTGTTGTGTCAAAAAAGCGACTGCTCAGTGTCACCACTCATCATCTCATCACAAATGTGATGTATTTTCGGGGAACAGATGTTGCGAAGGGTGCAATGGGTGACCCTGCTGCTCACGGTCTGGTTTCCAATCCGTCTGCAGGTTGTGTGTTCGACCAGAGGCATTTCTGGTGAGACACATCAGCTCCGGTAGTGACTGAACCAGTTTCTGAGCAACAATGGCGTACCTTTCAACCCTGTGTACGGACTGTTCGTGCTGCACATTCATCTCAGGGGGAGCCATGATCTTTTGTTGTGCTGTGCTTGTTGGTGCGACGATTGGTACGTTGTCGCTACGATTTTCCAGCCCGGTGGGCTGACAACCATAGGAGGAGGGGGGCCAGGACCCCCCCCCCCTCCCTCTCTTCTGATGCGTGGCTGCTGGGAAGCCCTGGTTTCTGTTCTGAACTTCATCAGAGCAATGCTCCCGCCTGGATCCGCATAAATTGCATTTGGGTGCACCCTTGCCCCTCGACAACCAGCACGTTGAGGCCTGTGTTGCCTGGAAACTCTGGGTTGTGCAGTATTGCTTGCTGGTGCGGTCACATTTGATGCATTGCGTCCTACAAGTGTGTCCGTTGAAGTCCGGGTTCCTGTACCAAGAGCCTTGAGCGCAGCATTGACCACCCTTTTATTTTTTTTTTTTTTTTTTTTTTTTTTTTAGTACTCGTATTACTCCTTGCAGCATCTCACTGTCGGGTGGCTGGACAATCGCCAGGGCCTATTGTACACTGACACGATGGCCTTTGCACCGGACATACATTTGCGTCAGATCTGCACCCAAACTTGCAGTGCTCTGGTCAAGACATTGTTGCGAGACAATGCACCTGCAACACCATTAACATTAACCATTCACACCATGAATATTAACACCAGGTCTGCTGCAGTTCACTCACCGAGTGCAGCGCTGCTGCGGTGGCGTCTCCTTCCTGTCAGCACACCGGGGCGACAACTGTTGCCTGCGGAGTGCATCCGTCGACGATGTCTGCGGTGGCCCATCCTCCGTGGCCGGAGCTCCCTTTCGATCGCCATTTCGCAGGGCCACATTCGCAGCGGAGAGGGGCTGTTCTCATCCATCAACCAGATTGCGGGCACAATGGCCGTCGCGTGGAGGTGGTGCACGTGCGTACGTGTGCCTGAGGGCCTGATATGAGGACGCGTAACGATGCGGACTGCGGGGGGCGTCGAACCCTCCCAACGTGGGGGCGGGGGTGGGGGAGGGATGAGTGTGGATTCAGGTTGAGTGGCCTATGTTGAGGCTCATGGGCATACTCCCACATTTGAACCCTTCCGTACAGTGACCTCAGCCCCACCACCCGTGCCTCTGAGCGGAGGAATTGTCTGGTGTGTGCAGCCCTAACCTGTGCTTGACCTCCTTGACCTCCTTGGTCCTCGTGCTAGTGGTGGTGGTCGTCGTCGTCGTCGTGCTGGTGGTGGTGGTGGCCGTCGTGCTGGTGGTGATGGTGGTGGTGGTGCTGCTGCTGCTGGAGGTGGTGGTGATGGTGCTCGTGCTAATGGTGGTGGTGCTCATGGTGGTGGTGGTGGTGGTGATGGTGGTGGTGGTGGTGGTGGTGGTGGTGCTCGTGCTGCTGCTGCTTGTGGTGGTGCTGCTCGTGCTTGTGGTGGTGGCAGTGGTGGTGGCAGTGGTGGTGGCAGTGGTGGTGGCAGTGGTGGTGTAGCGTTTGGCGGGGCAGGCCATTTGGCGCGTGGTGGTGGCGATGGTGATGGTGGTGGTGGTCGTTAATGGCGGTGGGAGTCGTGGTGGAGTGTGGAGACAAGTGCCATTGCCAGGCCGTGATAGACGGTGCAATACGCAGGGCGGTCTTTCGTTCGTCGGGGGCGTGGCACGTGGTCCTCGGGTGTGCACTCGGTTCGTTTGGGCCCGGTCTCAGAGCACACTGCACATCCCCCGTTCTGAAGGATGAACCGGACGTTCGTGCCGCGCGGGTCCCCCATCATGTACGCGCCGAAGGACGAATGCAAGAAAATGCCCTTCAAGGTGTGGCTTGGGATGGTCCCATGGGGGCAGGCCCTCCCGCCACAGCGTGCGGACATGCCCCGACGAGCGCCACCCTCAGACATATCACTCTATCAATCCGCCTCCAAAAATGGGGCGTCTGCAACGGTCGGAAACACGGCCTTACAGTTGGTGTCTTTTGAGCATTGCTACGGGATGCCACATTCACATGATGTCGCCGTATGTCGCTGCTTAATGTATCTTTGTGCAGATGGCGTGAAGCAGCAAATTGGACTGTGGGAAGGGTCATCAAGACATCATTCGCGTTGTTCAGACTAGCGGGCTTATGTCCTGTTGCACATACCCCCCCCTCCTCCTCCTCCTCCTCCTCCTCCTCCTCCTCCTCCTCCTCCTCCTCCTCCTCCTCCTCCTACTCCTCCTCCTCCTCCTCCTCCTCCTACTCCTCCTCCCCTTTGCCTGATGCACGCGGAATTCTTCATGTGGCGATGGGGGCGGTGCTCGCATGCAGGCCCCACGTCTGTGTCTCAGGGGGAGTTCAGTTGGTGGAATTGTTTGTTTCTCCCCATCACTAATTGCACCCCCGGAAGTATTAAGTTCTTGAAGGTGTGCCCCCCTTGTGGCTTTGCGCTTCTGTAGTGAGTGTATTGGCCACATGAAACCGTCATCTTGGGGTTGGGGAGGGCAAATGCCTCATACACGGCCAAAGGAATGGCGAGCGCTCGTGTGCATTCCAACAAATTTCTCTTCTGCATCCCTCCCATCCCCGTATTTCCCCCCGTGAATCCCAGACACAGTTCCCATGAACCCCACTGAATCCCAAGGAAATTCAATCCCACGCTTCGCTGTTCAGCCGGGGCCGTAGTCTGTGTCCAGCAACACACCACACCAACAAATGTCTGTGTCTGGGTCAGGGATGGATATAATTTTGGCGCCACTTGGGGGGTCCGGGTCCGGCGGGGGGGGGGGGTCACTTTTTGTGAGTGGTCGCAATAAACGTAAAGAGCCACAGTGGGAAAGTGGAAGCCCGGAAAATATTGTGACCAAAGAAGGTGTCTATGGTAAAATGTCTTGTGTGCCTGCCTGCCTGCCTGTACTGCAAATTTGCTGTGACTGTTCCTGCTTGCACTGCACATTTTTCTGTGACTGCTGGTACACTGTGAGTGATGACAGTGAATGACATTGAATGCTGTGGAATGACAAAATTGCTGTGTGTCTTGCGTTGCACCCCCCAACCCCCTCAAATGTACACGTACGAGCTGAGGGCTGCCCAAAACGGGGGGGTTTTGGACACCGTTTTATGTGACCACTTTTTGTGACCTGTTTTGTGACCAAAGGGGGGGGGGGTAGGGGGCGCGCCAACTACTGGGCGCCGCTGACACGCAAACGGCACAGCCCACCACATCCAGCACAGCCCCGGCACACCAACGACTGGGCTCCGCAAACGCGGAAACGACACCAGCAGGAGCACCGGCCGCAGCGGCCGACAGAAAGCAGCGACCCGACGCAACATACGAAGGGAAGAACGGGTGCCTGTCCAGGGCCCCGTAAAGGAGCAACAACCGGACGGGATGTCACACAGGGGGGTCCAGGCTGGACCCCCCCCCCCCCGTTATATCCATCACTGGTCTGGGTACAATGTGTCCTTGCGAATCCCTGTGACTCCCGCGCCCAAGGGAGTCGCACCACCTGAAGGTCTGGTAGTTGGGTGTTGCCCCTCATCTGAGGTGTGGTTTTCCGTCCATGAGGACCGCCCGCTTTGTCAAGTTTCGCTTCGTTCGTTGTAGTCCCGTTTGTCTGCTGTGGCCCAGACTCTGTGTTCATTGGTCGGGACGTGCTTCGCCGCCCCCGCGCCCTCTGCCCCGCAACGCTGACAGGGAAAGAAGAATTTCTTGGACATCCACATGCGGAACATTTATCAGGTCTGAGCCGCCCTGCGGCATGCGGAAGGGCGTGGGGGTTGGCGTGTGTCTGCGTGCTGCTGTGGCATTCCCGTTTGGGGCCCGGCCACGGTATGACGAGGACCAAAGTTCCACTGTCAAGTCTGCCACACTCCGTAAAGACTGGGGCAGTGAGGTCACGCATGACGCCCCCCCTTTACCCCGCCCCACGTGAAGACTGGGGTAGTGAGAAGAAGTGCGATGCGGTCCTTAGCCCCCCCCCCCCCCTCCATGTGACACGCGAGCACAAAGGATGTCACAGTGCGCGCACACGTGCGAGAAGAGTCCACAACCCAAAATGCCGTCCTCGACAGCTGTTTGCCGTCCCCAGAGGTTTGCTTCGGTTGGGGCGGGGGGGTCCAAGTGGGGGGGGGGGGGGGCTGTGGGGGTGACCCCCCTCCCCCCGGGAGGCCCTGAGCCGTTAGAGGCGCCGAAGAAATTTTTTGGCCTAAACTGACGAGCTCCGAAGGCGCCAGGGAAAATTTTTGATTGGCCGAAGGCCCGGAGAAAAAATTGACCCAATCACTGAAGGGGGTGGGGTGGGGGGGAGGGGTCCGAGGGGGGGGGGTTGTCAGACCCCCCCCCCCCACCTCCGCACCCCCAGACCCCCCCCCCCCACCTCCGCACCCCCAGACCCCCCCCCCACCTCCGCACCCCCAGACCCCCCCCCCACCTCCGCACCCCCAGACCCCCCTCTCCCCCACCTCCGCACCCCAGACCCCCCCCCCACCTCCGCACCCCCAGACCCCCCCCCCCCACCTCCGCACCCCCAGACCCCCCCCCCCACCTCCGCACCCCCAGACCCCCCCCCCCACCTCCGCACCCCCAGACCCCCCCCCCCCACCTCCGCACCCCCAGACCCCCCCCCCACCTCCGCACCCCCAGACCCCCCCCCCACCTCCGCACCCCCAGACCCCCCCCCCCACCTCCGCACCCCCAGACCCCCCCCCCCCACCTCCGCACCCCCAGGAGATGCTGAGTGGTTAAGCAAAACTCTGACCGTCCCTCTGGCCTGCCTGTGGGCGTGCCATCATGGCGGGTGGCGGGGCCCATCGTGACGGGTGGCAGGGGCAGGTCCTCCCTCCCACCCCTCACCCCCAGCCTCCCATGCGGCCACCCATCTCGACCCGGGCCACCGCCCCTGACCAATTGTGCAGGACCGAGACACCTGCTGTGCCGGACTGACGTGTGCCTTGCCCCCGACCTGGCACCTTTGAGGACTTACGACACTGAGCACGTGACCAGTGGGCACCATGACAAAACCACAAAGGGCTACAAAGTGCGATGCCAATTTAGGCAGAGCGGCTGGTCTCCGACTTGGGAGGCGGGAGGGGGGGCATCATGTGTGACCTCACTACACCAGTCCTCACCTGGGGCAGGGGGAGGGGGGGCGTCGTGCGTGACCTCACTACACCAGTTCTCACGTGGGGCGGGGGGAGGGGGGGCGTCATGTGTGACCTCACTACAGTAGTCTTCACGTGGGGCAGGGGGAGGGGGGGCGTCGTGCGAGACCTCGCTGCATCAGTCTTCACATGGGGCGGGGGGAGGGGGGCATCATGTGTGACCTCACTACCCCAATCTTCACGTGGGGCGGGGGGAGGGGGGGCGTCATGTGTGACCTCACTGCACCAGTCTTCACGTGGGGCGGGGGGAAGGGGGGCATCATGCGTGACCTCACTACCCCAGTCTTCACGTGGGGCGGGGGGAAGGGGGGCATCATGCGTGACCTCACTACACCAGTCTTCACGTGGGGCAGGGGGAGGGGGGGCGTCGTGCGTGACCTCGCTGCATCAGTCTTCACATGGAGCGGGGGGAGGGGGGGCGTCATGTGTGACCTCACTACCCCAGTCGCGCGCACACAGAACCACAGCGAGGCAGGCTATGGACGGCCTGTGGACAGAGGCGCGTGGACAGCAAAAATAGTCAAACGACCCCGGCAACAACCAGCACATCCTCAATATGCCAATTATTGGGCGCCGCTGACGCGCAAACGGCACACCATGCCACATTCAGCACAGCCCCAACACATCAACCACTGGGCTCTGTGAACGCCGAAACGACACCAACAAGAGCACCGGCCGCAGCGGCTGACAGAAAGCAGCAACCCGACGCAACATGCGAAGGGAAGAACGGGTGGCTGTCCAGGGCCCCGTAAAGGAACAACAACCCGACGGGATGTCACACAGGGGAGGGGGGCATCATGTGTGACCTCACTACACCATTCTTCACGTGGGGCGGGGGGAGGGGGGGCGTCATGTGTGACCTCACTACACCAGTCTTCACGTGGGGCAGGGGGAGGGGGGGCGTCGTGTGTGACCTCGCTGCATCAGTCTTCACGTGGGGCAGGGGGAGGGGGGGCGTCATGCGTGACCTCACTACACCAGTCTTCACGTGGGGCGGGGGGAGGGGGGGCGTCATGCGTCTTTGCCTCTCTACTGCAGCGAAAGGCGCCCACGACACGTCACTGAAGAGCCTTCCTCTTTGACTTTCGCTTTGCACTTCTGCCTCGTGCCTGACGGTACCGGTCGTGTGCACGCCTCTGTGTCCCACAGCGGAGGGGGGTGCTCTGCCAGTCCAGGGACCCCTCCCCCCCCGGAGGCCATGCCTCCCCCTTCCCAGGGCAAGCCATGTGGAACGGAGGCAAGGCCTTGCATCACGCGAACGAAAGGCCCCACTGCGGGGCCTTGACGGGGGACACACCCGCGGCACGCTGCGCGCTGCACGGGCAGTGAATCCCTGAAACAACTGACAAAACGCCTGCGCATGCTGCGCACCGCCGATGGGCAACACTCGGTGATCCGCAGCCCCCCGGGCCCTGTGGTACATTCCCCACATCAGATGGGGTGGTGAGCACCCTCCAAACTTGGAAGCATTGCCGGCGCTGGCGTGGGAGGGACGCCCAGGGGCAGAAGCAGCCCTTGTGAGTAGCGGGACAACCGTCCCACTCTCACCCAATGAAATGGGTTTCCTCCAGCGGTTAGGTAGCCCAACTGGCCGCCCACCTCTCACAGTTTTTCCCTGAACCCTCCCTCCTCACCCCCAGCCCAACGAGTGGGCAACCAACCGCCCCATCCACAAGCGGAGGGTTCCCCCCCTCAAAAGGCGCATACGTACGTGCCCCCGGAAGTGCCGACCGGCATCGTCGTTCAGCCTTCGTGGCTCCAGCCCCCCCAAGGGGGCTCCGACCACGGTCAATGGCCAAAGGTCTTGGGCTTAGCAGGCTACTTGCCACAGGCCCGGAGGGTAATTTTGTCCACGACTGCTTACGGCAACATGATTGCTCTCCACTTTGAATACCGCGATAAGGGTCGTGTAGCCACTTTGCCCCCCCCCCCCCCTCTCCATTACTTGGAGGCATATACCTTGGGCACCCACCCCCAACTCCCCCCCCCTCTGCAAAGGGGCCTCCGCCCACAGTAAATTTGAGGGGGGGACCTCGCGTGATACTTGAGGAGGCCGCCCGCGCTGTGGCGCGTCACTGAGCAGCCGCTGTAGTCAAGCTCTTTCGTGTTCACGTTGCTGGCACCCCGTTTGGCGGGAAACGTGCGCCGTCCCGTCTGTTGCAGCATGTGGACCACTTTTCGGACATGATTCGGTGGCATTACGAAGTCCCACCCCAGACCTCACAGCACACGCTCCACAACGCGCAGCTCTTATCTTACCTTTTGAGGTACGCCCATCCCCATCCCCCCCGCCCTCTCTTTCTCTCTCCCTCTCCCTCTCTCTCTCTCTCCCTCTCTCTCTCTCTCTCTCTCTCTCACTCTCACTCTCTCTCTCCCTCCCTCCCCCTCCTCTCCCTCTCCCTCCCTACCTCTCTCTCGCTCCCTCCCTCTCGCTCCCTCCCTCTCGCTCCCTCTCTCTCTCTCTCTCTCTCTCTCTCTCTCTCTCTCTCTCTCTCTCTCTCTCTCTCTCTGTCTCTCTCTGTCTCTCTGTGGCGCAGTCCGCCTTTGTCAATGTGTTCCCGAAGTTGGCCTCAGAGCCCAGTGAAATCAGGGTGCGGTTGGAAAATATTGTTGACTTGCTCCCATGCCCAGCCCCGCAGTCGGATTCGTGCCCGCCTCTGCCTCTACTGTTCATCGTTGGTGCACTCCAGGCCGCTTCCGGTATTCACCCGCTACGCAGCATCGGTCACAAAATGGCTTGGGCTGGATACCGTCCCATACGCGACGATGCACATCAGGTGTGCTGGAGCATGGCACGACCCGGGACTGGGATGGGACCCGTTGGGCCCGTCAGTCGATTGTGTCGCGTGTGGAAGGGCTGGGTCGCGCGCACCCGATCTGCAGGCGAACGGACAAGACGGACACCGAGTTTGTGTTCACGACGGCGATGTATTTGGACTTGTTGCTGCGCAGTCTGGCGCCCGGAGTGACGACGGTGTTTGTCATGACGGACATGGCCACTGTTCTTGGGGAGCTCTCGAACATCACCACAAGCAACACGTCGTTTCGGTGTGCGGGCGTGAGACAGTCGGGCGGAGCCAGGGCTCCTTTTAACAACTCGGCACCACTGGCCGGGGGGAGGGGTGGTGGATGCCCCCCCCCCCCCCCCAAACCCCTTTAAAGATTGGGCCAAATTTTCTTCCGGGCTTTCGGCCAATCAAAATTTTTCTTTGGCGCCACTGACGGCGGGTGATACTCCATCAACGGCCGTTGACCATCGACCGCCGGCCGACCAGGGCTTCGACAAGTTGTGAGCCTCGTGTCATGGAGCAGTGTGAAATGCTTGCGGTAATGGTCATTTTCTGGCAAGAGGTCGCCGTGGGAGGGCGGGTGCACGTCAGATGCAGTGCAGGCTCTCTGGTGCCGTTCGTCGTGCTTTGCGCAGACACCTGCAGTTTGTTTGGAAGCCGGAGTTCAGGCCGGACGTTGGGGTGTCGGTGGAGTTCAAGAAGAACTACGCCAAGATGAACCCCATCCACCACACCGCAGGTACCCCACGTGATCTCAGCAACGCGCTTCGCAGGGGCGGGACGAGTTGTGCCGTCCTTCTCCCCCGCCCACACCACACCCCCATTCTACACCCCCATGCCAGTCCTGCACCCTCCGCACACACGCCCAAACCGCATTCTGACCCCATACTCCGTCCACATCGCCATACAGCGCGCGCGCGCGGGGGGGGGAGGCATTAGAAGGGAGGCGTCCTCAAAGGTGGTTCCAGAAGCGGTTGGATAGGCGGTTGCAGGAGGTTGCCAAACCGGTTGAGGTCGGTTGCTGTCGGTTACAAATGCTATTGAAGCTGGCACTTGCCGTCAGGGAGACAGTGGCTGGGCATCGGCTGGGTGCCCTGAAGCGGGGGGGGGGGGGATCCCCCCCCCCTTCCAATGCGTCCCTCGGGGGGGGGGGGGGGGGGTAGGTTTGGTGTGTGAAATTTGGCGTTTCCATTTCCCACGCCAAATCCCGGGGCCTCCTGCACGGATGATTGCGAGAAGACACGACTTGAGAGGGCGACGGGATGATTCTGAAGATGCCGGAGGAGTACAGATGTGGTACAGGGGCGAGGGGGGATTTGGTGCCGAATCAATTTGGCGGTGGTAAATTTGGCGGTGGGAAATCTGGCGGAAGGAAGGCACAAGGAATGAGACATGGAGCGTGCAACGCACAAGGGCAGGGGGACGAAGCCTTTTGGCAGATTCCTGCGTCGATGGCCGGTCCTGCCCTGCACACTTGCGCTGGTGTCGAATCAGCACTGCCAAACCCACGACGCTGCAACGTCGTCGTTGGACACGCGGGTCGTTGGACAAGGGACTGGGGGGGGCAGGGTCACCAGAGAAATCGCCCGGCCCAAAGCAATATTTAAATCACACCCTCCGATGTTTTTTTTGGGGGGGGTGCGTTTGGAGGCCTTGCACAGTGCACGCTCGTGGAGTCCCGGATGCGAACAGACTTAATCTGAAGGTAAGAAGTAGAAACTTTGAAGTTCTCGACCAAATTGGCGAACCAAACAACACGAAACAATACGTTTGTGATGTAGAAAGTCTCCCAATTTCCTTGGTCCGATGATCGATTCCAAACGCCACTAGTCTTGCTGTACACCTGCTCCTGTCCACTGATTTTCAGTGGAAGGGAAGCCCGCCCTTGAAGACACCACCGTCAGTGGCTGTTGGGAAGATACGCAACGCGTGCGGGGGGATCGGTGGGTGTAGGGGGTGACGGGGGTATGGGTGGGTGCAGGGGGTGACGGAGTATCGGTGGGTGTAGGGGGTGACGGGGGTGGCCGCGCAAATATGATTTTCTGGTCAGTGCTGTCTGACATGTGTCCCCAGAGAGGGCGGAGACCAGCAGTGGTTGTGTTCACACACAACACGGCAGCAGCCGTCGGCGGTATTCGTGGCACACCAGGCATGCCGTGAAGAGCGTGCGACCGGGTGGAGGTGTGGAAGGATCCGTTTTGCACAATGTTCAACCTGCGTTGGCCGCAGCGCCCCAGACTCGGTGGCGTGGCTTTCGCTGTGTCCTCCAAGCCTACCACAAGGATAAAGGCCTCACCCGGATGCCGCAAGAGGCATGCCGGTGCCGTTGTGGGGCCCATATCATCCCAGGTCTTGCGGTACGCAGGGCACGGTTGAGAAAGTTTCAACATCGCATCTGAGACCGCCATAGGACACTGAGACCCCTGCTTCGGCCGTCGCAGACCGCCGGGTGGTAGAAATGGCAGTCACATGGATTTGAACAAGGGCTGCGTGGCCCCGACTCTGCCTTCTGCATCTCCCGCAACCTCCTGACCGCAGCAATATCGGCTAAACAAGAGGCACCACAGGCGATGTGGGGAGGGGGTGGCATCGGTGCAAGGTCGTTGCTCGGAAGGACATCCCATGTGCCTGCGCCCTGCATAGCCCCAAAAGTGAAGCAGCAGCCCCGAGAAAGCATTCTCACCACACCACGTCTTTGCGCCAGAATCCCATACCACATTCGCATTCCACATCCCCATACCAATCACCCGACGTCACCCCCCCTCTCCCCCTACACCACATCCCTACACCACACCGCTCTGAAGCTCTGCATCTCCCGGCATTGAGCCTAAATCTCTGCGCCGTTCACGTGTGCTGAAGATGAGGGTGCTGCGGTGCGTGCACCTCAAAGTGGAGTCCGTCGTTTGCGCCCGCCGCTGTGCACCCCCCCTCCCAACGGGCCGCGTGGGCTCCCTTGCCTTGGGCTGCACTTGGTTCCCAAAGGTCACTGGGCTTGGCGGGGTGTAGGCCTAACACGACGGGTGGCGCCAATGGCGCTAGAAGGAAAGTGTTTTGCTGCTACGTCAATGAGGTGAGGGCAATGCAACCACTTCACTTTGGGTTTGGGATGCCGTGTGGTCCTTCCAATGCTGCTGCAGTTCACCAGCCCTGTTGGGGGTGTAAAGAGGCAGCCCGACAGTTACAAACAGTCACACACTCACATACAAATACAATTAGCCACCGACAGTCACCGACGGACACAAACGGTCACAAGCAGTCACAAAGAACAACATCCAATGAGACTGTCACAAACAAAGACTGATAGTCACAAACAACCACAGAGAGACACGGACAGTCAGATAGCCAAAAACAGTCGCAGATAGTCGAACAATCACACAAAGTCGCAGAGAGTCAGAAAGTCATAGACAAACACATATAATCACAGACAAGTGATCGTGACTACTTGATTGTTTGTGGCTGTGTGGATTGCCGTCCAAATGGGGGGAGGCCTTTCGGGGACGCACCGGGGGGGGGGGGGACTGGCGGTGTCGGGCGTGAGGAGGGAGCGCACGCACACCCTCGCCATTCGAGGCTGGCAGCACAGCGTATGCGAGACGCAGACGTGCATGAGTGCGCGTGGGAGACCCCTGGCCGTCCCTCCCCCGTGCTCCAGGTCGCGACTGGAACGGCCCTGATGACGTACTAAAGTGCCCATCGACCGCAAACTCGCATTTGTCGCCGCCAGGGCAAGTGCCCCTGGATACCTGAGCAATCCCGGGGACCCCCCCCCCCCCCACACACACGCCCAGCGCGCTCCTACGCCCAGCAGCGGCCAGCCCCCATACCGGCGTCCCATTTTTGTGTTCAGAGTTCTTGGCCGATATCTTGATTGCGGCCAACAGTACTCTGTTCGTGGGCACCTGCAACTCCCACATTGGCAGGTCCATGATGGGGCTGCTGGCAGGTGCGCTCGTGTACGCCTTCGGTGCCGCGTCTTGGCTCTGACTGGCGGAGCCCTTGCCTTCTGTGTTCTGTGCAGACGTGTATCGGAGGGGGGGTGGGGGTTCGGCCCGACCCACCCCGTGCCTGTCACCGCTGGAGGGGGTTGCTGATGGTGATCATGCATTGGGAGAGAGTGAAGGGGGGGGGAGGTGCACCTGCTTTACGCTCGTTGGCCTGGCAAAAGGGAGGGTCCTGGTGTGGTGGGCTGGCGGGCCCGCCGGGGCAGGGGGGTGCAGTGAAGTGAACGAATCTCTTGTGGTTGTGTCCCTAAGTGCTTTGCATGCCATTAGAAGTAGATGTAGGTGTCGAGGATATCTAGAATTGTTTCTGTGCCCGACATGGCCAAACGGTGGGTTCCTGCGGGGGATCGATTGGCTGCGTCTTTGTGCATTTGGGGCATTGGGACGTGTGAACGCGCGTGCCCGCTCGCCCGCCGCCATCCTGTTGCACGGGCAGCGCGCAGCGGTGAGACGAACAGAACTCGAATGGTGGACCAGCCGCAATGCAAGTTCCACGCAGAAAGGTGTGCCGCGCGTGCACTGCTGCTCACAAAAAGGACAGCTCATCGGAACGTGTACGAACTGCGGGTGCAGCTGTTTGGTGGGACGGGGTCGTTGCCAGTGAGGCCCTTGGCGGGAGCGCGTGTTACCAGAGGGTGTGGGGGCGTTGATGCCCGCAATTTTTTTTTGCAATTTTCCACAATTTTTCCGCAGTTGATTTTTTGCTCCAGATTTCTCATTATGTCCCACGGCTTTCAGGTGCCTTTATGTGACTCATGGACATGCATCGGTGGGCAACCGTTCCCGTGTGCCTGTGTTGTTGGTGCCCTGTATGTCCCCTGTGCAGAGGTGGTGCTCCTTAAGGCTTCGGGAGGTTTGGTTAGGGCACCGCAATTTTCCCGCAATTTTGTGCAATTTTTCGCACTTGGATTGGACGCTCCCTGACCGCTATCCCCCCCCCCCCCCCCGCGCCGGGTGTTACCAGATCGCATGGGGGCACGCGCATGGGAGGGCCAGGCAGGACATGCCCAAAACCTGGCGAGTGAGAAAGGGAGGTGCGCATTCGGAGGCTACGTTTGTGAGTCTCCAGTCATTGATCGACCTCAAGGCCTCTTCGCCGGCATCGAACGCAAGTGTCTGATCTGTCTGCAGCTGAATCATATCGCCCACAAGTGTGAGGGTCCAGGGAATCTGACTGAAATGGTTTGGTGCACAAGCCGCTTGGAGGTTCCTGAGGGTGAAAGCAAGATTGCGATTTATTTCAAAAAAGCAGCTGGTGTCTGCAGCTCTGGTTCGTCGGTTCGAGTGAGCGGACGTACCTGCAGGAACAGAGAAAGGGAAATTCGTCTAACATCCAAGCTAGGAAGGAGGGGGTCGATACAGCGCAAATGAATGACGACCTGCAGGTGGGTAGCTCCGCAGAATGTAAGGGAGTTGATCAATGAAAAATGCATCCATTGACTATTCACTGGTTGTTGGTTGCACCAACAGTGTCCAAGAGGATCCACTGTCGTGGCTGTGCTGTGCCTGCAGCCATTTTTGCACTTCCAAGGTGCCGCTTGCGTGCCCTGTCCCCGGCCCGTCCGCTTCGCCGCGAAGGTGGTTCAACTTCAATATGGGGAATGTCAAGCCGCGCCCGACGGAGAACGTGACGTCCACCGCGGACAAAAGGTCGCATTTGCCCTCTGCCCCTCGGCCACGGCCCGTGTGTTCAGGCCCCCCCCTCCCCCTCCCGTTGGTGGATGGCCCTGCGGAGGAATGTGTGGCACTGAAGCGGGCGCCGCCCCTTTGAGGGGCGCTGAAGGGCGTGCGGGCCAGGCGTCGATACGCATGGCGCGGGGTGTTGCACGCTCCCCCAATTCCCTTTCTAGAGCCATCCTCCGTGCGCCCTCCCAGTGCCGTTCAGGTGCTGTTCCCCAGGTGGATGCGGGGGAAGTCGGGGTTTCAATTTCGGGGGGGGGGTCCAATAGAGCCTCCTAAAACTGCGGGGGGGGCGGGGGGCATTCGGTAAAAGGGCTCCATTGACGGGACCATTAATCAGTTATTACGAAGTCTGGCGCCGAAAGCGCCGAACTCTTTCAAAAATGGTCAACCCCCCCCCCCCCCCCCACCAAATACACGGCAGGTGATGATTTTTCTGAGCCCCCTCGACACGCTGATTCCAAGAATCCCATCCATTTGTTGCCAAATTTTGGGTCCGGGTCACCTCCGGGGCCCGGCGGTCAGTCTCGGTAGGATTTTGAGGGGCCCGTCAATTGAGCCTTTTGGGGGGGGGGGGGGGCTAGCCAGAGGGCTGTATCGCCCCCCCCCCCCCCCGCCGGAAGTTGAAAGCCTGCCCACCCCGGGTTGAGCAACCCGGAGCAGCCTGGCACTCTGTTTCATTATTGTTACCCCGAATCGCCCATCTTTGGTGCTGCCCATCTGATAGTTGCGGTGATGCACGCAGACAGTGCCCTGGTTCACATCACTTGCCCCCGTTTTACACGAAATGTCCTGCCGCTTTCTGGTGGTGTCCATTGGAGAGACACACTCCCAAAACTCAGAATGTTGTGTCTGTCCTGAATGCGTGTTGCGCATCCCCCAAGCCCTACTGTTTTGCGGCGCTGCCCATCAGATCAATGCCATCATCGATGTGCGCACAGCACCTGTTTTCAGGGCGATCATCTCTGCCACCGCGACCCCCCTCCCGCCACCATTGGGCAGCGCTTCCCCGTCAATGGACGCTGTCACACTGCAGTGCATCTGCTGTTATTTGTGCCCCTTTGTTGAACAACCCCGTCCTTTGCTCGTGTTGCACATCAGACGGACGGCGCTAGAACGCCGAACGTCGTGCCGAAACTGCCGCGTACTGCTTTCTTGTTCGGCCCCAACCTCCGCCGATTTCTGGCACCCCTCGATCGGGCACACGTTCTCGGGGATGGGCTGCACTGCGCTTCCCGCAATCAGTGGTCCGTTTCTCCGCGGAAGCGCCCCGACTTCATCCGGCGCTACGCGGTGCATTCAATCCCTCAGTTCTGCGGCGCATTGCACCTTCTCTAATCCGCGGCCCTCTCCCCCACAGAACATCGCTGTCTTTGGTTTGGATGCACCGGCACTGTAGCCAGGGAGGCATCAGAAGGGACCTCAGAGGCGGCCTCAGAAGCGGTTAGACAAGCGGTTGGAGGAAGTTGCGAAAGCGGTTGGGGGCGGCTACTGTCGGTTACAAATGCCATTAAAGCTGGCACTTGCCGTCAGGGGCCAGTGGCTGGGCATAGGCTGGGCGCCCTGGAGGGGGGTGGTATACCCCCGCTTCCCATGCATCCCTGACTCTCGGCCCCCCGCATGCCGTGCCTGCAGTGGTGTCTGCTTTGTCCCCCCAAAACGCACCCTTTATTGCGCGTCGCCCATGAGACAGATGCAGTCACCGTCGTGCGCCCTGTGCCTACGTTGACACACAGCCCTTTTGGTTCCACTGAGTAGCCCCATCCTTCTTTGGTGCAGCCCATCGGGCAGACTATGTGACAGGCACACCCACACGGTACTCTGATACTGGTTTCCCCGGCCCTTTTTTGATGCCGCCCATCAGACGGACGCCTACAGCACCGCGCAGACTTTGATGTACGCTTTTGTGTTTGTCCTCAAAGCCAGGCATTCATCGGTGTGCCCATGAGGGCTATCGCCGATGTGCGTCATGGACCTCTGCCTCGTTTCATCCCTGGCCTATCCCCCCCTCCAGACCCCCCCTCTCCGTCGGATTCTGGTGCCTGCTCATGCGATAGACGCCAGGGGTGCATGTGATATTGACAGAATTATGGTGGTGGTGGTGGTGGTGGTGGTGGTGGTGGTGGTGGTGGTGGTGGTGGGTGGGGGGCTCTGTTAGAGGCGGTGATGACGAATTCCGAAATACAAAATTCCCACCAGCAGGAAAGGGCAGTCTGAGGACTGCCAATGGCTCATGAAGGGGGCTGCAAAGTGGCCCCAAGTGAAAGAAAAAAAACCCCCCGTGTGCCCGGTCCCACTGGGGTAGTTGGTGGTGGCCGCCCCTGGCCGTGGCGGGCGAGGGGGACGTGGGCCCACTAGTACTGGAGCGGCGAGCATGGCAGCGGTCGCTGGGGTCCCCTTCTTCCTCAATGCCATCCGCTAATGCCTCCCGTTTTGGTGCCGATTCACAGACGTAGGCGTCTGAGGCCCCAGCCCGTGGCAGAGCCTTTCCCTGCCAATTTGCAAATATCCGAGGCATTTTCGAGGGTGTGCTGGCAATGACACCGAGGCACATGCTGGTGCGCCGTGGATAAATGCGTTCCCTCCGTACTGGGCTGGCGGTACTGTGCGTTTTGCATATCCCCCACCACAACCCCAGAAACGACCACACAACCGTTTTACACTGGGCACCTCCAGACAGTAGCATATGTGGCGCAGGGTTGATCAACTTGGGCTGTTGCTCATCTTCCATCTCTCCCCCCATGTTCCGTGGCGCTCTGCTGGTGTCTGTACTCCCCTACACTGGATGCCAGGGAAGGGCGCCACCCCACCCACTGCAGCGGCATACCGAAGGTCTATGCGTCTATGTGCAGGCCCCATTGTATGCATCGCTTCTGTTCGAGAGGGGAGCTCGAAGCGATGGAAGCCTGGGATAAGGTCTGTGGTGCATGTCGGCGCTGAAGGGGGACGTCGAGGGTGGAGAATCAGCCGTGTGAGCCGGGTGAGGGGAGAGCGGGTGGAACAGGTTCAGCAACCCTCAGCCCCCGGTTTCGGGGATCAGGATTCCCTGGGTCAACCCAACCCCTTGGCCCAGGGCACTGTATTTCTGGTTGCAGCAACAAGCAGGGCCGCCTGGTGAAGAGTGCTGGTTGGGGACGAGAGATTGGGTAACAATGAGGGGGGGGCGAAGGGCAGGAAGGAAGTAATTGGGGAGGGGAGGCGGAGTAAGGTGTCGGGAGTTAAGGATGCGGGGGGGTTCTACCTTGTGGAATATGGTAGTGTAAGGCTACAGGAGAAGGAAGGAGTGGTACGAGGGAAAGGCGTGTTAGGGAGTGACGAGTGCAAGGCGGAGGGGTGGTGTAGGGTGAAGGGAGGGGGACAGGGTGGATCGCAGGATGGCGGTTGAGGGGAAGGGTGGTGTAATGCTGGGTGGGTGGGGGGAGGGGGAAGTGGTATGAGGTGGGGGTAGGGGTTCGATGGACACGGCATGGCATTGGGGTACACATGTGCTTGATTAGGGGCCCTTGGAGCCACTGCAGGCAACATGTTAGGAAATAGCTGCAGCGTACGTGGCTCTGTGTGGCCCACAATAGACCACAGTCCGTGACATGCGCTACGGGCAAGGAGTAAGGCGATGCTCCAGGGAGCCATATGCCCACGGGCGGCTCCTACGACGCACACGACTACGCAGCACCGGCTGGCTGGTCGCATAACGCCGGAGAACACGCAAGCAGCCAAGAGGAGGTAGCAGAAAACGCCGGAGTGGCATGTTCTCAGTAGATGGACGCCGGACAGCACGTGCGTGCAAGCACAGGCAGGACTGGGGTACACGGAGCGCCCACTGAAGAGGACGTACAGCAACTCCGCGGGCTGCAACGGCACATCATGGGTGCGGTGGGACTGGGGTCACATAACCCTCCACCGTGGGAGGTTCTCACCAATGAGGGGCCAGATCCAGGGACCTGGGCCTTCCAGCCGCCTTGCTGCCAGACCCGGTATGGACTGTGATCCGGGATGCGAGTTGGTCCCACTGACCCCAACGTGCACACTGGCACAAGGGAGCGACAGCTTCACAGTAGCAGCCCTTGGCTTTTCGTTCTGAACATCTTGTCTTCTTCACACTGTAGTCCTCGTTGATGATAATGGGGCATTCTGCCATGATGAATATTTCTACCAGCGTGCATTGTGCTTTGTTGGTAATTGACGCTTAGGGATGCCGTTGATCTCAGATGCTGTCGGCATGCCTACAACATTTGTGTCATCCATTCCTCTTCAGGCTCATAGTGCAAACAACACTAACACCTCTTCTGCATCGAAAGATCCGTGAGTGGTGCACACAAGTGGTCCTTGATATGGCAGGCTGTTGCAGGGCCAGAGCAATGTCACCCCATGGCAGAGCACTGGCCGGGGTGCAGATATTCTCAGGGGCAAACACCTGAGCCAGACCTTTGGCTTTTCGTGAGCCAACTGCTCTGGCCCCCAAAACTGCCAATGGCATTTACTGAAAGCTGCATTGTGAATTTTACATGATTTACTGCGGCTCCTCGAATCTGTTTCAACGAGATGTGTGTTTTTGGCAGTCCTGCTCACATCCCCTTCTGGTCTTTTCATGCCCCCCTGCAGAAGTTTATGCCTAGATTTGCATGTTCATGCATGCTGTGGACATAATGTTACGCATTGACCCCAAATTTTGATACCGGACATGCCGTCTGACTCCCGTTGCAAGGCCCAATGTGACTGAATGGTCTCCTGATCGTTTTCTTTTGACCTCACCCGATTTGGCACCGAATGCGGTCGAAAATAACCAGCACACGGCTCTCCAGCCCTTCATTGCAACCCAATGCATTGTCCTCACCACCTACGATGTCCTGCAGTCACGCAATAATTTGCCCAGTGATTTTCGCGACGAAAAGTAGCAGATAAACAGAGCTGATTTCCGTTCTTTGTGGCTCTGGGATCTGATGGCTTGGTTTCCTGACTGGTTCTGGTGGCGTATGTTCTTATAATGCTTTTCTGCCTGCAACAGCAGGTGCATGAAATGTTTGGTGCGACAAAAACGTTTCTTGTGTGTGTTTTGGGCTTCGTTTCTGTGTCCACTGGTGACATGACCTGTTTTTGGCACCCTGGGGAGAGGGGTGTGTGTCACCATTTTCAGGGGGGTTGCCACAAAGGCTGAGGAGGTGTGCCGATTGGTAGTTCCGGGTTTATTGGGGCGTCAGGAGAAAATTGTCCACTGGATCTACATTGCTTGTCCACAGATGGGGGGGACCGTTTTTTTTTAAAGGTAAGACAGGGACAGCTGCCCCTCAGCTCATAGGTTCCGCTTCTACCCCGTGGTGCCCTCCCACGCCAGCGCCAGCTGCGATGTCCCAAGACAGTGAGGTGTGGAGCGTGCTCAGTACCACAGATATGGGAAATGTAACACAGGGCCAGAGGGTTCCGGGTCACCAAGTGTCACACATCAGTGGTGCACAATCTTTCCAGGCGCCGTGCCTTTCGGGAATTAGCAGGGGTGGCGTGACACTGTGGTTTCAGGTTATCGGGGGGGGGTGATTCCACGGGGGGGGGGGGGGTGATTCCGCGGGGGAAATTCCCCATTTCAACTTGGTGCGGAATTTTTGCCTCTTTTTTCGAGGGGAGGTGCGGAATTTTCCCCATGCAGAATTGTGCCTGTGTAAGCCACCGTGGCACCCGTTTGGGTTTTTTTCTTGGCATGACCATGCTGAGTAAGGGGGCTAATGTGTGCTGGTATCTCATCAGCAGCAAGGCGCAAGCTTGTGGGTATGCTCTGCAAATTCTCTGGCACTGAGATGCGATGTTTGTCGCCACTGGTTGTCTGCCAAAATTTCAAGGATTGTCAATGGATGCCGATCCGTGGTGCCTGAACGAAAAGACACGTGCTGTCGTATACTTTGGTTGTCAGAATGGATCACAGACCCACAAATGCGTGGTTGGGTTTTGAATTTTTGGGAGAAGGCAATGACCATTGTGCCCGAGATCACCTCTGTGGATGACGTGCCCCCCCTTTCAGAAGTTATTCGACTTGTCTTGTCTTGACTGACAACCCAAAACCTGCTGCACCTGTAGACGATTTGACTGCTCTAATTGAGGCTGCAGAGGAGCGGGAAAAAAACAAATGTGTGGATCCGTCTACAGCTGAGGCTGCTCCTTTGGGGGCGGGATGGGGGGCTGCCCCCAAAAGGGGGTGTTTCCACCTCTCCAACATGAGGACCACCAGTGCTACCATGCAGCCGCAATCCACACCCATTTGGGGTGTGACCCCAAGACAGCAGCAGATATATAGCAGATATATAGCTGCAGTCCACATGCCAGCAGCGGATGCATGGGTCCTGATGGTACCCTGGTCCCCAAAAAGAGGGCTGATAACCCTCCTTAATGACCCGCAGGCGATCCGGAGAAATTCAATGGCGTTTCAAAAGTTGTGGTTCAGCAGAAAAAGACTGTGTCTGACCTGTTTTGTGCACTAGGTTTTCCTTTGGCTGACCATGTCTCTCCTTTTCCATAATTATTGACTGCCATCATCCACCAGCATGCTCTTCATGGCCCTTCATTGGTGTGATAATCCGGTTTTTGACAGGTTTTTATCTGTCATGCTAAAAACGCCACAGTATCTCGGTGAATTGCAGCTCACCGTAAACGCTACTCGCCCATGGTTAGGCAAATTTGTTGCAATGCGCTGGGTGGGAGACCTCCCTGCCACCAAAAAGACTCTTTCACAGTTTGCCTGTAACAGTGCCTACCAAGAGACAAATTATTTTCGTATGTGTGGTAAGGAGTAGTGTCTGTCAGAGATAGCTCTGCCATTCACTTGTTGTATGTGTTCGTTGTGTCTTGCATCCCACGCTTAAGTTGTGGCATGATGTGAGATTGCCATATGATGTTTCTCTCAGTTGCCACTGTGCCTGGATTTTTGATGTCTTCAGCTTTTGGCCTTGAGGTTTGGGAACCATGGGTGTTCCATAGTTGTCAACAGCCCCATTTGCTTCATTGTGTCATCGCGATGTTGATGAGGAATGCCATCTAACGTGGTGTGTGATTCATGTTGCATGCGTGAGTGCACGTGTTCTGCTCATATGTTTGGGTCTACATGGGGCTGTGTAGATGTTTTTTGCAGATGGCTGGAGTTTGTGGTTATTCTATCCCTAAATTGGGGGCGGATTGTGACTTGTGGGTAGGGTGGGCCCATCATTCGTATTTCTGGTCACACAGCCCAGCTTATGCAGAAATGTGGCAGGGGGCTGTATCTCTCCCAATGGTTGGTTTTCATTGACCTTCAAAAGGGGTGAACCCGCTCCCCACAGCCTGCCACAGGGTGATTTGTGGGGCAGGTCGCAGAGGCATTATTAGTATATGCAGCGGCCATTTACATTTGTGGTGGGTGTGGGCGTACAAGTGAGGGATCTGTGGCCACAATCTGTGACTATTCTAGGTTTGGCCCCGACACAGCAGGGGATTGGACCCGGACCCAGAAGTTTGGTTCGAATTGGATCACGCCAGTACGGCACGCCCATTAAGAAGGGGAATATTGCCAGTGCAATTTGTTTCTCTGCTACAACATCAGAGCATGAAAGGCAAGTCTCCAAATCAGCATGTTTTGCATTTGTGATGAAAGAAATTTAGCACCGTTGCGCATGCCATGACCCCGCATTGTGGGCAAGTTTGTAAAGGCAATTTTCAATTTTGGCACAAGATTGAAAATTGAAGTTTGGCCCATTGGTTACAAATCAGTATAATATCTGAATTTGTAGCAACAATTTTGCATTTTCGAAACGGTGGTGCGTGAGTGGAAGTGCATTGGCCCGCGGACCAGTTTACATGGTAGGTATGTTTCATAAAAAAAGCGAAATAGGAGAATTTATGGGTGGCCTGTTCATAATTTGTTTTTTTGAAAAAAATTTTGCAACATATTATTTGAGGTGGCGATCCAAGGAAGTGCCCAAAGCGTGCATTGCCACAATATTGCTAAGAGTTGTGAAGACCACCGTTAGGCTCAAGTGGCACCGTATTATGGAGGAAGCCCCATTTATCGTCTATTGCAAGTATCCGTTGTCCATGAAAGCTGTTTTGGTTTTGCAAGCCATCGATACAAAGCAAGCAACTAAGTGTACACAACGCTATGTTGGAATATGCATCAATGGTACGCGCATTTCTGCGTGAGTGCATGTGCTGCACAACGTTTAACAATTTATTTGACCATTTCGGTAGAGGATATTCTTACTATTCCGCTAGACGTATTTTGTCCACATGCTGGTCCCAGCAATTGCACTTCCCTGCAAGCCTAATGCCGAGTCCAGCCTTGTCAGGTTCATGAAAGCACAACAACACTTTTTGCATATACACCACCTGGCTGCATGCCTTTGGCCACACGGGTGAACTACCCTTTTTTCGCAACAAACATTGTTGACGTCAGTTTGCCTCGCCTACCCTCTGTGTCCTTTTTGTCCTTGGGCATTTTCCCTTAGGGGTGAAACTGCAAGTGGCTTCTAAAACAAAAAGCACAGGGGACAGCCACATGAATTGCTGCTTCGGACTTAGCCACTTTCAAGAAGTTCAAACATGATATCACTCGCTTCCATAAAAATAGCTTCTCCATCGCTGAATTTTGTGCTGACCATTACAGTATCCGAACTCTCCGTTTTGTACTATCTTGATTGTTTTCGTTTTATTCAATTTTGGACATTTCAAACCGTTGATTTTCCCGAGACTACGCCTCACTTCCTTAGATTTTACGCCGGTGCCCGTATGAAAAGCAACCCACGTTCATACCAACACCTACCCTGAGGTACCCATACCCTTCCAAGCACCTGTGATATTCCGGATTGCACCTTCGGTGCACGGACGGATTTACCGGTGATTCCATGTACATACACTTGTTGTGTACATTTGTGGACAATGGAGTGGGAAATCGAAAAAACAAATGTAGATAGATCTACTTGGGGTAGAAATGCTTTAATCCGATGAATACCAAAAAACCACCCAGTTTGTGCCAAAAAAACTCTCCGCTCTGGTGCAAAATATACCAAAAAAAAACCTCTGAAAAAAATGTACCAAAAAGTCCTTCAAAATGTACAGGAAAACCACCCGCGGGGTTTTTTTGGTACATTTTTGGGGTTGTGTAGCGAGTTTTTTGGTACATTTTGGAAGTTTTTTTTGGTACGTAGCGGGGGGGGGGAACATTTTGGAGGGTTTATTGGTACATTTTCTTGAAGATTTGAAGAGTTTTTTTGGTACATTCCGGGGGGGGGTTTGGTATATTCCGGGGGGGGGGGGTACATTTTTGGTTGATTATATAATACTTTTGGGTGAGTTTATGGTACTATTAGGAGGGTTTTGTGGTGCAACGAAGGGTTTTGTGATACAATTCAGAGGGTTTCAAATACACATCTGGGATTTTCAGCACGTTTTGTCTGGTCAGTTTTTGTTCTTTTTTTGATACCCTGCGGGAGTGAGTGGGGTGTAGGTGCCCCGGCAGGGTGTCAGATGCATCTTCAAAGTCCCCCCCCCGCGCCCCAAATCGTATGCTTGGGTCTAGGTCTACTTGCAGTGCATGTTGCTGGTCCATTCAGGTAGATTTCAGGCATGGAGGTAGGAGAAAGAATGGAAACTCATGCAACCAAATGTGAGTGTACACTCGGTGTTTTGCTTCACATTGCCCTTTGAATGTGTGTTGCAGTCAAACGTGGTTTATAGGCGGCTCATGCAGGGGGTGAATTGCCATCTTGGGTCAGGATGTTTGACAGGGCTGGGTGCGGGTTTATGGATGTTGTTGGGGCATGGGGGCTGGGATGGTGATTGGGACATGTTTAGGGGGTGCACATGGACACATTGTTGGGACAGGGTTTGGGATGGACAAGCTTTAGCAATGGGGTGCAGGAGGAGGGTGTGAAAAGGGATGGGGGTGTGAGTGTGTGGGGGTGTAACCAAGTGGTCACAAAGCTGCCCCAAGGTTCCACAACAAGGTAGAAAGGGTGTTTTTGGTGATGCATATAGGATTTGTGGGGGTCTGTCCGGGCAACGTTAATAAAAGGGTTTTTTGGTACATTTTTTTTGGTATCTGATGGGAGGTTTTTTGGTACAATGCAGGGGCTTTTTTGGTACACCTCCTGTGGGTTTTTTTGGGAGGCACCATGCTTTACTATGTCCCCCCAATATGGTTCACAACAATTAATGCTGTTGTATTATCTCCGCACACAGACATGGTAAAAGAAATTCTCCAACCAATAGATATATGCCTCAGAACAAACTTCGGGTCCTCTAAATCATTGAACATCAATATGAGCTTTGTATTGCCGGGGATATCCTTTTCTTACTTTCATAGTCAAACAACAATTAGCTGCTCATATAACAATTGGCATGTGACTTTAACGATTCACAACGTTAAATTTTCATTCATACAAGCTCAATGGAACACTTAGCACAAATCCGACAAAAAATAATAACCTGAAAAATTGGTGAATGCTTTTGACTTCCTAGTAACTAATTTGACATCTCAAAACTAGTATGATGCCTTCAGATTCACCCAATTTCCCGATAGGCGCAATGTTGCCATTTCTTGTCACACCACAAACACCCAAAATGCCTCCCAAAAGGTATGCTTTTTTTGTTTATTTTATTGACTCCATTTATAAATGCACATGCAATTTTTGTTTTGGCAAATGGCCATTCCTCAAATTGGAATGCAACGGAATATCATTGTCCAATTGGCAGAGGGGGAAGTGGGTATTTTGTCAGTGCCAGAAGAGCCTTTTGCACTGGTGGAAATATGCCGCTTCCCATTTGCTAAATTTTACCCCATCAGCGTCAGCAAAAGTGCTGAACTCGTGACCAGTCAAAAATGGCAGGGAAAACACAATGCACCAGTTGGTGGACGAACACGAGATAAAATGCGAAATTTTGCGATTTTTGGCCTTTCCACCTTTCCACGTTCACAGTTTGTCTTGTTGTGGCGAAAATTTTCACATGCATTGAGGGTCAGGACGGATACGGTGCAGAACAAGCAGTCGGACTGTGGTAAATTTGCAGCCCGGTCACACGGGCCCGTCGACGAGTGAATAGGCCGTAGTCCAACTGCTTCAGCCTTATGACTGCTCACACAGACCGTCGCTGTAAATACGCCACATCGCAACGAGTGAATAGGCCGTAGTCCAGCTGCTCAGCCTTATGACTGCTCACTGACACAGGCCATCGCTATACGCCACGTACAGAAATCGCAACGTCCTCCAATCGATCTGACTGGATGGTCACGGACAGCACACCCCATTTGGTGAGCTTTCGGACCCCTGGAGACCACACCTCCATGGCACGTGCCTACTTAGCCACGTCCTTCATGGCATCCACCCCCTTCTTCCAAAGGTTCCCCTGGTACAATTCGTCGAGACCAGATTCCCCTGTAGGCCCTTTGGTGGTGAGGTACTCGTAATAAGATGTGGGCTTGTGGCCAGTCAGGTTGTAAAAGTCCGGAGCGCAGCGCGTGTAAAATCCGTTGGTCAAGTACTCGAAAAAGGCGGCACGTGTCGGACCAAAATCTGCCTCGAACTGTGCCATGTCCTGTGGACGGTATTCGATCTTCTTGCCCAAGACCTTGCCAAGGTCATCAGCAATTTGGTACATTGACTGTGGAGCAGGTCCCGTAATATCGTAGAACTTGTTGGCGTGCGCCTGAAGTAGAAGATGAAGCTCGCACGACCAGCCCACACACCACCACACGCCACGGCAACCCACACCACACACCATGCCGCGCACCACACCACACGCCACGCCATGACCAAAAACACGGCACTAGCCCACACCAACGTTCGCCGCCATGCCCGACAGGCCATACCGGCTGGCACCGCGCCACCGCAACGTATACACCCCAACCCTAACCCCCAGAGGACTTGAGCGTGGGGGATTTGTGTCCAACCGCCCGTAAAACAACCCCCAAAACTATGGCCATGGACCTTGGAAATCAATTCTATTGACTACTTCCGTGCTCCTTGGTGTGGTGTCATGTGATGCAGTGGGACGTGATGCGATGCGGTGTAATGCGGCGGTGCAAAGCAATATCTCAATATCTTTTATTGCTGAAGTGACATGGAAGACGCTTTGGTGGTCATACTGGGTGTTACAGCTATCCTCAACCCGGTAAGGTGCCGTAAGGCATTTTAAGCGAGCGAAGGGAACGCTGCCACGATCACATCACTGTTGACGAGACCCCTGCGCGGAAGCTTAAGCCGCAGCGCAATACACGCACCTTGGGCCCCTCAGCAATGCAAACGGCGGCGGCTTCGGCGATGTCACGCGTCGAAACGAAAGAGTTCTTGGCTGAGCCCAACGGGTTCGCGAACCATCCCTCTTTGTCAATATTTTCCAAGTCCGTCTTCAACAGATGGTTCATGAAGAAATTCGCTCGCAAGACTGTCACCGGCAACCCCTCTTTGATCAGCGCTTCCTCACCCCACCAATAATGTTGCAGCATCAATGGAATCTCAGCACCAGGCCGTGACACATGCTCATCCTTGTCATAGGAGGCGGTGAGCGTGTCGGCGCCCATGCAACTAACACGGACCACGTGTTTAATTTGATCCTTTCGAGAGCCCAACTCTTTACAAAAGTTGAGATGGTGGTTGAGCAAGGGATCCAACGAGGCACTGTACACCACTTGGACATCTTTAAGGGCTTCAGCCCAAGTGTCGGCCGATGTCAAGTCAAAAGAAACCACTTCGTGCGCACCGTATTTCTTAAGTTGTTCGGCCTTGGCAGGACTGAAGGATGTGGCCCGCACATGGAACTGCTGGGAGGCAGCCAACCGCGCGATCACATCGCGGCCAATACGGCCAGAAGCGGACGTCACCAAAACGATTGGCTTGGACATACCTAATATAACGTGGTTGCGTCACAGAGCCACAGAGCCAGGGAATTTTCTTGAATAACCGGCGACAGTTCAAAACTCGCGTGGAAAGGACTGGCAAGGACCAGCCGTGAAAGAGGCCCGGGACCAGTTGTTTATCCAGCCAGCTATGCGAATTGTTTTGTATGCAGAATGTCAGGGGAACAATGTCATGACACAAGTTTCACATGCACTATGTTGCATAATACCAACAACAAACAACAGCAACAACAACAACAACGACAACAACAAAAAAAGCAGCAGCACCACCACCACCACCTAGAGCAGCAGCAGCAGCAGCAGCAGCACCCTCCCGAGGCGGAGGCAAAGCTGCCACGCCAGGAAGCGGAGGCAAAGCTGCCACGCAATGAAGGAAGGAAGGAATGATGCATGTATTTCCCTTTTGCTAACTGCACTTTTCGTTGGAAGTCCCTAGCGGAGAGGCCTTGGTGGAGGTTCGAACGGCCTTGGAAAGGACATATACCCGCACACACTCGAAACTCACTTTCGGTCACAAGCAGGATAATCTTTACGCATCAGGAATGTGAACCTCGAGGAGGATGTTCGCTGCTGCTCACTGATTTTGAGGTCAGCCAGAATTTTGGAGGGGGAAACGGAGGAAAATTTATGGTTCTCGCACCCCCCAGGGATTTTCCCCAAGTGACGGTACCCTCCCTGAACCATATGCAACGGACGCGCAAGACAAAACAAGGAAGGAAATCATATTAAGGAGCAATAGTCCATGGGGCTTCTACCCATTCCAGCCCCCAAACTCACCCAAGGGGCAAGTCGCGCGGGTTTCTGGAGAGCTGCCGCCCTGTATGACAAGAGGCTCCCCCCTCCGTCCTTTAGGTTGCCTCACGTGGATACCGTCGTACGCAGGTGGTTACGAGACAAGGGGGGGGGGGATACAAATGTGTTGTTGTATGTTTTTACCATCTAGCAGATGGGTAGGAGGGCATGCTTGGCTCCCGGGATTTCTTTCTTTCTTTGTATTGACTTAATATCCATGTCTTCGCCTTCACTTGTAGGTGCCATACTGTTTGACTGTCTTGTAGTCTTGTAGTTTTGTCATTGCTGTTGTGATCAGTCCGTGACTCTTTCTCCCTCAACTTCTCCCTACTATCCTTTCAAGATAGGCGGCGACAAAGAAGAAATAGATGCGCTGCTAGGCAGGAATGTAAGGCCTACCGGCCTTTAACGGAACGGCGGCAACATCAAACTGCAAAAAGCCACACAGCTGCTGCGAGCTGGAAAAAGTGAATCTTTCTGGATGCACCTTTTCATGGCTGGCAGAACTCATAATTCGCAGAATTTACCTACCTCCCTTCTATTGCCCTTCTGGAGCAGTGCAATTTACCTTCAAACTAAACCTCCCTCCTATTGCACTTCTGGAGCAGTGCAAGTGGATCTGCGAAGCCGTGTTCGAGTCGCTGCTCGCGAAGTTCTACTGCCAGTCTGATCGACCCGAGAACGCATAGCTCGAGATTGTGTTGGATGTGGTGCACGTGCAGCTGTTGAAGCCTTGACCCATATCCTCGCCGTTGACCGCCAGCAACCGACTACAAACCACGAATTTTCTCGGGCCTGCTCTACGCCCGGGATGAGTGGCAAGCGCAAGAGGAGAAGTTTACACTTGGGGGTCCGCATGAGGCGAGCGATGCGACAAATAGTGTTTCTGATCGTCTGCTTTCTTTGCCTGGTATTGTTGTTGGGGAGGATACAACCACTCTGCGACACCTCAAGAGGGCTCAAAATTGGCAGTAACTTCACTAGACGGGGATAATGGTGAGTGGGGAAGAAAAATGCCTAAAAAAAGGAAGATTTTGGAGGATAAAAAGGAAGATTTGGATCTATAAATTGGAAGGATTTGGGATGCATGGAGAGGGTGAAATCCAATGTGGAGAAGGGATTTGGATGGGAAAATCCTATAAATTTAATGGATGCGGGATGTTAAATGCGACTTGGGGAAGGGATTTGGATGGGGAAATCCTACAAATTACATCGATGTGGGACAGTGCTGGGTCGGTGACGGTATGCAGACTGCGGCCCTAGCAGACTGCGAAAGACTGCGCACGAACATGCGACACGCATAACTGAAAAAGCCACCGCAACTGACAGAAAGGTATGAATTTTATGTTGTTGTTCTAATTAGTTCGAATTTCACCTTCTGATCACTCTGTCACTTATTATTAATTACTGACAGATGTGTGATTGGCGAGCGTTGCCCTTTACTTCGCTGTTTTGAACGCGTTTAGCGCTGTGCGCAAATCGACTCCCTCCCCCTCAATTTCAACTCCCTCCAAGTGAATATCCACTCCCTTCTACTCAATTTCTACTCCCTCCAAGTGAAATATATACATATATATATACAAATACATGTATGTACATCTATATATATATATATATATATATATATATATATATATATAGATGTAGATATGTAGATATATATATATATATATATATATACGCATACATACACACACATCCACACACACACATACATACATACATACATATATATATATATGTATATATATATATATATATATATATATCTATATATGTATACATATATACATATATATATATATATATATACATATATGTATGTATATATATATGTAGATGTATGTATGTATGTATGTATGTGGATATATATACATACATACATATATATATATTGCTGTATACTCCCTCCAAGTGAAAATACACTCCCTTCCCCTCAATTTCAACTCCCTCCAAGTGAATATCCACTCCTTCCTACTCAATTTCACCTCCCTCCCGCTCAGTTTCCACTCCCTCCGAGTGAAAATCCACTCCCTCCAAGCGAATATCCACTCCCTCCTACTCAATTTCTACTCCCTATATACAAATACATGTATGTACATCTATGTATCTATATATATATATATATATATATATATGTATGTATGTATATGTATGTATGTATACTCCCTCCGAGTGAAAATCCACTCCCTCCTACTGAATATTTACTCCCTCCAAGTGAAATATATACATATATATACAAATACATGTATGTACATCTATATATATATATATATATATATATATATATATATATATGTATATATACATACATACATATATATATATATATATATATATATATATATATATATATATATATATATATATATATCTATTTTTTTTCGATGTCTTGCAGAATCTTGTGATGGATCCCCCCAGGCGACCAGGCGCCGCGGGGGGTACAGTGAAACCCTGGCCGGGGGGCAGCCGGGGCCTACCAGGGCCGCGCCCCCCGCGGCATATGGAGTGGCTGCCCGCGGCGGCGGCTCCCGCGGGGGCTGCGGCGGCGGCGGGCGGTCATAGCGTGGAGCCAGCCCTCCCGACGACGCCGCCAATAAAAGCCAGGTGCGTGCCTGCGACATGCGTGCGAAGTGTCAACACAGTGTTTTGCGGAGTGTCCTGCGTAGTGTAGAGAGAGGACAGTGCAGGGCGGAGGGGGAGGGGCCAGGCGTGTGCCTGCGACATGCATGCGACATGCCAACAAAGTGTCCTGCGACGTGTACTGCGGAGTGTGGAGGAGGAAGAGGGCACGGGAGGGAGGGGGAGATAGGGCGGGAGAAGAGGGCCGCAGGCTGCGGGCCGGTGCGGACGGAACCAGGGCGCCAGGGAGCGGCAAGGTGGAGGGGGAGTTGGAGGGGTGCCTCGCGAATTGCTCTGCGAAGTGTAAGCAGGGAGGGTGAAGAGAGGACGGGGGCAGGGACACCGAGGGCCAGTGACCAAGGGACCTAGGAGGCACGAGAGGACGAGGGAGGGCGAGCAGACGGGGGGCAGGACGGGGCCAAGGAGCCAGGGCAGAAAGAGAGGGCAAAGAGGGAGCGCTGCCACGCGAATTGCTCCGCATTGTGCTCGTGCTGGCCGGAGGGCAGAGGGGCAGAGAAAGCAGGGCAGGGCAGGGGGCGTGTCACGACGGCACAAAAGAGCGAGCGTGGGGCGGAAGCTCAAAGGTGCCCCACCGCCGAGCGAGCCGCCCGCAATGCGCAGTGGCAATGGACAAGGCGGGGCGCCGCGGCGCGTTGCCGCGAAGAGGTCCGCCCCACGTAGAGTCACACGACGAGGGCCAGGTGCGTGCCTGGGACGTGCATGCAACTTGCCTACGCAGTGTCCTGCGAAGCAATCTGCGTGGAGATGAGGGGGGAAAGGGCGGGGCAGGAAGGGAGGGGCAGGAAGCGAACCTGCGACATGCGTGCGACATGCCAACAAAGTGTCCAGCGAGGGGACAACAGGTAAGAATAGAGAGGGGCAAGGGCAGGGGAGGGAGGGGGAGGTAGGGCGGGAGAAGAGGGCCGCGGGCTGCGGTGCAGACAGAACCAGAGAACCAGGGAGCGGCAAGGTGAAGGGGGAGTGAGGGGTGCCTCGCGTGTTGCTCCGCGAAATGCATGCCGGGGGGGTAAAGGGCAGACGAGGGCAGGGACACTGAGGGCCAGGGACCAAGGGACCTGGGAAGGGGGGCATGTGGGGGCGAGGGAGTGTGAGCAGACAGGGGGCAGGACAGGGCCAAGGGGCCAGGACAGAGAGAGGAGGCAAAGGGAGGGCGCTGCCACGCGAAATGCTCCGCAATGTGCTCGCGCTCGCCGGAGGGCGGAGGGGCAGAGAAGGCAGGGCAGGGACGAGGGCGTGCCACGGCGGCATGAAGGGGTGGGCGTGGGGCAGAAGCACAAAGGTGCCCTAGTGCCGAGCGAGCCGCCCGCAGTACGCGGGGGCACCGGACAAGGCGGAGCGCAGCGTAGAGACATACAACGAGGGCCAGGTGCGTGCGTGCGACTTGCCTACACGGTGGCCAGCAAGAGGTAGAGGGGACACAAGGCAGGAGAGGGAGGGGGAGGCAAGGCGGGCGAAGAGTGATGAAGGCCGCAGGGGAGTGCGGAGCGACCAGCGAGCCACAAGCCAAGGGGCCGGGGCGCCAGGGGGAGGCAAGGGGGAGAGGGAAAGGGAGAGGTGTGTGGCGGGGAGGGTACAGCGAAGACGAGGACAAGGAGACAGGGGCACAAAGGGCTAGCCAGAGCAGAGAGAGGGGGCGACGAGAGAGACAGGGGCAAGCGCAGCGTTAGGCGAGCACAGGGGGCGAGGGAGGGAGCAGCGGGGGCAGGGTAGGGGATAGTTGCCAAACGTCGTGCCGTGCGCCGTGCGCGTCCTGCAACCGACTCTGACCTCATCCATGCGTCATGTCATGTCCGTCACGCCTAGGACAGGAAGCAGGAAGCGACACGGGGGGACGGGCACCTGCGGCGCCATCCGTAGGGCCTCCCGTGCAGTGACCCCACCAGTGGCGCAGAGGGGACGCGCGCCAGTGGCGCCATCCACTGGACCCCCTGCGCCTGTTGCAGAGCGTGTGACGCAGAGGGGACGGGCACCAGCGGCGCCAACCGGTGGGCCCCCTGCGGCGTAAATTGAACTGTACTGATTAACTAGGTGGCCAGGGGATGCCACAAATGAATCCCCCATCCGCCTCCCCGCGTCTCTGCCATAGGACCTCAGGGGCCTCCATCGCGCTCGGGGGTGGCAGAGGCCCGGGGGACGAGAGCGCCCGGCCGCTTTGTAGCCGCCACTTCCAGCGGACTGATACCACGGCACCGGTATCAGGACGCTCGGAAGTGGATACACAGGCACCAGGGAGAGGATGGGAGGTCGGCCCCCCCCGGGCTGTTGGGTGCCGAAACAGGGGCCCTCCCCTCGTCCAGGGCAGCGGATGGCGCAAGAAGCCTTCGAGGCGTACGGTAAGTCCTCCCTGCTGCCCGCACTTCATCATCTTCCGAATCCACCCGGGTACGTACTTCCTCCAGTAAGTATGGGCACAGGAGGGAGCAGGCACGGGACACTGAGCACCATGCGGAGACGTGGCGACTACCGCCGAGGGGGCAACAGCGGCTGGTGATCCTGGAGTGCGGGGCCTTTACCATGGAGCAGGGCGGGAAGGCCCAAAGGGAAACCCCCCCCCCCCCCGCGGCAGCCAAGTGCCTCGCCCCGTGGTTGTGCTGTGCCTACGACATGCCTGCGACGTGCGTGCAACGGAGGGGAGGCGAAAAGGGCGCCCCACCCCCCCCCACCACCACGACCCCCCCGAGGGCGCATGCGGGAAGGGAGGGGGCGAAAAGCGCCCCCCCCCCCCCCCCGAGGACAACGCGGCAGGGTGGGGAGGCAGAGGAAGGAGAGTGCGAGACGAGCCACACGACCGTGCCCGTAGAGGGCGCGCTCCGTGCAAGCCCCGGCGGGGGGACCACCGGGGGTGCGGGCGTAGGATAGAAGGGGCGACGGAGGGAGCCGCGAGGCTAACCCCCCCCCCCCCTGCAGAGGGACGAAAGCCACGCCTCGTGCCTACGACGCGAGGGCAACGGCAGGAAAACGACAAGGCCCCCCCCCCCCCCACAAGCCTCCGCCCCCCCAAGGGTGGGGGTTGCGGGAAGGGAAGGGCGGGCAGCGCCCCCCCCTCTCCAGCGGGGGGGGCACCGGGGGAGAGCACGCAGCGTGGATAGGGCAAAGGCAAGGGCCACGCGGCGTGCCTCACACCCCAGCAGGAGGACAAGTGCCGTGCCGCGTGCCAGTGCCGTGCCTGCGACGTGCTTACGCCGGAGGAAGGGCAACGAGGGCGCACCCCCCCCCCCCTCGCCCCCACCTCCCGCACCCACCAAGGACAGAGGTGAGGGCAACGGGGAGATGGCGAGGGGACAAGAGGGATGACGGTAGCGGGCGGCGGACCCCCCCCCGGGGACGCCGCGGCGGGGTGGAGAGACAGAGGGGCGAGACGACCGTGCCCAAGGGGGGCACGCGCCGTGCAAGCCCCCACGGGGGGACCGCCGGGGGTGCAACCGCAGGAAGGGTAGGGTGACGACGGGGGCCACACGGCAACCCCCCCCCCCCAGCGGAGGGACAAGAGCCGAGCCTCGTGCCTGCGCCGTGCTTCCGACGTGCTTGCGCAAAAGGGAGGACAGCGAGAACCCCCCCCCCCCCCGCCCCCTTCTCCGACGCCCACCCGCAGAAAGGGCGAGGGCGGCGAGGAGACAGTGGAAAAAAAAAAAAGAAAAAAAAACACAAAGCGAGCAACCAAGGACACCAACACGCCGGAGCAGGGACAGGCAGCAGGGGCAGACGGGACATGGCGGGAGCCAGGGGGCACAGCAAGGGGCCAGGGTCAGCGCCCCTGGGGATGAAAGAAGGGGAGCAGGGACCAACGGGGGGGGGCGGGGTGACAAGAGCCCGCGAACAACGCTGGTGAGGTACCCGACCTCTGGGGTTTGGGCCCCCCCCCGGTGTCCGTATCGGCCCCATCTGAGCGCGAGCAATAAGGTGGGTTACGCCCGGTACCGATGGCCAGCGGCCCGAGGTGGCACCGGCCTGGGGGGGTGGCCAATGGGCCTGACCAAGAGCACTCCCCACGGCACGTACTGCGGTTCGTGTCCTGTGAGGGGCTGCGGGTAGGGCACACCGTCCATCGGGGTAAGCAAGAGACGTGCCTAACCCGCAAGGACCCCCCAGAGACCCACAGTGTACCCGACCCCGGTGTGGGGAAGGGCCGACGTACCTGGTTACGACGCAGGTCCATTTGTACTGAGCGGGTACAAATGGACGGCTCGTACAACAGAGTTACACCCTGACGGGGAGTGCATGCATCGGCCCCCCCGTGGGGAAACTCCCGGGGGGAGGGACCAGAGCCAGCGTCGGGCGCCCCCCCCCCCCCCAACCCAAGGGCCAAGGGGCACACCAAGCGAGCACAGACGGGGGCACAGGAACACGGAGGGGAGAAGGGGCGAGCAAGAGGGGTGCGCAGCTGTGTCGTGCGAAGTGTCGTGCAACCATACGCCAACGGCAAGCGGGACGGGCCATGGAGTCCACCCGTTCTCCCGTGTCCTTAGCTCACACAGCCTTCGTTAGCTAAATGTCGCTATCTGTCCCCACCAATCCCGCGGAGTTGCCAGCCTTCCGGCGACGTGCCCGGCGCCTGGTAGACACAGTGTCTGATCTCGTCAGACACGGGCCGCACACGTACGCGGCGTTCCAGGCGCGCGTGGACGCGGACCGTCCGGCCAGGGACAACGGGTGCGACCACTTCGTCGACGTCTGCTTGCGGCAGATGTTGGCCCGCGATCCCCACCCGTACAACGCGCCCGACGTTCAGGCGCGGTTCGCGGCGGGCACGGTGCCGTTCGGGGTGCACCTGCTCAACCGACTACTCCGATGTCTACAAGATCTCGGGCAGCTCGAGGACGCGCAGCGCGGACGGCCCCCAGTGGGGTCGGCGGGGCAGCCGGGGTATGCGGCGCCGGGTGCGTTTCCGATGCCGCCGCCCCCTGGCCTCGGGCCCATGCCCATCCCGCCCTTTGGGACTCACCACCACCACCAACTTCATCTCCATCACCTACTTCATCACCCCGTCGGGTTCCCCATGATGCAGCATCACCTCCCACACCAACACGTACACCCGGCAGCTGTGCCACAGCCCCCCGTCCATCTTCACCTTCACCACCAACTGGCGGCTGTGCCACAGCACCCTGTCCACCTACACCATCACCATCATCATCACCATCCGCACCGGCATGTGGAGTACCCGCATCCCCTGCCCCAGCAGCACCCAAGACCGCCTCAGCACACGGTGCCGGTGCCGGAACCGGTGCCGGTGCCTGGGCCGGGGCGGAGTGCCCAGCAGCAGGGGGTGTCGCAAGGGGCTGTGCCACAGCACCTCGTTCACTTTCACCATCACCGTCACCATCACCATCCGCACCAGCAAGTGGAGTACCCACATTCCCTGCCCCAGCAGCAATCACTGCCGCCTCAGCACACGATGCCGGTGCCGGAACCGGTTCCGGTGCCTGAGCCGGGGTGGGACGCCCAGCAGCAGGGGGTGTCGCAAGAAGCTGGGCCACAGCACCCAGTCCACCTTCACCATCACCATCACCAACATCGTCCACACCAGCATGTGGAGTACCCACATCCCCTACCCCAGCAGCACCCACGGCGGCCTCAGCACACAATGCCGGTGCTAGAGCCGGTACCGGTGCCTGGGCCGGGGCGGAGCGCCCAACAACAGGGGGTGTCGCAAGGGGCTGTGCCATGGCACCCCGTCCACCCTCACCGTCACCATCACCATCACCGTCCGCACCTGCATGTGGAATGCCCTCGCCCCCCGCCCCGGCAGCACTCACGGCCGATGCCTCAGCACACCGTGTCGGTGCCGGTACCGGTGCCGGCTCCTGGACCGGGGCGGGGCGCCCAGCAGCAGGGGGTGTCGCAAGGGGAGGCACATGGTGTGCCCCCGGGCGAGGCGAAGAGGATGGGGGCACCTCCGCCACCCCTGGCAGAGCCTCAGCCGGAGGTTCCCGCGGCGGGGTCGCCACCGCGGACGGTCCAGATGCCGGACCCAGCCGTGCCGCGCGAGGCCCCGCCCGTGGTGCCGACGGGCCCGGAGCCAGTGGTGCCGGGTGGGATGCAGGGCGCGGCCCCCGTGGGGAGGACTACGACGGGGGTACAAGCGGGGGAGGATGCGGCGCAGGAGGCGGCAGTAGCTGGCCCGCGAGGCATCAGCGAGCTGCTCGCGCAGGCCCTGGAGGAGTACCGGCGGACGGCCGTGAGGAGTGGGGGAGCCGCGCCGGAAGGGGCTGACGCCGGCGAGCTGAGAGCGCAGGCGCTCGCGGCTGTCGCCCCGAGGACGGACGGGGCCAAGGAGACGTCGACGGAGGCGGTTTCTTCGGGGGGACAGGACGCGGGGCGGGGTGTGCCGAAGGCGCAAACGCCAGCGGGGGGCGGCGGGGTTGTGGAGCCCAGTGGGGGACGTGCCAGGGGGGAAGGAGTGGAGGAGTGGATGTGGGAGTGGCGGGAGTGGCGCCAGGTGGCACCCGGTGAGCCGTGTCCGGCGGGGCTGGCGTACAGCATGGACCTCCATGCGGGCACCAGCTGGGCCCGGCTGCCCGACAACTTGCGGGCACGGCTGGACGCGGCGGAGGCGGCAAGGGGCGGAGGCGCTGACGAGCGGCCTCTGGCGCCCTTCCCGCCGCGGCCGGACACGCCGCCGGCGGTGGTCGCAGCCGGGGACGGGGCGGAGGGGGGGCAGGAAGCGGAGGAGGTGGAGGACGAGGAGGCATACGGGCCCGGCGAGTCGGCGCTGGCCCTCATGTTTGAGGACGACGCCGGGCCCGACGTCTACGCCGGCATGGACGAGGACCCGGCCAACGAGCCGCTGCGGCCCATGCCCACTGCGGTGCCGCCCCCTCCCCTGGGCAGCTGTGAGCGGCGGCACTGCAGGTACCATGCGGCCGAGGGCGCCCACAGGCACCGCCTCACGGGCACGGGGCAGCGGGGGGCAGGGATGCTGGCGAGCGCCCTGGAGCGCTATGAGCTCCAGCGCCCAGGGCAGGTCGCCCGGGAGATGGCCCTGGCGGCGGCGTCCCCGGGCGACGGCCAGGTCCGCTGTGTCCAACTGGGGGATGCGGCGGTCCTGGGTCATCACCCCGGTGATGTCCGGGCGGCCGAGCCCCAGGAAAGCCTCCCCCTGTCGGTGCGCCTGTCCGTGGTGCGCCTGATGGGCGAGGCAGGGCTGGAGGACGTGCGGCGGGACGAAGGCCTGTACGTGGCCTTGTGGCGGGGTGGGGCTGACGCTTGGCGTCGCGAGCAGGCTGGGCGGCCCCTCACACCCCAGGCGCTGGGGTCCCATACGCTCCTGGTGGCGTTGCACCCCGAGGGTGCAGAGGTCGTGTTCGGCGCGGACCGCCTGCTGCTGACCGGGGATGGGGCGGTCCTCGTCCCTCCCTCCAGCAGCTACCGCCTTGAGAGCCGCGGCGGTGACCTCAAGCTGCTGGTGGTGGTGGGCACGCGCCTCGACGGGAGCGCCGCCCCCCAGGGGTCCGAACGCGCGATCCCGGTGGGGGGAGACGGGGAAGCAGGCCGTGGCGGTGACGAGGTGGGGCAAGAGCAGCCCACGGGGGAGGAGCAGCAGCAGGATCAGCCGGAGGTGGCCAGGGAGGAGGTGGACGTGCAGGCCATTGTGGCGGCGGCCCTGGCGAGGATCTCGGATGCTGCGGGCCCGCCGCCGACGACGGAGGAACTGGAGGAGGAGGACCAGCGCAGGGGGAGTGAGGATGCGCAGGTCGCCATGGAGCAGGACGAGGAGCCGGAGTTCAAGGGTGAGGAGGCGCAGGGTGCCGGGGAGCAGGACGAGGAGCTGGTGATCGTGGGGGCGAAGGAAGCGCGTGAGGTGAGTCCCAGGGAGCCGGGGGTGGCGGATAAGGCTGGGCCGAAGACGGGGGAGGAGGAAACCTGCAGGCACTGGGCCAAGGGGTGGTGCATGCGGGCAGATGCCTGCCGGTACGCCCACCCCCAGCCGCCGGTGCCGCGGGGAGTACCCCAGGAGTTGCTCCTGATCCTCCAGGCCATGGCCCGTGTGGGGGCTCTCAGCCTGGACCGCAGCCGGGACCACAGCAGGGGCCACGGGACGTTGCTGCAGGATGCGGTGGTAAAGGCGCAAGGGGGAGGACTCCCGGCGGTGGTGTATGCGGTGGAGAGTGGGGGCCTGACCGAGTGGGCGGTGGCGTTGCCGTGTGGCATGGCGGCCCTGCTCACTCCGTTCCCGGTGGTCCCGTGGAGGGACATGGTCACCGTCCAGGAGGCCAACCTGGGATGGGTGTGCACGTGGCACACACACCCCGCCGGCATGGACCCTCGCGAGTGGCAGGCTAAGGCGGTCGTGACGTACCTGTCCTGGTCGTTGCCGGCAGCGCCGGGTGCGTGGGCGCAGTGGTGGGACAGGGCGCTCAGCTGGGCGAGGGATGGCAGTGCTGTGGCGGCCTGCCCTGACCTCCCTCGCGAGCCCGTCTCAGTCCAGCCGTGGACTGTCTCCCTGCATCTCCCCACGGTGGCGGCTCGTCTTGCGACCACGGACCCGGAGGTCTCGCTGCTGGGAGACCGAGAGGGGCCAGGGCTTCGCCTGAGTCAGGGGCTGGAAGTTCGCACCGCCCGCCTCCCCAGCCCTGTGGACGGGGACATCCTGGGGGGACTTCAGTTCACGCGGGCTGGCGGGGCTGACGTGTGGACCGCTGTCCATCGCCAGCTCCCAGACGCGTGGCCCCAGGTGTACCGGCCCCCTGGTCACGAGCGTCTTGTGGGAGTGGAATGGCGCGTGTGGGCCGCCAACGGCCCGTGCCCACCGGTGGTGGTCCTGCCCAGGAGAACCAACCACCCCAGCTGGGAGACCGTGGCGGTCTTGTGGGGATGGGTGGCGGTCCGTGGGGCCGATGGCCACGTCTTCACTGCCCCAAGGGGCACGGTGATCGAGACCGACGGGGGGACGGCGTTGCAGCTCACGGCGGAGCCCCTGACCACGCATGCTGTAGTGGCCGTCCTCCAGTGGGGTGCCAACAAGCCGCAGCCCTGGCGCGATCAGGTCGCAGTGGCTGTCTGGCGGGACCTGCCGGTCCTTAGGGCCGCCGTCTGGTCAGGAGGGGCGGGGCGGCACCTCCTGGGCGCACTCCCCTGGCTGCGGGGCTGCGGAGACGCCTCTCCCCCGCCGGCTGAGTTGCGGGGCGCCCTGGAGCGAGTGTACTCCAAGCCCAGGCACCAATTCCTGGTGGCCGCGGACCATGGGGTGGAGCTCAGCGACGACGTGGTCGCGCTGGCAGCCGACGTGGTGCAGTGCCTGGCCCCCCACGCCATGATGCTCCCGAGGGAGGGGTGGGAAGGCCAGCGGCACGACCAAACCCCGGCTGCCCTCCTCATTGCGAGGTACGTCGAGCTGGGGGGCTCAGAGGCGGTGTACCTCGACCGGTTGGAGACGCCGGACATGCGGCACTGGACGGCCCACCACCTCGTGGCCCCTGACACGCGGTTGGCAGTGGACCCGCTGGGCCGGCCTGTGGTGTCGGGGGCCCCGCCCCAATGGCCGCACACATGGGACATGGCGGTCCGGACGATGCGCATGGCACCCAGGGGCCAGAGGGCGGGATGGCCGGGTGCGGAGCGTCTGCTGGCGGAGGCCCGGGCGGCACAGGTGCAGCAGCCGGCCGGCAACACCAAGGACTGTGGCGTGTGCGCCCTCATGTCCGCCGTCGGTACCCTCCTCAGGGTGCCGAGGCCGGGCAACCTCCTGTCCGCGCTGGACAGGCGGTGGGTGGCGGCGGTGGTCCTCAACAGGGACATGGGGCCCATCGCGCGTCTGCCGTCCCTGGGGGAGCTGCCTGCGGCGGTGTTGGAGGCCCTGCCGGCGCCCCGCACGCCCTTGGACCTGGCAAACGTCCCGCACAACGTGGGGCTGCCCGGGGCGCGCATGCAACATGCCCTACTGTGTATGGCAGCGGCGTCGGACGGGGGGATGTCCATGCTGGCGACAGTGTCCCTGCAGCACGTGCAGGACGCGATGCAGCAGCAGCGGATGCATGCCCCCCAGCCGTGGGAAGAGAGCGCCAAGCGGTGGCTGAGGGTGGAGAGCGTGTCCTCCACCCATACGGTGGGCATGGCGGATATGGGGCGGCTGGTGGTGTTGGAGGGGGCGGAGTATTGGGCCTGTGTTCGGGTGGAAACGGGGGGACTGGAGTGGGTCGTAGTCACCGCGTGCCGGCTCAGGAGGCAGCAGTCCAGGGGCCCGGCCTGCTACCGGGTGTTCCAGGAGTGCCTCAGTGGGCTGGGGCCGGTGCGCAGGGCGCACAGGTGCACGGCCGAGGACATCCCACCAGCGCCGGCGGTCTTCGTGGAGGTCACGCGGCCGCCAGTGGTCCAGGGGCAGGACGTCTGGCCCGTAGCCCCGAGCAACATGTGGCAGGCTGAGCATGCAGCTGGCATATGCAGGGCGCTGCAGGGTCACGCGGCGGCCCTCCCCAGGGCCCCGGCGGCGCAGTCATCCAGCAACAGGCCGGCAGCCTCGCTTGCACTGCTGCATAGCGCGTCGCGGGCGTGGTACTGGGTTGTGGCGGCGTTGGAGCCCCACTCCTCGGCGCTGCGCCTGTACGATCGCGGGCAGGGCACGGTGCTCACGGTCCGCCCCGCCGACCTGGAGGCCCTGCACCTTAGTGCACTGAGTGGCGACGGGGGCGACGCGCTGTACCTCCAGGGGACCGTGGCAGGCGCGGCCGCGACACGCTTCCGCCGGCAGAGCGGAGGAGATGCCCTCCGCCTGGTTATGGCGGAGAACATGGGGCCGTGGCTCCGGGCGTTCTCCACTTCCAGGTGGAGGGTCGAGGGCGACCGGGAGAAGTTCGCCGACGCGTGGCGCCGCTGGGTGGATGAGCAGTTTCCCGTGGGGGGAATGCTGCACCTGCCGCAACCACCAAGCGTGCCACCAGTGCGGCCTGCGGCGCCCCCGGCTGCGGCGGCGAAGCAGGCCCCGAAAGCGGCGCCCCAGCCGCCGCCCAAGAGGAGCCCCCCGCCTCAGTATGGCGCCTATGTCAACATTCGGTACGTGCTGCGGCACTTCGGCGGTGACTTGGCCACGGATCAGCGTGGGACAAAGACGATCAACGTCTGCCCCTGGTCTCGGCTGGATGGGGCTGGTCACTGCACATGGAAAGCTGGCACGCACTGCCGGCCTACCCACCTCCACCCCAAGGACCTGCTAGACCACATGCAGCGGGACCATGTGACTGATCCGGCACAACGGGACCAGGCGCTGGCCATGCTGGCTGGCGTTATGCCGGGGGGCCAGGCGGGGCCTTTCGCGTCGGCCCAGGCGGGGTCCAGAGCGCTCACGCTGCCCACGGGTGCCCGCCCTGCAGCGGGGCGCGGGGCGTCGCCGTCGGCAGCACGGTCTCGAGCGATTGGGTCTGCAGCGCGGCGTGGGGCAGTGACTTCTACGGGGAGTACGGCGGCAAGTACGTCCGGCGGGCAGGCTGAGGGGGAGCCCGCCGCATCTGCCGGGTCTCAGCAGGCGACGACATCCTCGGGCGGAGGCCCACGGGGTCAGGGGCCACCTCGCCAGCCACCCGCGCCGGATGCAGGTGGTCCCCCAGAGCCTGCTGGTGGCCCCTCTCCGTCCAGTGATCCGGATCCGGCGGGGGGCCCCGATCCACACGTGCAGCCATGAAGGGGCCCCGCCTCCGACACCAGAGCGGCGGTGTCCTGGAACGTCCAGGGCTCGATGCGGGGGGACGGTGTACCAGTGACCCCAGGTATGCTCGACGGTGAAGCGGTGGCGGCGGGTATCATGAAGGCCGAGGGTGCCATCCTGGGCCTATTCCAGGAGACTGGCCTGCAGGACCCTCAAGGTGTGGTGCACTCCGAGAACCAGTGGCGTCACCATGGGTATCATACATACCCAGGGGTGGATGCCCAGGCGGCGTCGGCGGCGGCGGTGCGCGGCGGGCTCTTGATTGCCCTTCGGGCGGACGTGTTCGCCGCGGAGGAGGTTCGAGACATCGTGGACATCGTGCCGGGCAAGGCCATGGCCCTGGATGTGGTGACCGCAGGTGGCACCCTCACGGTCATCAACGTCCACGGCCCGGGTAGCGGCGGCGACTCCTGGGCGTCTAAGGCGTCCTTCTGGGCTGACGTGGCCATGTACGCGGCGGCCAAGAGCGCGGGTGGCACCAGGGCCGTGCTCCTCGGAGGGGACTTCAACGTGTGGCTGCAGTCCCCGTGGCACCCTACCACGAGGAGGTTCCAAGCCCTGTGGGAACAGTGTGGCTTCCACAGGGCAGGCCCGGAACGGGAGGAGGACAGGAGGCCCACGAGGGCGGGGCACCGACTGGACTCCTTCCTTCTGAACTCGCCTCTGGTCCCGTGGGCGGCGCGTGAGCGCCCTCACTTGGCGCCGGGGCGGTCTCCAGCGTCGCTGGGGTCGGATCATGGCCCTGTGGTCCTGGACATCCCGCTGGCGGTGGCCGGCGAAGGGAGGGTCACCAGGATGGCCTACTCGCACGCCCAGGGCAGGCTGCACGCCATACGCCCGGACTCCCCGGGGGTTCGTGAGGCGGTAGCGGCAGTACTGCAGAAGGCCTGCGGGGATCAGCGGCTACAGGCGTGGCTCTCATCGGACCAGGACACTGCCACCATGGGCACGTCGGAGGTGCAAGCGGTCTTTGACCTGCTCTACGCCTTCCGTGATGACGTGTCCAGGGTCACGGGAGTGCGCATGCCTTCCGGCGTGGACCCGCAGTACCCATACGGGCAGGCGGAAACGGAGGCGTCGCTGGACCAGGTCCTCTCGGATCAGCAGGCCCTGGCCTGGCGTGCCCATTAGCTGTGGCAACGGGACGCGGCGGCGGCCGGACTCCACTCCCAGGAAGCGACTGCCCTGCTACAGCACCTCCGGCGAGTGGACCCCGACCTGTCCCCCGCCTCGGTAGAGGACCTGCGTGCCGCATTGGACCAACAGCTCCGCCAGCTGGAGACACGCGTGGAGGAGCTGCGGGATGTCCTCAGGAGCAACAGGCGCCGGTCCATCAAGGACTACTGGCGGGGCAGGGTACCGGACCTGCAGCTCCGATGGACGGCGATACGGGGGGCCATCAACGTGGTGAACTATGCCCCGTCAGGCCTATGGTCCGTACGCGTCCGCGAGTCGGAGAAGGTGCTCTTGGAGGCCTCGGACGTCATTGGCGAGGTCCAGAGGTATTGGGAGGCGCTGTACGCCAAGCGGCCAGTGAACCTGCCGGCCTTCGAGCGGCTGGTCCGGGCCCACATTCCCAAAGGGGTGCCGGAGGAATGGAGGTCGGTACAGGACTACACCATACAGGACCTTAAAGACGCCGTGAGGCAGGCCGTGGCGGACGACAAAGCTCCGGGGTCCAACCGGGTCACGGCTGCCCTCATAGCAGAGCTGCCTGAACCGGTGCAGGGGCTCCTGGTGCATGCGTACAGGGCAATCCTGCGGGGTGCGGATGTCCCGGAGTCCTGGCACGAGGCCATTATCTGGCTGATGCCCAAGGGCACAGCCACGGGCAACCTGGACGAGTACAGGCCGATAGCGCTGGGGCAGCAAGACATGCGAATGCTCATGACCCCCCTCATGCGGAGGTTCACAGCTGTTCTGGCACGCAAGGGACTGGCCGCGGACTGGCAGTTCGGAGCCATGCCGGGCTCCACGGCGGCTGCCCCGGTGTTCCTGGCCCAGCGCAGGCTGCAGCGTGGGCTGGAGGAAAACCACGTCCTGGCCTTCGATGTGTCGAAAGCTTTTGACACAGTGCCGCACGGAGCACTGTCGCTCCTCCTACGCCACATGGGTGTCCCGGAGGAGCTCATCAGGCTCTTCCACACCCTCAGCTGCGGGTCCCTGGTGCGCATCGTCACTGCGCACGGCCCGACGCCGAGCATACGGCTCCACAGGGGCCTGCCGCAGGGCAGTGCGGAGAGCGCTGTGCTCTACCTCCTCCTATTGGAGCCTCTCCTGCGGAGCCTTGCCTGTAAGGCGCGGGGAGATGCTCGCCACGCGGTGCCACCCCTGGTACAGGCGTACTGTGATGACCTCCTGCTGATAGCGCACTCCCTGCCGCAATTCCTGGAGTATGCGGCGATGATAGCGCGGTATCTCACTGACATGGGCATGTCCCTCAACGTGAGCAAATGCGCCTATGCCAGTACTGCTCGCATCCACTCGATTATGGTATACCTGAACCCGGGGGACACAGCGGCCCCATGGGTATGCTTACGTGCCAAGGGCACGGTACCATACTTGGGCCTCCGCTCGATCCCAGGGGGATGGCGACCATGAAGGAGAAACATGTACTCCGGTGTGAAGCCCTGCTGGGCTGGTGCAAGAACACGCTGGGGCCGGCGTCGGTGCCTCATGAGGTGATGGCGGCCGTGGTTGGTGGCATCGTGCGGTACGCGGCGCCCTACCTGTCCGACACGGCGGAGGCGGTGATCAAGCTGAATACTGCCATCAAGGCTGCGGCCCTGCAGTTCGAGAAGCTGCCCAAGGACCTGTCCAACGTGGCGGTGCGGTCAGGTCATGGGCTACGGTTGGCAGATGTCCAGGTTATATGCCGCGACTCCGTCGTGGCGACCGTGGCTCAGCTCACCCACCACAGGTCGATGACGGTCCGTGATGAGCTGCGGGCCATGCTCCGAGACATGCACGTGCAGTACGGAGTGTGCGGGCAGTTCATGGTGCCCTCTGCGTCATTCGCCACACACGCTGGCAATACGTGGGTGGACAGGGTGCTCAGGGCGATGGGGACGTTGCGCGTGGGGCTTCTCATGCCATCGTCGGTGTACTCGTGTGTACACGCCCATCTGCCGCAAGTGCAGTGGGCGGGGCGGAAGTGGGTATCCCAATCCTACGCCTTCAAGGGTAGGGACATCTGCATTCTCTCGGGGCCCCGCACAGATGCGGCAGTGCAGTCCCTGACTGATCCTGCAAATGACCTCCTGCATGCGCGGCTCCCCTGCCCTGCGCCTGGGCACTGGGCGGTCCAGCTACAGGAGTGCCACGAGGACCACCTGCACCTTCCGCACGCGGGAGTAGGGCCCCACCAGCTGGACCACGTGTGGCTCACGGGGCTTCGCGACGTCTTCCGGCCGCAGCTGCCCGGTCCGTTGACTCACCGTCTCATTCACCCAGTGCGCCGAAAAAAGGCCAGCAAACGCAATAGACAGTCCGCTGCGGGGGACGTGTATGTGTTGGGCGGATACAGGGAGGAAGGATGGGACCCGGCCAACCCGGGGCTGTCCATGCCGTTCGTCCCGCTGGCCGCCCTCCTGTTTCTGTTGGGGGACGTCTTTGAGGGCTACCAACAGCAAGACGATCCGGCGTCCGTCCCCCTACTCACTCCTCACGCCGGGGGCGGCATAAGTCCGCCACCACTGTGGGTTGTGCACGGACAGCCAGCGTTTTCCAGGGCGTGCGCGGCGGTGCACAAGTGCAGCGAATGGGCAATTGTTCTTCTGCTACCGGCAGGCCCAATCCCGGATCCGGATGAGCACTCGGTCCCGGAAGTGGTCCGAATGTCCAACGTGCCGCATGATCCGCATGTCGCCGTCACGTCGTTGCGTGGTGGTGGCGCAGTGGAGCAGGGGTCTGTCGTGGTATACCAGCCTTCCTGCTCCGCAACGGTTTGGGGGGCGGAATACACCACCGCCCTGGACGCCATAAAGTCAGTCTGCGGATGTGACCTGGCCTGGAGACCACATGCGGTGTATCGACCGAGGGTGGTCCTGTCCCCGGAGCTCACGGCCTCCAGCGCGGCGTCCCTGGGAAAGGTGGTGCAGAGCCCCCACTCCGACGTGGCGTGGCTAGAGCCCCACCGGTACTGCTGGGTGCCGGTGGCGACTAAAGTCACATCGTCTGACGCGTCGCCCCAGGGAGACGACGCCACAAATGTGGCGGTGGCCAGCCATGGAATCCCCACGTGGACGGGTGCCATCTACGGCACGGTCCCGGAGGCAGAGATCATTGGCGCGGCGGCGTACTTGTTGCACACGCCCCCGTCAGCGTGCACGGTACACGTGGTGGATGCGTCCGTCATAGGAGCGCATCTCCGCAGGGCGCAGGAGGCCCTGTACCGTGGCATCAAGGGGCCGACGTCACATCTGGTCAATCAACATGCACTGAGCTGGATAGTGGAGGGGCTGCGGCGGCTGCCGCGCCGAGTTGGGGGGCCGCACCACTGGGTGGTGAGGCAGAGCTCGCACTTGGCGGCGGTCCCGCTTGAGGCACCGGACTCTGCCGCGGCCCGTGCGATGGCCCCGCCAGTCCATCTAGTCCTGCCGAAGGAGCACGCCATCCTCTTGGTACCGGGGGATAATGGTGAGCTCGAGCCGCGTGTACCATCCATGCAAGCCCTTCAGCAGGTCCGGGAGATAGAGTGGCGTTCGCTAGCGGCACGCACCAGGGCGCACACACCACTAGCTGGCGCCTGCGAGGCGATGTCCCTGGGAGCTGTGCACCACGGCCCAACGCACAGGAATATGCTGCGGGCACGTGACGGTCGCTTGTCCACCATGCAGGTCATGCGACGGTGGAGACAGAAGCTCACGCGTGTGGCAATACCAGCCCACCACTGTATCTTCTGTGGGGGGCCGGAGGAGGACATCGGCCACATGCGCCTACTGTGTGCGTGGGACGAGGAGGTGGCTGGGCTCCTGTGCAGGCGTGTGGAGGAGTTCACGGCGGAACTACCCCTAACGGACAGGGCGGTGGAGTTCGTGGCGTGGAGGGAGCACGGCTGCAGGTGGGCAGAATCCCTGATGGCAGGTGTCGTCCCCGGGGACCTGAAGCGGCTGTTCGCTGCGGTGCGAGCGGCGTCGTCCCGGGGCCCTGCCAAGGCCAGGCTCTTTGTGGAGGACATGGTCCAGATTGGGGAAGATGTGTATGCCCGCAGGAACCATCGGCTCACCCAGATCATGCAGCTGCCGATGCAAGATCGAAGGAGGGCGGTATACGCGTTCCTGCGCGGTGACACACCCTTCTGCCCGCCGGCAGGGAGGATCCTGCAGCGTCCGCCGTGGAACCCGTTTGCCGGCCTCCCCGGCGACCTGCGGGCAACCTTTCTGAGGGCACCGCTGCACGCACTGCTGGTGTCGCGGTCGTGCATCGAGCGTGAGGAGGCCCTGTCCTTGTTCCCTCACTGGATGGCGGCGGTGGCGCAGGCCTTCGACCGGTGGATCGGTTCCTGGGTGGCGCGGGACATCACGGCATTCAGGGAGTGGTCCCGCGTGGTGTCGGCGCAGTCCTGGGCCCAGGTGCGGGGTACCAAGGTGCGAAACCCTGACGGCCAGAGTGATCCCTGGCTCCAGGTGTACGCCAACCATCCAGCTGTGGGGAACGTCATGGGCTGGCCTCGCGAGGTGCTGCCAGTCCTTCAGCAACCTCTGTGCGGTCTCCCAGTCCTGGCGGTGGCTGTCGTACTTGACGTGGGTACGTTGTGGCTATATGACCGGCAGCTGCGACGAGCCGTACCGGCGGTCGCGGAGCAGCGGTCCATGGCAGTGTTAGTGGGCTCCAAGCAGCTGGCGCGGGTACAGGGCGACGACGCGCAAGGCCAAGTCACGGAGGCCATGTTCTCTCTGCCAGAGGGAGACGACCACGTGGCTGCCGATGCCCGTCACACCCTTGACACCCTGGGTCTCAGGGCGGTCATTGAGGCTCGGGCGGGAGGGCAACGCTTGGTTCTGGCTTCCGCCAGGGGCCCGGAGCAGGACGGGGTTGTTGTCATCGGGGAGGTCTTGCGGGACTACGGTTGGGAGCTCCTGGCGCATGGCACGCGCGGCCCCAAGGTGGCGCGGTGGCCCCGGCTGCTTGAGAGCCTGCCGGAGATGCCCGACGGACGACCGATACTCCGCCCGGTGTCCACGTGGGAGGAGGCGAGGCGCAGCCTCCTCAGTAGTGCCACAGCACGCACGCTGACAGGGGCTTTGCTCGGGCTCCAGGACGCGTGCTGCGATGTATGGCAGGACCTGTGGTCGCAGTGCTGTGATGGTAGCTGCGTTCCATCGCGGTCTGTGCTTCCGCAGCGATGCCACGGGTGCGGGGAGACGGTGTCCGTTTGGGTTCATCAGTGTGCCTCCGCCCCGCTGTGCGGGACATGTCAGGAGCATGCCGACAGGGGGTGGCCTAAGGCGAGGTGGGCACTGCGGCACTCTGGACGGATGTCCTCAAGTGCCTGGACGACTATCCAGGGTGGCCTGAAGAGCGTCCGAGTGGAAGGGGTACGGTGCCCTGGAGCGCCGTCTGCGGCCCTGCCCCTGATGCTGTGGTGGGCGGCTCTGGAGGGCGACTCGCGGATACTCTGGTTGTGGCATCACGGAGGAAATGGTGACGGAGTGGTGGGTGCCGGGGGTGCAGGTTGATGGGGATGGGAATTGTGGGTGCACCAGCTACCATCCCTACGCTGGACGCAGCGGAGGGAGTGGCGCCTGAGAAGCAGTGCCTACGCGGCCTGATTGTGCGGTACTGGCAGGCGGCGTATGACGGCCAACGCGATGTGACAGGTCGTGCCGGCCTGATGGTGAGCCGTACTGCCCCCGTGCATGAGGGTCGGACAGGGATGCTTCACCCGCCTGCCCCGGGTCGCCGCATACAACAGTGAGGTGTCATGGGTCGTCCCGACCAGGGTAATAAGGCCCAAACCCCTGTAGGGTATTCCCATGGCACCGGGGTCTCTACTGGCGGCCCGGCTACGGCAGTCTTGGGAGTGGTTGCTCGGGATACACCGGGGGTGCACGGAGTTGTTTGGGGGTTACAGCGCTGCGGCGCCCCCTGGGAGTGTTACACGGGGTTGCGGGGTCAGCCTGCAGGCCCCAGGAGCGGCGACGGGGCGAAGATGTGTGCGTGGAAGGTTATGACGGTGGGGTCATCAGGGGGACAGTATGGCGGGCGTCGTGGAGACGGCATGGCAGCCTGGAGGGAGCGCTCACAGGGGGCACGTGGAGTTCCAGGTGGCGGAGTACTGGAGTCTTGGGGGTCAACGCGGCGGTACTGGGATCCGTACGGTGGGGGTACGCGGCGGTACTGGGGAGCCGTACAGTGGGGGAGCAGCGGGGAAGTTCCAGATGACGGTGTACTGACATCGTGGGGGTGTACGCGGCGGTACAGGGGACCGTATGGTGGGGGTACGCGGCGGTACTGGGGTCCGTACGGTGGGGGAACGCGGCGGTACTGGGGAACCGTACAGTGGGGGAGCACGGGGATGCATGGCGGTACTGGGGTGTCCCCCTGACCCCTCTAACAACTCAGGGGGAGCGCGGGGGCATCCCCTGGCCCCGTTAACAAACTAGGGGGACCGTGCCTGCGGGCATGCACATAGTCTAACCTCTGACCATGGCCTTGTGGTTGCAGTGGTGAGTGTCGTGGCGGCTAGCAGGTGGCGTCGGCGTGGCAACGGCGGTACTGCGCGGCGTCGTAGTGAAGAGTATGCAGTCGCCTCACCACTGTAACGGCTTACCCCTGGGGGGCGCCAGTCCGGCCGGCTAGAGGCGAGGAGGGCAGGGGAGCGGCATGCTGAGTGGTCCGGGGGGTGACGCGCGGGCCAATGCTATAAGTAGGCTCGCCACGTCGTCGGTGGGGGCCGAACCTGCGGCCTGGCCGCCGCTGTGGCGGAAGAGGCGCAACCACGGAAGCTGGCCAATCAGTGCAGGTAAGGGTCAAGGGTAGGCGCCAGGGCATTGTATGTGGGCCAGATGAGATGCACCTGGTAACCACGGCCCGGGGCGAGCCTCTAGTGGGTACCCCTACAGGGGGTCGATAACCAAGCTACGGCACCCACCAGCCCGAATCCCAGCCAGCGATATTCACGGGTTGCGCCACTCCCGTCGCAAAGCGGCCGGCGTCCCCCCCTGTAGACCCTCAAGATATATTATATGTGGGCAAGTGAATGCCTCGAAGCAGATTGGGCGCTGGCCCCTGACATGGGATGCCAGCATGGTATATATCTGGGGTGTGGGGGCAGCACGGGGCCACGGGGACGTGGAGTTGGTAACGTGTTTCTGTACTATACTAGGGGACTGGTGCGGTGGGAAGATGGCGTACAATGTGGAGACATGGGGGCGATGAAAGCTGAGGGCCAGGCTAGGCTGGAGCCTCCCAGAAATCCTGGCTATGCACATACGGGCTAGTGCGTGCTGGCAGAGGGATACGTGGAGTCAGGGGTGGTGGGAAGTTTCGAGGACGCGGACGACAATGGATTACGTGGGGTCATGGGAGTTGGGTGTCTCCACAGTGGCGGGGCAACGTGAACGATGGAGGGTCAGCTCTCGCTTCGCCGCATGCGTGCTGCTTTGTTCCTTGGTTGCTGCTTTGCGACGGACAGAGGTGCCCTTGCTTTCTGCTTGTTGCGATGCTGCTGCGCTGCTTTGCCTTGCCCCCTTACCCCCGGCGAACAAACGGGCCAGCGTCCGTCGCCGTTGCTAATGCTAACGCTTTGCAGTTGCCACTGCCCCCAAAGCCTGGTTGCCCGGTATCCCCGGTCCTCTGGGTCCTCCGTCATGCTGTGGGCCACCTCAGGCAGCCCTGGGACCCACGGGATCGAGCGAGGCAGGAACCACCTGTCGGCGCGAGATGCCCGGTAACTCCAGTAGACGGCATGATAAGTGGTTATGACTATGACTATGACTATATATATATATATATATATATATATATATATATATATATATATATATATATATATATATATATATATATAGATATATATATATATATATATATATATGTATATATGTATATAGATATATACAGACACACACACACACACACACACACACATATATATATATCTGTATACATACATACATACATATATATATGTGTGTGTGTGTGTGTGTACATATTGAGAAGGAGGGTGTGGACTTCCGCTTGAAGGGAGTTGGTACAGGTTGACACGTTTTGCGTTCCGTGTGTGACAACCCAAGCCCTCAGTTGTGATGCACGCACCGGCTTTCAACCCCAATCGCCTGGATCATGACGTGCACTTCTAGAATGCCACCGAAGACACCAATCTCCGATGAAAAGAAGGCCAAGGCAACGGCATATGCTGCAGCCAGGGCAGCGGAAGGGCCATCGCTGATGGATTTAATGGGGAGCGTGCCTGGCCCACAAAAGCACAGGAAGCGGAGCGTTTCCTTTGCCTCGCAAGCCGAGGTACAAACACTCACGCCCGAGGGTGGGCACCAAGTACTAACCTCTGCGCCCATCTCCACACCCAAACCTGAGTCCCAAAGCGCGAAGCCTGACCCAAAGCCTGACCCGAAGCCTAACCCATCCCAGCCGTCAGACCAACCGGTTGCAGCCGAGGCCATACCTGACCCAGAAGCAGAGGTGATGGTGGACGACGCGGAAGACGAAGGGATTTCGCAAACACCCCCAAATCTGGACATGCCGGATCTAGGCGAGTTCACCTCCCAAACGTCCTCTTCACCAGAGCTCCCCACCCCTTCTACCCCTCTTACTTTGACGCCTACGTCAAGCCAACAAACCTCACAACCTTCTCAATCTTCGACGGCTTCATCGGGGCCGTCTAGTATTGGTGATATAGATCTGTCCCAAGATTGGGATGAGGTAAAGAGACAGATCCCTCTTTCGCAGTCTGCTAGGGCCGCAGTCTGCATACCGTCACCGGTGCTGGGTTGACTCAGTCAAGTCAGTCACGAGGCAAGATTTTTTGACTCAGTCACGTCAAGTCACCAGTCACGCCGCTCCAGTCGACTCAGTCAAGTCACGATGTCGCGCGGTGCTGAATAGGCCCTTAGGAGTCAGTGATCGCGGGTTCGAATCCTACTGTGGTCTGTACTGTAGCGATCGGTCCATCGCTGCAGGGAGCAGGGATCGAACCAACGCTGCGGCATTTTTAATGCCGATTTCACAGTACATTACTGCCGAACGTGCGCTAAAAAATCGCGATATGCCAGCTTTCTTGATTTCACAAGTTTAGAAACAGACTTTTTCCACGATTTCGGAAACTTCTGTATATACTACTCTGATTGTCTTTTTTTCTTGCATGCATTGACCTATTTTTTGTAACAGTTTGATGCACTTTATTTCCATCGATGTACTTCGGCCGGCACCATGGTTTTTTTACAATCTTCGAAAAAATGACGTATAATTTCTATCATTTTTTATCAGCACTTGCAGTGGGAGCAGGCAGCAGAGTTGGTCTAAGATGGAGATTGTAAACAGTGGAATTCTGCGCAGGCATCGGTTTGAACCCTAGCGCAGTCAAATTTTTGGCGCGACTGAGTCATGACCGAGTCACCAGTCACGATCGCCGGTGACTGACTCGAGTCAGTCATCAGTCATCGATTTTTTGACTCAGTCAAGTCTCAGTCACCGCCTGTCGATTTTGACTCAGTCAACCCAGCACTGATGTGGGATGTCATTGGACAAATAGAAATTCATGGATGGGCAGATTTGGGATGTCCCAATGGATGTAAAAATTATGTTATTCATCCCCATGTAGTGAAGTCACTCATATAATAGGCACTGACTTCACTACATGTGGGTCTATTGAAGTTGGATCCTAGGCACTTATTAAGGGCAATTGCAATGAAGGGCAAACAAAGACAACAAAAGGCATGTAAGGGACATGAACAACTTGACAAATTGATGAACTCAAATTTTCTGAAGGGTCAAAGGATAGTGTATCCGTAGCATGCAACTTGTGTTGGAATGGTTATACATACATTTTCGCTTCATGACCAGATTCAGGGGTTGAAATATTGCGACCCGGGCAGAGATGGAAATGGGGGTTGTTGTTGAGTGAACTGTTGGGGTTGTGTGGTTGGAGCAGGTGGATGTGGAACTATTGGTTGTTGTGTTGGAGGTGGTTGTGTGATTAGAGTATGATACAACATTTGATGTTGTTGGTGTTGTTGTTGTAGTTGTCGTTGTTGTTTTTGTCGTAGCTGTTGTAGGTGGTTTTGCAGTTGTTGTTGTTGTGCTTGTTGTTGTTGTTGTTGTTGTTGTAGTTGTTGTTGTTGAAGATGTTGTCGTAGTTGTTGATTCTGCTGCGTAAGTATTTGTAGTTGTAGTAGTTGTTGTTGATGTTGTTGTTGTTGTTGTTGTTGCTGTTGCTGGGTTGGTACCCCGGAAGAGGAGGATGCCACATCCCTGGAAGGTTGTTGTCGTTGTTGTTGTTCTTGTTGTTGTTGTTGTTGTTGTTGTTGTCGTTGTTGTTGTTGTTGTTGTTGTCGTTGTTGTTGTTGTTGTTGTTGTTGTTGTTGTCGTTGTTGTTGTTGTTGTTGTTGTTGTTGTTGTTGTTGTTGTTGTTGTTCTGCTTTATGTTTCGCATCTAGTTCTTGGGCCTTTAGTTGTTTGCGGTACTTTGAAGCATGGTCCACTAAGCTTTTCCTGGTCCGATGATGGATGGCACCTGTCTCATCATCTTTATGCTCATGTTGCCACCTTCTGTCAAAAGTTTCCCACCCTGAGCGTGCGCGGGTAGCCATGTTGAGCTCCTCGTACAAACGCCGAAACAGAATCACCTCCGCAGGGGTAAACTTTGGGTTAGTTTTTTGTGAGCGTTGCTGTTGCAGATATTGGGCACTGTTCGTGGTACCCAACGGTGCAACCTGTGGGGTATTGGGTGTACGGGCTTTCCTGCGTTGTGCCGTGTCCTTCCCACCCGGAAATAGCCGGGACTGTTTCAACGGTGGTTTGGGTTCCGAGGCCGATTCAAAATCATCACTATCATCACTATCCTCACTATCACTCAATTGCACGGGGTCACGCAGGCTGTCCGGATGCGTTGCAGCCAGCGATAAAATAGATGCACCATCATCATCACCATCATGATCAGCGATATGTACATCAGGTAGCATAGGGTTAGATGCCGGTTCAGGTTCGGGTTCGGGTTCGGATGCCGGTACATCCTCCATGTTTGGAGGCGAGCGGGGCGCATCATCCTCCGCTTGTGATCCAACCTCACCAACAACGGAGGGGGGTGACGATGGCACATTTTCTTCGTTTGCCACTAGAGGTTCATAGTGATCCCCTTGCAAGTGCAAATGGATGGGGTCCGGTAAGACAACAGCAACCGGCAGTACAACCGTGAGTTCTCTCCCAGGCCGATGAATAACCAACACAAAGCCGTATGCATTCGCAGCGGCCAAAGGGACGGCGTCGCCAACGGCAGTGTTCCAACCTGTTGCACCTGCATCCTCAAAATCCTGAACTTGTTGCAGCCAGTCAGCCCCGGGGACAAAGTGGCGATACCGCGCGGGCCGTGCCCGGAATTCCCTCAAAACAGCAACACGCACATCTTCCCAAGTCAACTCATCAATGGTACCGTCGCGGTGCAAGGCAACCTGCAATGCACGGTACAAGCAAAAGCCATCACCAGGCACGCGAATGCGTTTCATGGTCCATGCATCCTTTCCAAAACCATGTAGGACGCGCATGTTAGGATGTTTAAGAAAAAGGTCATTTATGTCATCCCGTACGCAAGCATCCGCCTGGCATATAGCGTCCCAAACCTCCACCAAGATTTCTTCGTCAACGTCAACGGGGTCATCGCGATGATCTGGGGGCACAGCAAATATCTCGTTTGTGGTGTCCATGTGGTCAGGGTTTTCACACTCATGGGGTCAGAGGAAAAAATCCGGTTCGCCCAGCTTTCTTTGCATTGTACGCCAATTGCGGTGATGCAAAAAAAGTGCAAGCTTGGCATGGGCATACTCGACACCATGCCGGGCAGCTTGCATGATGCGGTTAAGATCCTTGTGCAAGGTTTCGCAAGTTTGTGTTCCAACCTTGTTTTCGTCTAAGCATCCTTTCCGCACATGCCCCTTAGTGTTCTCAATGGCTTGTGCCAAGGTGCGGGTGCCCAAACCCTCCTGTATGGCAAGATTGTGCCACACATCCATCGCCTCCACAATTTCTTCCCGCGTCCAATGACGATCGCCGGTCAAAAATTTTTTTAGTTGACCGGAAACGAACAGTCTCTGGGGGTGTTTGGGGAGTGCGCGCCGCAGGTGTTGTTTGAAATAAAAAGTATTTAAGTACACCCTTACATCCCGGCCAAAAATGTTCTCTAAAATTTTCCGGTTAGTGCAACACTGATCCGTGAAAACGGTTCGCACATGTGACCGGCGGCCTTTCAATGCAGACAGAAGATTTTTTATGGTTTGGTGCTGATTGTTGGCACAAAACTGCCATGCCACAACAAGCCCATGTTCGTTGAGAACGGAAAATAATGAGGAGTATTGCGTGCACCAGTCACTCTTTTTTTGTGCGACTTCCTCACATGTCCGCGCACGTGACCACCCAATATTACAGATTGATTTAAAAGTGTGATCAATGCGCAACACGGCGCAGCCGATGGACGCCATACAATTCGATATTTAGCGACTATGCATGTCAAAATATTTTTTGAACATGCTTTCGCATAGATCGTTGGACGGCCAAGCGGTACGCAACCAATCTGTATAACCCGGGGTGGGAACCCATAGGTCCAGAACACGGTGCCTCGCGGTTCCGCATTGGTTCCCCGATTTTCCGAGACGAGATGTGTATCTATCTACAAGGCGGTGGCCAATGCCAAGAAGGGATTCACCATCAACAACATGACCAACCACCTCTTGCATTGATTCAATAGTAAAGCCAACTTCGTGTGTTAACAAAAAATTAAAATAGTGGCTAGCCTTACGATCCTCCTTCGCCATACCTGACAGACTCTCGTGCCCATTCTCACAGTCATACCAATAAGAGTTGAGCAACAGAACCCGATCCACATCAAAGATGCGGCGGGTGTCTGTTGACCAACTCCTTTTGGAGTTTAGCACCATGGGCTTGTCACATTCCGTACACCGCAGAACGCTTTCTATTTGCTGCTGCGGGTGGAAAAAGACAAACGTGGGCCGCCAAAACAATTCCAGTGTCCGTGGAGGATTCCGTGGTATGGTGGGGTAGATCGGTTGCGGGGGATGATCGCCATATTGCTTACGCGTTGCATGCCAGTACTTCTTCAAGTCGCCATCCAGATCGGGGCACTTCTTCTTCCCCTTCTTGGCACCAGCCGAAACGGTGGTCACCAAAAGCAACAACAACAGTATGCGTTGATAGAACTTCATGTCCTACAAAGGACAGATTGGGAGAGAATCGGGGTCGTGAATCACAAATCTGAGGTGCAATTGGGAATGTTCGATGTTGCAATTTGTGTGTCACAAAAGTAATTTCAACGATTTTCATCATTCTCCAATGCCGCAAGCCACATTCAATTCCCATGCCCGTCCGGGGCATACGGACCACAACAGTATGTGTGGTCCGTATGCCCCGGGCGGGCAAGGGATTGAATCCCGCTTGCGTACAATACATACATGATTGGGTAACCTATATACGTGTAAATACAGTAAGGCAGTTCAAGTGGGAGTATGGTTCCGCTGAGCGTACCTCTAAAATGGAGTGTAGCTCAAAAGGTAAACGGAACCATACTCACGTGCGTTCCCCGGTAAAAAGCACTGCCACCCAGAGGCAAATCGGGGTTTGAATTGAGAGTTTCATCCCCAACCACGATCCCGAAACGCGTCTAGCATCAACCAACTTTTGGAAATCTGAACCTCGATCGTTGCTTAGGTTCCTTAGCGTTGCTTATCTGCCTTATCTACACCATAAATGCAAACCGGAAAGGCAACCTTATCACAAGTCAAAGTCAGGCTTTCACGAACCTTTCCTTAAATGCAATTTCTGCAGCACAACGAAACTGGAACCAAAAAATCAACCTGACTGTATTGCGATTCATCAAATAATTCATTCATTGACCGCGGATGCGACAAATGCATTCCATAATTCAACAGAACATTTCTGATCGTCTTTTTTTCATCATTTTTTGTGTGTTACCGCAGTCCTTATTGCGACCTAATGTCGACCTAATGTCGACCTAATGTCGACCTGATGTCGATCGACTTAGGTCGACATTAGGTCGACAAATCCCCACCTAGTGGCGTCAGTGCCTCAAAATTTACTTACTTTACTTACTGCCGCATGCGCAAAACGGTGATTAAACTGATGTGGGGGAGAATGAGCGACAATCTGAGAACTTTTTTGGGGGGGGGGGGGGGGGGGGCTCCGGCGATTCCCATTCTCAAGTCATCATCGGGTGTGCCGGAAAACCAAAAACAACTCTCTGTGGCTGGAACCTTGTTCTTTGGTGCTGCGTTTTTGCTGGTAAGACAACGAATCAATAGATCAGCATAATTGTGATTTAATTGGCCCGTCGATAGTGTTGTATTGCCTTGCGTCTCCGACCTGTTTTGGCCCGTTTTGGAAAAAGTCTTTTTTTCGTACTTTTTTTGCGTAGCGCCAATATGGCGCCCATTTTCAAAGTATGAAGACCAAGTTGGACATTGTAGCCACTGTTGCAATCCGTATATCTCGTTGGCTGACTTGTTTCAAGGCTCCAAAGTGTAACCACATTGCGTCACAGGAAATGTATGACACAGCTCGTAAAATTGAGGACAACTTGGAAATGTATTGGTGTTTGAGTAGGAATGACAAGAAGGTTACAAATTTTCGACAAAAGACGCAGTGTGTTGAGGATGCTGGTCTTTATCTGGTGCTTGTGTCTTTTGATGCGGGGGTACACGGGTGCAGGAGGAGAAAGATGTCCTTGAATTATGCCCTAGATATTTTGATGAAATCCTGCAGGTTTTGTAGTTGAAAACCCAAACCAAAGCAGCAAGTAGAGCAAGAACAGGATGTGGATCGAATCAATGATTGGTTTTGGAAACCAGTGTAACACAGAAGGGCTGCAGATAGACAATGCAGGTTTATACACAAAGATTCAATCACAAATGGATAATACAAAAGATTTTATATGAAAATTGGTCTGACTCTTGCCTCAGAGATGGCATTAGGCACTTCATGTGCACTCTTTTGGGTGAAATGGTGCTGGTTAGGAATGTGGGGCATAGATGTCAGGACCACACAGAAAATGACTTGGCCAAGCAACTGAATTCAGAAACAGTTACAAAGTAGGACCACAATAAGTGGTAGAAACAATTGAGTATAGGGGTCTTGGGGTGGGAGACCACTAGGCTTAACCTCCAAGGCCTAAAGCATGAAATGCCTATTTTATTTCGGTATATCCTCCATGAAGGAAGGTACCTCCGCTCAGTTGAGTGGTAGGGGTGAACTTCATGGGGGGCTAGGGTCACAACCCTAGTTACTTTGAGAAAGTGTACTTTAGGCAACAAAAGAGAGATAAAAACACTTAAGTTTGTCTTAGCATCAACAAAAGGGTTTTTAGGGGGGCTTGGCCTGGGTCAAGCCCTCCAAGAAAGACATGGCAGTGACTTTTTCTTACTCCCCCCTGGAGTACTAGTTAGCTAAGCTAGTAGGACCAAGGAAAAAGGCTCAAATATTCCCAAAATTACCTCAGAAAATGCATTAAACTTACCAAAAACATCCTCATCAGTTCATAGAAGCCTATCACACTGTAGGTACCCTTGAAAAACAGTGTAATGTACCGTGAATGATGTCCCTTCGATGGGGCATTCCTCAAAAGTCGCCGGCGTGCGACGAAAACTTTTGGAAAAAGTTTGGGGGTAGAGGGGTTTGAACCCAGGACTCCCTCCCTAGAGCACATATGCTTGCCCACTAGGGTACAGTCGAACGCTCTAATGCGAACGGCTATTGCTGTATAAACAGCGTTTTAGTATACGTCCTGACCTAGGGCCAGGGCGGAGCAATACTCCCAATGGAGGACACAAACCCCCAGGAGCTGGAAAAAATAGATAATGTAACCGCCAGGGAGTGATTCCTGCGGTTTAGCGGAAGGGGGTGCGATTTAGCAAGTGAAATCGTTAAAAATCGACGAAACCACGCGGGAAATCGCCATTTTTACACATAACTCAAAGTCGCAGACAAGCGCAAAGGAAGCGGACTCCAAGAAAAGGGTTGCGCAAGCGTAAACGACTTTTGAAAAAGAAGGTATGAGCCGTAGGTTTTAGAGTTTTAAAGGAAATTTTTGCACAGTTGCATCAAAATTTGTATAAACTTCAGAGAAAATTATTCAAATTGAACCCACACCACAAAGCAGGTCAACAACCCACCTCTCAGGTATGTCAGTGTCATCTCACACGCATGCATTGCGTTTCTGTTGGTTGTTTCGTCAAAACGTTAGGGTTGTCAACGCTGTGTTCGTTGGGGGTTCGGGCGTTCCTTCCTCGTGCTCTGCACAGGTCAAAACAGGAATGAAAGGTATGCGATGCGAATGGAGCGCGCAGCGCGCACGTAGGGTTAGAATATGCGCTGTGCTCGCGATGCATGTGCCTAATCGAGGCATTCACACGCTGTGACGCTTTACCTGTACCCCAAATTCACCCTTGTTTTCTTCTTCACAGGTAAGTAAAGAAAGCGTTTGTTCGTGTGTGGCCGTGGCGTTAAAGTAGGGTTGCTTAAAACGCTTAGGCTTGTTTTGTGTTCGCTTCATTCGGCATTCACACGATGCATGGTGAGTAAGGTAGGTTAGCCCAGGAGGAGCTCACCTCCTGGTTGAGTCAGTGTGGAAACGATTCTGCCTCCCTTCCCTGCGTGCACATGATGCATTAAAGGGTAGGCCACGCGAATTGCGCACGGTAAACCTTGTTTAGGTTACCCAGGGGCTCCTCGGTACGTTCTTTAAGAGAACCTGAGGAGTCTCTTAACGCTTGCTTGCTTGACAGGGGAGCTGATCCTTCAGCGTGTTTGCGGACAGTGTATTATAGGTCACACTGAGAAGCGTATAATACGTGGAGTGTGGCTTGGTTCCTCCGCCGCAAACACCCCTTCATTTGCCTCTGTTGTACAGGTGGGAGAGGTTCAGGGTGATTGGTGCACGCAGCAGCTGCCTTTGGCGGCTATCCATTTTTCTGCCCCAGCAAAACAGGGGCGCTGATCACAAATCAAATGACTGTGCCTCAGCCAGGACTGGCGAGGGCAGTTCGACTTCAACGACATCTGCGCTGTGCACGCAACAAGAGCACCCCTTCCCTCCAAGCCCTAGCAGGAGAAACGCGTTGTGGCGTCCCCTGTTAGGCCACAGTTGCTTAGCAGCGCTGTGTTCTCTTGTCTTCTTCACAGGAGGGCCATTAGGGCCCGAGACATCTTCGACAGCAGCACCCAGTAGCGTGTGTAGGGGTTAGGCTCAGCAGGTCTGGCAGGAGTTGAGTGCAAGTGATGAGTGCTCACCCTGCCTTCGAAGGCCGGTGCTGGCGTTAGTGAGTGTAGTGTAGTGGTGTCTCCTGTCCCGCGTGCTTTTCCTCGTGGGCAGGGGAGTGCGTTAGCTTTTGGCCTGTAGCAAAAATGGGCGTTTTGTATGCCCTTAGCACACTTGGCCGCCCCTCCCCTCTAGTAGGTAGGGCTTTTGCCGTCTTCCCCCAAGGATAGGCGCCAGCACAGAAATTGGGCGCCATAGGAGTGGTAATAGTACCTGATTAGGACCTTCGGTCCGACGTCAGCGAAGCCCGGTCTCCGGGAGCCACGCCGGGGAGAGAAGTGAGACACACACAGACATACGTAGCACACATAGGGGTATGGTAAACCCTGTAAGGAAGGGTAGAACCCCATGGGTCTGGACCAGTCAGGGGTCCTAACTGTGGGCTCGCTTGTCCCCAAGGAGGGAAGACACACCTTCCCTCACAACACCTTGCTTGTCATTCCCCCCTGGTGTAGTAAGCCACCGTTCTTCGTTGGCTCCCCAAGGTCATTACATCAGGGCAGTCCCCATGCAACACATGGTCAACAAGGCATACACTCGCTGGGTGGCTGCAATCCTGATAAGCGGCCACCTGGCCCACGCTGGAAACCATTGGCATGGGTCTGCAGGGCACAGACAGGGTCAGTGCAGTGCTCAGTAAGCAGTAGTCTGTGAAAAAACCAATGGCCTTCGGCCAGGGAGTGGTTGTCACGGGGGGCTAACGGTCCTGTCCTGCGATGCAATGCGGGGCAACTGTGACAACTGCTCTTACACCCATACACAGGCACGTCTGCAGAAGAGTGCTCACTGCACCTGTCAGTACACTGACACAGGGCAATTAGTTTCACTTCTTACGCTGGGACATAGTCTCAGCACGGGTTAGGAGCTGCCCCTCGTTGTTCTCAACGAGGTAAGTGCGGAAGATGGGGTTGATACTCCCATCTGGTTGTATGAAGGCTGACATAGGTTCCCAGGTCGCCTCAGACAACCCATAGCCATCCCACAGGGTTAGGAATTTCCAGCCCTGTTTATACTCGTGGCGAGCAATACCTGCAACCACGTAGTAACCATCGACTGCCATCTCATCGGCAGTCATCTCTTCGAGTTCGTCTGCCTCTTCTGGACTGGCAGCGTTCTCTAGGTCTATACGTTCAACCTCACTGTCGCTGAGGCGCCACTCATCCCAAGACAAGTCGTCAGGGGAGTGATAGTGCCTCAAGTGCTTAGGTGCACACAGCAGTTCACCACCTAGACGTGGACTGCACCTGACATGGATCCTGGATCCATCTATCCTGATGATACGATAGGGTCCAAAGTAAGGGTCCTGTAGGCAGTTACGTGGCCAGGAGGGTAGGCGTGAATGGTGTACCAAAACAAGGTCACCAACCTTGAAGCTGGCAGGTCGCCGTAGGCGGTTCCGTCGGCTCTGTTCACGGTCACGAATGTGTCTCAGGTTAGTACCAGCCTGGTTAGCCAGAGACTGCTTGTGTTCCAGCCAATCTCCCACAGGGCTCATGAAGTCCTCAGGAAAGGGGGTTTTGAAGAACCAAGCAGGTCGTCCTCCATGGAACAGTTCGTGGGGGGTGAAGCCCGTAGAAGAGCTCCGCTGTGAGTTCATGGTCAGCACTGCCCAGGGCACTAGGTGTACCCAGTCCTTGGTGCGTTCCTGTTTCATCAGGATTGTTAAGTTTTGCTCCACCACACGGTTCTGTCTCTCACAGAGAGGGTTAGACGTGTGGGTATAGGGCACACCTGTGGTTACCTCCACGTTGAGGGCATTTAGCACTCGTTTGTACCACCCAGTGTCACTGCGGATGCGTACATTCTCATCAAAGTGCACCTGCTTAGGTGCTCCATAGGGTTCGAACCCTTGTTCGACCAACATTTTCACAGTCTGCTCACCTGTGATTTTCTTATTGCAAGGGAACACACGGGTGAAGCGAGATAGACCACAGGTGACCACGAGGCAACTATCATAGCCGCCAAAGCGTGGTAGGCCGTGGATGAAATCCACGTAGAGAAGAGAGTTAGCACAATAGGGTATGGGTAAGCTGGAGATCAGGCCCCTATCCCTACTGTCGCTCTGCTTGCTGGCATGACAGCCACAAGCATCCACAATGGTCTGCATACGCAACCTCAGTTCAGTCAGGGTTAGACTAGAGTAGAAACACTCACGGAAGAAGTCCACTGAGCGATTAGCGCCAGTGTGACCAGAACTGAGATGGGACCACTGTAGGCACCCATCCAGTCGTGCCTCAGGCACCACAATTCGGTTCTCGTAGAAGAGGTACTGATTGTTTTCATACCACTGGTGCCCGTCAATGACACGGGGTTCGAGACCAGTGCTGAGGGTTTGGAGAATTTCTTCATACTCTGACTGATAGTCGGTTAGACTCCAACCCTCCAGGATTCCAGCAGTGCGCATGGACAGGTCAAGCTGGACATCCATACGCTGGAAAGCCTCTCTGGTGAGCGCCTCAGAGCTCTCACCAATAAGCGCATCGAAGTTGTTGCGCAATATATAGTCAGACAGTTCATTCTTTATCCCGGGGATATGGTGCACTGTCAGCCTGAACTGGCTCAGGTAAGTCCACCACCGTTTTAGCTTTGCTTTCTCTGGTGGTGGGCCCTTCTGAAAAGACTTCACAGGCTCCTGGTCACACAGCCAGACCATAGGGTTAGATCCCAGGAGTCGGGATCGTGACGATAGCACCAACATACCGGCCAGGAGTTCCTGGTCATAGGTGCTGTAATTGGAACGCGCTTGGTTCCATTTCCAATTCCAGTGTCCCAGTGGCACCAGTCGCCACTCACTGGTAGGATAGTCATGTTTCAACGAACCATCACGGTTCAGTCCAGTAGTACGATAATGGCAGTGGGTTAGTTCAGCGGGGTTAAGCTCCTGCCATTGGTAGATCGTACCTCCCCCCCCTACATCACTGGCATCAGTGATCAGGACTATCTCGCCCTCAGGGCGGGGCACTCCCAGGCAGTTGGAGGAGGCAATCTTCTTCTTCAACTCCTGGAAACACTCTTCCTCTCTGGAGGTCCACCTCCAGGGAGTAGTTTTCTTGATTAGGTCAGTGAGGGGTGCAGAGGAGTAAGTAAAATTGTGGATGTGACGCCGATAGAAATTACAGGCGCCCACAAAGCTCCTCACATCGTGTAGGCCCTTCTTAATGGTCGTCGCGAATCTGCATGTCCTGTAGGGGCTGCATCTTAGACGCGGCTGGTTTCCACCAGCCATACCCCACGTCGAAACCCAAATACTCCATCTCCTCTTTCATAAACTCACATTTTTCGAGTTTGATTCGGAGATGGTTTTCTTGACAGACAATGAAAAATTCACGGAGGAGAAGGACATGGTCCTCTTTGGTATTAGTACCCAAACTCACGTCGTCGATGTGAGCCTCCATTTCTGCACCCCGAGAAATCAACTCTTGTACTAGAGGCCTGCGCCTCAGTATGTACAAAATTTTGTTCATAAGCTCCTGGAAGAGCGCTGGGGCGTTAGCCACCCCGAAAGGCATAACCTTCCACTTGAAGACACGACCCTTAGGGGTTATAAAGGCAAGCAGCTCCTGAGCTGCGGCGGTTAGGTCAACCTGCCAGAAACCAGAGCGTTTGTCCATTTTGGTCTTATACCTGCATTTGGCAATACGCTCCAGGGTGATTTCCATGTTAGGAATACTCCCTGAGTGGTTCTGGGTTTTCTCGTTGACCTCACCATAGTCTACAACCAGACGTAGGGCAGTCGACCCTGGTTTGGCAACAAGGAAACAGGGACTGCAGTGATGGGGATAGTCCCCGTGCTTATACTCTTCAACAAGGCCAGCATCAATGCATTCCTGGATCTGGCGCTCGATTTCTTCAACCTGTTCCTGTGGAGCGGGATAGGGACGACGCCTCACTCGCGTCTTTTCGAATTCTGGTTTCAATTTCAGGTCCATCTGGACCAGTCTTTTACAAGAAAGGGGAGGCGGCAAGGCGCTGAACAACTCCTCATAGGTTATAAGCAGTTTCTTCAGGCGGGGGTCAAGGTTAAGACTCTCGAGCTTCTGAAGGAAATCCTCCTCAGCATGGAGGTTGCTTTTTCCATGTTCTTTCTTTTTCTGCCGATCAGCAGTTTCGGCAGGCACAGAACCCTCGTCCCACTCAGGGGAACATTGCTGCCCCTAGTGCAGAGAATACACTAGAGGTATCCCAGGATCAGGCAGCGTATGGGACTCATCGTCCTCCTCAGACCAGATGGAGGATTTCAAGGTCTGTCTGAGGTATTGCAGCCGCTCTTGGCGCTCAATACCTTCGGCCTTCAGGTACAACAGCCGCCGGAGTTCCTGAGTGTCATGCTCAGACAATGGCATGTTATTAGCAGCAGGCCGCGCCAGAGCATCAGCACTCCGGGCCACGGGTTCACCTGTGTGCATAGGCTGCATGTGTAGCACTGGCTTCCCAACAGGGGAAGCGGGTTCAGAGGTTGACTCTAGATCTACCTCCTCTAGCAACAGCTGGGCTAGGAAGGCACTATGTTTTAGGTCAACACAGCTCGGATCAACAGAAGGAATAGTGCTGGCGATCTCAGACAGTTGGTCGTCAGCATCCTCTTTTACAGCTGCAGGTTCCAGATAGTCATCGGGAGACTCACACCCTGTAAGTGTGGCAGATAGGTGCTCAGGAGATCGATTTTTGAGATCATAAAGGGTCAGGCCACGACTTTCGGCGATGACCTCTTTCAGTAGCACCTGGTCTAAGTCACACAGGGGTACAGGATTGAGAGATCCATCAACGATGGACAGGAAACTGGCCTACTCAGGGGCCTGCATAGCTGTGTCTGCGTCCTCAGGCACATAGTTGGGGCTGTCGGGGAGTTGCACTCTTCCCACGGTCATTCGATCTAGCATACGGCGCCAGTAAGCATGTTCACCAGAGCAGCCCCAGTCAGGGGTGCACATAACAACCCTTCCTCCCTCATAAGCGATTTTGGTTAGAAGCTTCGCGAGCAGGGAGAAGGGAGGGTTAGCATACGCTAGGCCCATTGCTTTCCAGAAGAAACGGAAAGCATTGTTCAGTTGTTTCGAGCAGTACAACTGCATGATGTGCTGTTGTTGGCTCGCAAACAATTCCACCTGGATCTCATCCAGGTTTACCTGAAGGGCCGCCAGTCCATTTTCAAGAACGTGACGGGCCAATTGGTAGTTTTCAGTACGATAGTTAGTCTTGGATGCGTAGCGCAGCCCAGACTCTTTTCATCCTGACAGCTCCAAAGGTACGGAGAATAGCCCACTGCCAAAGTCGCAGTGCAAAGAATAGGGGCGCTGTAGGGACAGCATTTTAACCTGGGGGTTTCTTCGTAGGAAGTAGGTGCCAATGACAATGTCAAAGGCGTCGGTGTCCAGCACTCTGCAGTGTTGGGTCACGGTTTCGTCGCCCAGACATATAGTCACATCGACCCCCCCCAAGGAATGGATGGTACGCGCATCCCCTACTCTTATGGCCACGGTCTTAGTTTTCTTGAAATTTTTTAGCAGGCGCCGGGCCACTATGGAAAGTGTTGCACCGGTGTCAAGCACCCCTCGAAAAACCTGATCCCCGATTTTCACCAGGATCCAGAAAACCAAGTCCTCCTCTTCGGAGCCGCCCCCCTACTCCTCATCAGGGAACTTCACATCCAGCCCTGCAGCAATGAGGGACTTGGCCATCCAGGCCAAGCGCCTCTTCTTGGAATCATTCCCCTCAGGGGTAGCGTTATCCCCTTGGGGGCGCTTCTTGGGGTCACCTGCGGCAGAAGTGGGTGTAGCAGCAGGAGTGGGTGTAGCAACGGGCGCTGATGAGCGCCTCTGGGGGTTAGGGGGTCCATTTTTGCCACCCCCCTTGCCACCTCCTTTACCACCTTTATCCCCATTCGGGGGATTTCTGGCGGGCGTTTGGGTCTTCTGGCGTTCCGCTTCCTGACGCTTGAGTTTGTCACTCTCGCATTTCTTGATGTGGCATTCGTCCTCGTAGTGACGACGTTTGCCACAGTAACCACAGGTGATGGTACACCTGAAATGGTCCTGATGGGTCACAGGTTTCCCATCTTTGGTATGCTGCTGACGTTTCATCTGCAGCATACAGCCACTGCGGAGATCGCAGTCAGAGGCATGACAAGGTCCCCCCTTGTCATTGACAGGTTTGCAGTAGAACAGGGGGGGTGTACCTGCTTCAGGTTTAACCTCATTCATGGCATGTAGGTTACCCCTCCCTTTACCACCTCCCTGGTTGGTGTTAGTGGGATTTTTATGCCCTTTCCCTTCGCCACGTTCGGGGGTAGGGGTACCACCTCGTCCCAAATGCTTCTTGAGGAATTTCTCCATGTGGGAGTCATTCTCTCTCTCAAGAGCTAGCTCAATCAAGAGGTCCACCAGTTCATCGTACGAGTGGATCCTGCTCTTCCTCTCAGAGGTGGAGCGGCAATCATCCCACGTACGTTGGGGGATCTTACTCATGAGCCACAGGTGGGGCTCAGTGGCTCCGTAGGAGCCCACGTTCATCCTCGAAAACAGGTACTCCAAGTCGCACACATATTCAGAAATTCGCGCAGCGGATGGAAACTCAGGGAGCATAGGTAGCTCCTCGATCTGTGTGCGTACGCTGAGGTCAGTCTCATAGACTGGGAATGTTTTCTCCAACCTCAGGAGTACCTCTGCCCAGGTAGAACAGGTTTTCACAATCTGTTTCACCTGTTTTTGCAAAAATTTCTTTTTGCATGAGCGTTTCAGCAGTGAACATTTGGTGGCCACATCCACATGGGATTGGCCAGTCAACAAAAGGAACTCTGCAAATTCTTCTGCCCATTCGGGCAGATTTTTGGGGTCGAACTCCGGCAGTTCCAGCTGGATGTTCGCCTGGGCAATAGGTCTGCCCGTCTTCCCACCCCCCGGAGTTAGGCCTGAAGGCGACACGCCTGCAAGAGGTGCCAGGGCTGACAGCCCTCTTCTCTCAATCTCTGTGACAGGCACGTCCTGTAGATCAGCCATAGGCACTGTCCTGGCACGGGGGTGAAAGGGGCTGGGGCAGGTGACCTTAGGCAACAGCCTTGAGACCCTTGATCTCTTAAGATCTTCGGCCAGGGTACTCAGTCCTGGAGAGAGAGAGGGCACCTCTGGCTTGGGTAAGGGTTCTGCAATACCCAGTTTAGCCTTAAGCGCCTCCGATAGGGCCGTCACATCTGGATCTTCTGATCCAGACAGGAGTTTGGCCAACAGCTCGGCCCTATGATCCAGGGCACCATAGGTTGGCCTTGGGTGATGTTGTTCTTCAACTCGAGTCGGGCCCACTTCGGGAGCCCTTGGGGTTGGACAACATGCTCTTGGATACTCAGGTCTTGGTCGTCTTGGCAGGGATGCAGTCTCGGCTCTGTCGGACGGCGGGCCAGAGTGCGCGTAGGACCCTAGGTCTGTACGTGGTCTGGATCCATGTACTGCCAATGGCTCCTCTCAGTCTTCTCCACGAATGGATTTGTAGTACTCCTCATGTAGGATGTATTTATCCATCTTCTTCCTCAGTTCCCCATACTCCTCAGGGCCTTCAATCGCCTTTGAGGATGAAGCCGGACAGATGGATCTGGATACTGAGGCTGCTACACATCTGTGGAGATGACTGAAGCTGTCTCCACCGTGGGCTGCTAAGGCCTCGGTGGTAAGGCCTTTATTTTCTTCCGCCCTTCTGCGTTCTGGTTCTCCTTGGGACCCAGATGCGCCACTGAGATGTTGTGGAGCTCGGTAAGGTGGTTCACTCATAGGGTGGGCCATGCTGCCCATTTGCACTTGGACAGTTCTGATGGGCCAGGTCCTGACGCTTGGCGTGGACATGATGAACTTGTTGTTGAGCTTTTTGTGCTGCACTTCTTCTCAGAGTCGGTTCAAAAGGTCACAAGGGACTATCCCTGCTACCGGAAAGATGTCCTTGAATTATGCCCTAGATATTTTGATGAAATCCTGCAGGTTTTGTAGTTGAAAACCCAAACCAAAGCAGCAAGTAGAGCAAGAACAGGATGTGGATCGAATCAATGATTGGTTTTGGAATCCAGTGTAACACAGAAGGGCTGCAGATAGACAAAGCAGGTTTATACACAAAGATTCAATCACAAATGGATAATACAAAAGATTTTATATGAAAATTGGTCTGACTCTTGCCTCAGAGATAGCATTAGGCACTTCATGTGCACTCTTTTGGGTGAAATGGTGCTGGTTAGGAATGTGGGGCATAGATGTCAGGACCACACAGAAAATGACTTGGCCAAGCAACTGAATTCAGAAACAGTTACAAAGTAGGACCACAATAAGTGGTAGAAACAATTGAGTATAGGGGTCTTGGGGTGGGAGACCACTAGGCTTAACCCCCAACGCCTAAAGCATGAAATGCCTATTTTATTTCGGTATATCCTCCATGAAGGAAGGTACCTCCGCTCATTTGAGTGGTAGGGGTGAACTTCATGGGGGGCTAGGGTTACAACCCTAGTTACTTTGAGAAAGTGTACTTTAGGCAACAAAAGAGAGATAAAAACACGTAAGTTTGTCTTAGCATCAACAAAAGGGTTTTTAGGGGGGCTTGGCCTGGATCAAGCCCTCCAAGAAAGACATGGCAGTGACGTTTTCTTACTGGAGGGAGTGTGGGGCCACCGACCTGTGTTGAAGGGGGGGGGGGGGGGTCCGGCCATTCGTATTCTCAACCGAAAATTCTCACATTGTCGCATATTCTCTTCCCATTTGGGATCAGAAAATATCAAGTTGGTGGACTCAAGTTGAAGGTCAAGTATTTCTTTCCCATGATGTTTTTTTTGAGGCATGGCGGTCCCCCGCCCAAAGCATTGCACCAAAGCGGCCTAACCATGGGCAAAATGAGCGTTCATGGTGAGCCGAAGATCTCCGAAGGACAGCCGCGGGTATTTACAAACCAAGTCAGGGTGAAAACACTGCATGAACTGCACCATGGGCCTGAAAAGGTTAAAATACTAGTGGAGGCCATTTCGGTGAAAGATGCAAAGGGATATATAGCCTATACCAAGGCAAAATAACAAAAAGATGATATAATGGAAAAATGGACCAGTGGATTGAGCGAAGAGAAGCGAGCAAGTGCAGGGGCAAAAAGTAAAACAGACTGGAACATTCTGGCTTGCCTGAAATCAGTCTGGGGCCCTGTAGCTGATCTGAGAATTACTAAAGTACAAAGCCCTTTCATTCTGCTCAAGTCTTGCGCTCTTGCCGTAGTGGTCCTGAAAAAAAAATAGAAAAGAAAAATTCCAATTGATGGCTCAAACAAAAAAGACTCAATGGATCGGTAAGGTTTCCTGGTGCGCAGAGCTGTGCATACAGTGGTGCAGTGTGGTGCAGTGTGGTGACGGTGTTGTGTCTTGCCGTGTAGGTGGGTGACGGGTGAAGGCTGATGTGTCAGATGGCTGTTGGTTGCTGGCTGCGTGTTGGTGGGTGTTGGCGGCTGCTGTTTACTGGCTGATTGCTCATGGCTGCTGGGTGCTGGATGTTGACTGCTGCTGCTGTTTGTCGTTGGCTGAGGACTGCTAGCTGCTGGTCGCTGGCTGCTGGTTGCTGGATGTTTGCTGCTGGATGGTAGCTGGGTGCTATTTGCTTGCTGATACAGGTCGAAGGAGTGTCGGAAGAGGGGAGCAGGTAGCCGTGGGGGGGGGGGGGGGGGATAATGTCTGGGGTGTCTGGGGAGAGTGGTTGGGCGGGGGGGTGTTTGCTGGCTGTTGTCGCTGGAAGTGTCCTACTGTGGAAGGGAGGCGCCGGGTGGTTGGTGTGCTGGTTGTTGGCTGATGGCCGCTGGTTACTGGTTGTTGGTCGCTGGCTGCTGGTTGCTGACTGTTGCTGCTGCTGGTTGTTTGCTGTTTGTTGCTGGCTGTTGGCTGCTGGCTGTTGGTTGCTGATTGTTTGCTGTTTGCTGACAAGACGAGAGTGCCGCTGGTGAAGCCAGTGTATGCGTTGGGGTTGAAGGATGGGACTGGAGGTTAAGTGTCATTTGGAGGAGGTATGCGGTTGGTGATGTGAGGATGTAGTGGTTGAGGCGGAAAGTGTTGAAGTTGTATGGCTGAAGTTTTGGTGGGGGGTTTCGGTTTTGTGGTAGGGCGTTTAGAGTGAGGTTGTTTGTTGGTTGGTTCTTTGTTGGTAGGGGATGGAAAGCGTAGTGAGTGGGGAGCGGTGGATGATGTGCTGTAAATGGAAAAAGATTCGTTCCAGGGGTTGGAGGTGGTCGTCGGAGATAACTGATGAACGTTAGAGATGGGGTTGTCGATGAGCCATTGTTTGGTTTCGTTGAGGAGGGTGGTGAGAGGTTTTTGTCGATGTTTTAGGGCTTGACGAAGAGATTTGATGTTGGAGTAGTAGGTTGTGTTTGGTGGGGGTGTGCGTAATTGATTGCTGAGTGTGTTGGGTATGAGGGTTCGAATGAAGTTGCGGCGGTCGCCTTTGGAAGCGGTGGCCCACGAAGTGATGATGGTGTTGTGGAAGTGCCCATTCCAAGTGTTGAAGAATTTTTTCCGTATTGCGTTAGTAGTGTGTTATTCGGTGATGAAGGTGATGGGGTCTAAGGGGTGGTGGTGGTTACAAAGAGGGCAAAGGTAGGTGTTGAGGATGAAGTGGGGTTGGTAGCCCTTGCAAGAGAAGAGGCCATTCACCCACTTAAAGGTGAAAGTGGAGAACCACGAGGATTTGAGAAAGAAGTGATTACTAAGGGAGAGGTGAATGTTGTTGAGTTGATGGGTTGGGAGTTGATGTTTCCTGAGTTTAGAGGTTATTTTGCCGGGAAGTGGAGTTTGGTTAATGGCCAGTTGTGTGGAAGTTGTGGGGGAGAGAAGGTAATCGAAGTGGGTGGTGCTCCATTTGGAGACACTGTCCGCCGCGTCATTGCCGGGGAAATCGGCATGTCCTTTGATCCAAGTGAAAAGGATGGCGATGTGTTTTAGATGTTGGAGAAGATGCCATATGAGGTTGTACCAAAGAGCAAAGGAGTTGTTGCTAGTGGTGAAGGGGGGAGAGTGAAAGTGAAGGAGGGTATTTAGGGTGAGGCATGTGCTCAAGTTGTCGATGGCGAAGATGATCGCTTGGGGGAGGGTGGTGAGTTGAGGGTAGAGGAGGGAGATGATGATGGCATAGATTTCTGCTGGGTATGACCCTTTGAGGGGAGAGGGGGAGGTAATGATAGTGTGGTCGTTGGGTTGGAGGGAGATAATTGCGGCTGATCCAGAGGGACCGGAAGAGTTGGGGTCGTCCGATCCGTCGGTATAGATGATAGAGTAGGTGGTGTTGGATTGGAGAGCGTTGAGTAAGTCGTGACAGCCCCAATAATGCAGATGTGAAAAGTTGGGAAGGGGAATATTCTGGTTGGATTTGAGCTGGAAATAATGTGTGGTTGATAGGGTGGTGGTATGTGAGATGGGGAAGTCTTGCAGTGTGGTTGGGCATATTGGGTGTGTGGGGGTAGTAATAAAGGATGAGAGTTCGTTGCCCTTTTGAGTGATGAAGGAGAAGTGGTGGGTGTCGTGAAGGTGGAAGATGTTGTCGGAGAATTGGACTGATGTGGAGTGGAGATTGTGTTGGATGGTTGTGCCCGGGAACCAGAGATTTGAATTTTCGTTGTTGTGGTCGAGGAAGGCGACTTGGATGGCTGAGTTGAGTGGAAGCGATCGGACCTGGCAGGGGTTGTGGTGTGGAATGTTGTGTGTTTGGATGGAGAAGTGGTGGGCTGAGGTGATGAGCATGTCTTGCAGGAGGTTAGAAGCTGGGCCGCGGTGGAAAAGGGTGTGTTGGATAGAACGATTGGATGTGGGGGTACCTTCGTTTGATGTGTAACGGAGGAAGTGGTTGATGGCTTGAGTGTGGGTAACGTGTGATATTTTGGTGATGCCAAGACCAAGAGTGTGGCGAGGAGAATATTTGGTTTTGTTGGGAGTGCGGAGTGAGAGTTTGCCTTGGGATGCTATGTTGACCCAAATGGAGTGGTCAAGTGTGTCAAGAAGTTTGTTGGGGAGGGAATTGTAGATGAGGCGGTAGGCAAGGATAGGAATAAGTTGAATGTTGGAGAGTTTGATGAGTTCGGTGTGTGATAGGGATAGAGGAAGGAGGTTGGTGAAGAAGGAGTTGACGAGGTTTTTTAGGAGGAGGAACATTTGTTGATTTTGTTGAGAAGTAAAGAAGAAGACCCCTAAGTATTTGTAATATTGGCGTGGTTTGCCATGTTGATCGAAGGTGCTGAAGTGGGTAGTAGAGGAAATGCGGATGGTGAGGTGAGGGGCATTGTTGAGGGCGTGGAGTTCGGATTTGGTGGCGTTGAAGGAGAGGCCGTATTTTGGGCCTACGTTGAAGAGGAAGGAGAGTGCAGTGTGCAGGATTTTGGGGCAGGCAGTTTGTAGGGCTATGTCGTCAATAAAGGAGAACAGAGCGGAGAAGGTGTGAGAAGGGAGCAAGGAAGAGAGTTTGCGGATTATGGGGTCGATGAAGAGAGTGAAAAGAATTGGAGACATTGGGCATCCCTGGCGGAGTCCCCTGATAGTCATGGCGGCAAAAAGAGAGAAGCCATTGACGGTGGGATAGTCAGCGGGATGAGAGTATAGGTTTTGGATGAGAGAGATAATGTGTTTGGGGAAGTTGTAGTTGTGTAGGATTTGCCATAGGGCTTGGTGGGGGACGGAGTTGAAGGCCTTGTTGAGGTCGAGGTAGAGGTGGTAGATGTCGGGGTGGAGGGAGATGTTGGAGATCATGGTGAATATGTGGTCTGTGGTGCGGTGATTGGGGATGCCACCGTATTGGGAGTGGTGGAGTAGGTTATATTTGGTGGCGTAGAAGGTTAGGGCGGTAGCGGCATATGAGGCGAGTATTTTATAAATTGTTTGGAGAAGAGCTATGGGTCGGTCATTGATAGGGTTGTGGGGGTCGTGTTTCTTGTAGAGGAGGAAGATTCGAGCGGTGAGCCATTGTTTGGGAATGGGGTTGGTGATGAAGTGGGAGCATATGTGAAAGAGGAGAGACTTTATGTGTTTGGGAGCTAGGTGGAAGAGGTATAGGTTGGTGTTGTCAAAGCCAGGGGCTTTGACTGGGTTTGAGTTTGAGAGCAAGGTGTTGAAGAAGGTTTCAGTGAATTCGGGGTGAGGAGCGTCCTGAGGGATGGAAGGGGAGAGCTCCATAAGGGAGCCGATAAGTTGGGGTTCTATCTGGAAGTCTGGGGGTCCTCCTAAAGCGGTGAGGCACTGGCCCATGGATTCGCAGAGGGAGTAGGGGTCGGAGGTGAGATTGTTGTTGGTATCGTATAGGGCCATGGGTGTGGTGGAGCGGGGGGTTAAGATGTTATTGAGAGACTTTTTAATTTTCCGTCCTTTAATGAGAGAGTGATGGAGACGTTTTTGGGATTGACGTTTTTTCTTTTCAGTCCATTTGTCCAGGGTGTGTTGAAGTGTCTTGGCTTGCTTGGAGGTTAAAGTGGTGGAGGGTTGGATGTTGTTGAGTTGGTGAGTGAAGGCCTCTTCGATTTTGGTAGGTTTGTGGGAATGATGCTGGTTGGTGACCAACTTGTAGGAGTTGACAAGAGAGCAGAGGATGTTGTTTGTAGTGTCGATCAATTCGTCGATGGGAGAGTTTAAAATGGAGGTCATGTTATTTTGGGTCCATGTGTCCAGAGAGTGGAGGCGTTGGAGAAATTTGCTGTGTTCTTCTTTGTTGAGTTTTCTGTAGTAGATGTCTGTGTGGGGAATGTCGTAGATGTTTAGCGGGTTGGTAGGTATGTTAATGGTGGAGGTGACAGGGTAGTGATCGGAGTTATTGATGGTGGTGTTGATAAAGGTATTTTGTGGATTGAATATGGATATGAAGGAGGAAGAAGCGATAATGAGATCGATGCGAGATTGGGAGTCGGGTAGGCGCTTGTTACGGGGCCTTGTCCATTGGCGGAGATGGGGGTTTTGGGACCGAAAAAGGTCATGTAGCCGGGGGGTAGTGTCTTGGGTTGGGGGGTGTAGTTGGTCATAGAGCCAAGGCCAGGATTTTGGGTGTTTGATGTTGTCGGTGTCTAAGTGTGGTTGTAGGTGAGTGTTCATGTCTCCAATGAGGAGGTGAATTGGTTCCTTTTGCTGGAGAGTGGTGATGACGTGTGCGAGGCGTTGTTGATGTGATTGGATGTGGGTTTTATAAATATTGAAGATGCGAAATGTGGGGTATCCCGGTAGGGTGATGTCTATGGTAGTGAGACAACCGTGAATGTTAGTGTGGTGGGTTTTGCGGCAAAAGGGAGCGAGGTGTTTGTGGACGATTATGGCAGTGCCGTTTGTTTTGTCGGGGGCATAGTTTTCGAAGGTGGTGAGGCCAAGGGAGTTGTCAAGGGTAATGTTGGAGGGAATTTCCTGAAGGCATAGAATGTCTGTTCCTTTGCTAAAGTGGTGGAGGACGGTGGCTTGGATGTCGTGCATGTTTTTGGCAGTGTTATGAGTTGTGATCTGTAATGTGGTTTTAGAGAGTACTGGGTGATGGTGTTTGGTGGTGTTTGGATGGTGAGGAAGAAAAATGAAGGGGGGTTTGGTGGTGTTGTTGTTGTCACCATTAGGCTCGGTGTTGGGATCGCCGGCGATTGGGTCGGGGGGGTGGTGGTGGGGTAGTGGGAGTGATAGTGATGTGATTGTGAGCGTGGGAGTTTTCGTGGTGTGAGGTTGGGTTGTTGGTGAACACGAAAGGGAATGAAATATCAATGTGGGGGACATAAACCCAAAATCCGTTAAAGTGTAGGAGTCTCCATGATGTCAAAGCGCTCGTGCTCGGGAGGGGAGGCATGAGATTAAGAGAACCGTGGAGTTTTGGGCGCAATTCGTGAGGCACAAAAATCAAATTTCTGTTAATTCGTATTAGTCTCCATGATGTTGAAGCGCTTGTGCTCGGGAGGGGAGGCATGGGAATAGGAGGTTCTCGGATATTTGGGACCACATCGCTTGAGACCAAATGATGAGGGACATACATCCAAATTTTGTTAACGTGTGAGAGTCTCCTTGTTGTCGAAGCGCTCGTGATCGGGGGAGGAGGCATGGGAACAGGCAAGCTCAATGAAGAAGAAGTATTCGATGATGTCATCGTAATCCAGGCGAAAAGTGGAGCGGTGGTGGCGGAGTGGTGATCGATGAGTGTAGAGTGAGGTGGAGTGATGATTTGTGTCGTGTGAATGTGGTGCTGGGTGCAAGGTGTTGTGTTAGTGTTTGTGCGGTGGTGATGTGCAAGTGCGAGTGAAGGAGAACCTTGTCGTTCCTTAGAGAGCTTCTTTGATTGATTCATTCTTGGAAATTGATTCGTTCTTGGAAATTGAAATGGATTGTTTTCCTGAACATGCGGGTTGAGAGGTTGGTGGGGAAAAAGAGTGACGGGAGTAGCTGTGAGACAGGTTGGAGGCGCGATGAGGGCAAAAAGCGAGTCGTGGCGAGTGTTGAAGAAGTTGGGAGTAGAACAAAGGAAGCGAGTGCAAAATTTAAATGACGGATGTTGTGAAACATACCGAGACTTGCAGAAACTAGAATGAGAGCAGTGAAGGGGACGATTGAATCGACACACAATAAACGCATTTATGTCGATAAGAGATTCGATTAGAGTTGGTGGAAGTGGAGAGCTCGAAGCCGATATCGCAATTAAGTGATGAGAGAAAGCATGGGTGTGGGGGAGTATGGGAGGGGAGAACCTGGTTGAAGTAGAGATTCGCGAATGGGTTCTGAGATTGACATGACAACCTTTGAGAAGGTGGAGAGAAAGATGCGTGGAGGGAAGGAGACGTGGGGTCTCACTTTCGCTTCGTGTATTTAGCATTGGGAGGTTTATTGGTGAGAAGTTGATTTTTATGACTCTTGGCACCCAAGTCAGCTCCGAGCTGTTCGATGACAGACCATTCATGGATGTGCTCTTGGTCGGTGGTGAGGCGCTTGTTGTGAATTAAATGTTGTTGTTTTTGGAGATTGATGTTCTGACCTTGAGAAAAATTGATCCCTGTTGTTTCTTGACCATGTGCAATGATTGGAGAGTCGTCGTTGGTATAGGTGATCTCGTAATGGAGTGATGTTCCAATTGACATGGACGAGAAATGGAGTGGAATGATTTTTTCAATTTCGCCGAAGATAGCCGCTGCTTTGGCGAGGGAAATGTGGGTGGTTGCGGCTGGTGCTTCGGCGATTACGGCCTTGGAAGAGGTGAGGACGTGCTTTTTGGGTTGAGAGTTGGCTTGCTGAATGCGGGGGTTGGGAGTGTATTTCCCATTGGGGTATAGCAAGACAAGACCTGCATCCCAAAGCAATTGGTTCAACCAATGGAGTCGGCCTATTTCTGAGTTGGTGGGAGAAGGGATGCATTCGGAGTCTACGTGGAAGAGAATGGAATATTTGGTTCGGACCATCGCGAATTTCAAAAATTCATCAATTCTTGGGATGCTCGTTAGTTGGTTGAGGAGTTCAAGTGGTGGAGCGGCAGGGTGTCCTCTACGAAGCGTGGCAACAAAGGTGTCGGGGTGGGTGGCAAGATCAAAGGGGAATGCAATGATTGTTGGTGATTGAGATGTGAGAGGGTGTTGTTGTTGGAGTGTGGTTGCTAGTTCCTCGACCTCTTCCGTGTGACAATCTATGTCGAAACGGAAGTACTCGTGGTCTTGGTCACCTTGAGGGTGTTTGGAGATGGGGGAAGGGCGTTTGTGGAAAGCCGCTCGTTGAAAATCGGCCGTTGAGGAGGCAATTGATGCCTTTTCATGCATTTTGCCTTGGAGTGACCTATTGATGAAGTCGTAGGCACTTTCCCGGCTACCATCGTTGAGTTGCTTTTTCAAGATGTCAACTCTTAATCGAGTGGTGGCGGGGTCCTTTGGGGTGCGTGGTGGAGGTTGGTAAGAGTATGTTTTGGATGTGTCAATGGTGATGATCATCATGCCGGTGGTGTTGTTGAATGTGGCTTGTTTGATGGGAGTTGAAGAAAAGATGTTGTTGTTGTCATGAATGAAAGGTTTGTAAGTGTCGATGTAGGAAATGTTGTCTAGGTATCTTGTGAACTTTTGCAAAATTGGGCGGTAGTCCCATATGATGGTGTCGGCGGGGGAGAGGCTTGCGTCGAGTACCGGAAGAAAGATTTTTCCTTTCAAGAAAATTTGTTTGGATGCGAGGTCGTGGACGGATTCAAAGAGGGTGAGGACGTGGTTGTAGGTATTGTGTTCGGCGTCTTGATCAAAAATGTCGGTGCAAAGTGGGGTGGCGAGAAAAGTGCGTGTGGCGGATGTGGATAGGACAAGAGAGAGGTTGTCTTGGTCAAAACCATCTCCGCAAGAGATATATTTGGCGTGTTGGAGAGCCTCTTTTTGTTTTGTGGTCGAAGTGGAGAGGAGGGGGGTGTAGGAATCTCCAAAAATGTGTTGTGTGTCGGTCATAAAAATGCCGACTTCAAAGCCTTCGGAAGAGTTCCACTCTTCGGCTATGATTTCCGGGGGAAGGGAGTGTTGGCGTGAAGAAAAGGCTTGTGTGTTGCCTTGTGGTGAAAAGTCGAAAATTTGTGGAGCCTTGTTGGAGTCTAGTAGTTTGCGAAGTGAGGTTTTGTCGGTGGGGATTTTGGATGAGGGAGTGGAGTATTTACCTTTGGGTGTTGAATCTTTAGGTGGGTTAAGGGTGGGAACAAGAGAAGAACTGGATGAGGGCGATGAGTGAGAAGGTTGGGATTGGGTTGAGCTTGTAGGAATATCCTGAGAGTTTGGAGGCCCACTATTACTTGGAGTCTTTTGCTTCCCATTTGGAGATTTTTGAGAACGTTGAGGAGTTCGATGTTTGTTCGGAGTCGTCGGATTTCCTTCGTGTTCTTGTGAGTTCTTGGTTTTATTGGGGCTTTGTTGATCTCGTTCATCTTCTTTGGAAGGTTGTTGTTCATTGACACGTTCCATTTCATTTTGAAATTGACCTTGGGTTCGTCGCCTTTCGTTTAATTGTTGATTACGTCGGACTTGACCAATTTCGTTGCTTGTTTTCACCTCATTCTCGATGCGGTCAATGCGATCTTTAACATGGCCGCTCGCTTTTGGTCCTGCTCGTTCTTTTCCTTTGCCCATGCTGATTGAATATGATCACTGGTGATATTGGGATTCACAGATGACTTGGAACGCGTCGTCTGGTATATGACTGTGGAGTTCGGATCTCGGCGAAATCGACAGATGATAAATCGGTGATCAGCGTGGTCAGCAGTTCATGCAGGAAATGATGAAGGTGAAAGCAAATTCCGGGAATTTATAGAAAGTGGCTTTTTGTAATTCTGAGCAGAAGGCTACCCGCACACCTTCGCTAGGAATCGCCACACGCAGTTTTTTCTCTTTCCCATGATGTTTGTCCAGCCTGTTTTCTGGACACTAATTGTTTTTTACAACCCAGCGACAGAAGCAAAATTCATACACACTGCACGCTGCACCTTGGCACACTTGCACAACGACAAATCAGATATGACCTTTGTTGTTTAGAAGCGCGGAGTCCCGAAAAAAACTCAGAGGGGCAACTCCAACAGAGTAACACACATAATGACATTCAATAGGTGTGCAAACATGTGATACACACATGGAATATAGAGCTTCAGTTCTTCTTTGCTCTTACCTGCCACAAAGTGGTGCCCTTGTCGTCCCAAATCGGAAGTTTTCAATTCCAGTTTAGGCTCGCATAGTCCCAAGGCTTGCGGTATGTAGCCCTAACTTAGTCCACCGCTGCCAAGACTATAGTATGACAGAAAACATATATATTTGGCAGGCATAGTAATAAAAATGAGTCGCATCTTCCAAAGTTGCAAACATTCAAAGTTTGCAAACTGCAAAGTCGGCTGCCATGTACTTACCGTAAAACTTGAACATTCAGGGTTTTCTTTATTCTGTTTGCATGGTTGTTTAGCATGTGTCAATGTGATGAGACACATACAAGACAAACCTATCATCACCTTCCCTGCTGCTGTCATCTCTAGGCTTGTATCTTTTCTGAGCGCGCTTGTTCTTTGCCGCACGCTGCTTTGCGGCACCATCTCTTGTCGCCCTCTTGTGTGGATGCAATGCTCTTTTCCTCCTTCTCGGTGGTTGCACTGCTACAGCGACATCCACGCTGAAGGGGTCGTCCAGCAGAGGGACAGGTACATTCTGGTTGAGCAGGCACATCAATCCGTTTATGTTCTTCTTAGGGCAACTGCATGAGAGGACCCAAGCAAATCACTCTCTTTGGAATCTTCATCTCAACCAAACTTCCTACAATAGCCACCGGAATCACAGACATTCTCAATGAAGCACTGATCTAAGAAGTCAGTGCAAGGGTGCACATCCACTCATCAGTCCAGCGCAAAAAAAGCTTCTTCACCGTCCTTTCACACATGCCCACCTAACTTATTTGCGGCAATGCCTTGTTATGCACCACGGCTCCGTGCTGCATAGCTCTTTCGCGTACCCGGTGACTGATGTACTTTTGCATGCTGAGATTTTGTAATGGCGACCAAAATATTGAGATCGCCTTAATAAGGCGATCCGAGTATTCTGGTCGCCATTACAGATTTGGCAGTTGATCTTCAAGGTTGCAAAGATGAAACTTCTGAGGAATGCAGAAAAGACACCCAAAGGTTGGAGATTTCTTTCACCATCGGCAAGTGCAAACTTCGTTCCTCTCTATTTGGTTCTTCAAAGAACTCCTTTTTGTGGCATGGTGCGCAGTCCATTAGCACAGTGGCAGTCGCATACACTGGCAGGTCCATGGCTGGTTCGGAACGCTCTTTAATTTCATGTAGCAGTGCCATAAAGGTCGCACCAGTTTGGGTTTTTTTCTTACAATACATTTGAACAATGTTCGGACCTACTACATCTTCACAAGGCAGCAGACATCTCTTGGACTTCCTAAGCCCAATTACTTGTGTGAATAGCACCGTGCTAGAGTGCGTCAAGATTGGGCACAGAGTCTATTGGCGCTTGTTGTTCGAACCTGCAACTACAACTCTCGTGTTCTTGGAACCATCAACTTGGGCACAGAGTGTAGAAGCATTTCATACACCGTGAGCTATAACCTCGATGATTGCCGAGTCCCATGGGATCCCAAACCTCTTCGGATTGCTCACAACTGCTTCACAGGTTGTGCACGTAGCATTCTCACGGATTAGCTCTTGTTGATCGGACTCCAAGTATTCGCTGGTAATGCATGTGACAAATGGAACGCGGAAGTAGGCATTGACGGTTCTAAATGGGAAGCCACACTCTTGGCCGCCAAAGAATTTGGCTCCGAGAAACAATTGCGCTCCATCAATGAGCGATTGATCGTGGCCAAGCCCCAATGACTCCCCACCCACCCACACTCTTTCTCTCATTCAGTTCTCTATGTCTTCACTGAGTCATTACTCAGAGATGCGGATTCCCTCCGTCCTCACTTTCAATACCAACGGTATGATCTGTTTATCATGCTGCCGATTCTCGAAGCGATAACATCTAACCATCAGCGATGCATCACCTCGCAAGATATTGTGCCACGCATCGATAACAATGCGAACACACCGGAACGTACACTTTCCTCACAATGCATCCTGCATGCCGTGTGGATTTCGCTCACTCATCTACTGGGCGTCAAGATTTTGATTCATCCAAGCCACGATCGGGTACTCGTTTGCACGCCCAGTGTCACTCTGCCCTATCAGTCGCCAGCAAGTGGCCTGACTGATTTCTGTCATGACCGGATGAAGAGTTTATCTTTTTGCAAGTGCTTTCTTCTTGACCCAGTCGGGTTACCATTGCCAAAACGGCCTCACGTTAGACTCGAGGACTCGTCAAGATCAAGGAATGTCTCGGAAGTGGTCAGTGTTAGACACGTGGTCCCATCTCTCTCATCATCATGACGCCGTCAATTGATATCCCCCTCCCACCGGGAGTCCCCCAACCACAAAGTTACGATACCAACATTCACAAAGCACCTAAACCTACCACACCAACAGACAACTTAATCCACTCTAAAACACGTTTAACACTCACTACTCACAACACTGCCAAAAACGTTGACAACCTAGACGCCATTATACTACGACACCAACAACAAGGAACCGACATACTTTGCTTACAAGAAATACCTACCGCCCCCTCCTTACATTCACTCCTAAACCTACACACTTTCACAAACATATCTTCTGACAAATCTAACGGCACAGCGATTATCATTCACTCCTCCCTATCTCCTTTCGTCACGCAAATCAAACACGACAAGGTCAATGGATGCCTTACTGCCATCGACCTTACTATACCAGGCTACCACACACTCCGTATCATTAACGTGTACAAATCACATCACGCTCATCACCGACACAGGTTAGAGAAAACAATCTCCGCCCTCCAACAAGACCAACCGTGCCACATCATGCTTGGCGACTTCAACACATATCTCCAACCTTCTCTAGACACGGCTAATATCAAACACAATAAATACTGGCCTTGGCTCCACGACAAGGTACACCCCACCAATCCTACCACCACACCAACCCTCATCGACCTGTATCGTAAGGACCACCCAGAGACAAAACACTGGACGCGCCCTGCAAACAAAAGGCTCCCGTCTCACACACGCATCGACTTGATTCTCTCCTCTCCTCTTTCCAATACCATTTTCAAACCTTTCAACACCTTCATTGATATTCACAACGACATCTCCGACCACCGACCCGTATCCACTTCCATAGCCATCCCTACCAATCCGATTAACATATACAACATCCCACACAATTCCATTCACTACCGCCCCCTAAGCAAAGAAGAAAAGTCACACTTTACGTCCCTCAGTAAACCTCTTAACGACTGGCTCTCCAAACATCACGACACTCTCTTCCAACAACCCGTTGAACAACTTATTCCTCTGACCGACTTCCTGTTCACCCAACTAGTCACCACCTACAAAAAAGTCACTCATCAAGCACACGAACACAAACCAACCAGCGTGGAGAAACAATTCCTTGACGCTGTAAATAATCTACCTTCTACTACCTCCAGTGCACACAAAACAAAAAAACTTCAAACACTACTCAATGACTGGACCTCAAAAAAACAAGCACAAGCGCACAAGAAACTCCACCACTCCCTCATTTCTCACAAGCGCATAAAAAAGACAATCAACAACATTCTCAACCCCAGAAACACCACCCCCATCTCTCTCTATGACCAAACTGGTCAACTCACCACCGACCCTTACGAAATGTGCAAATCTATGGGACACGCTCTCTCTTCGCTGGGAGGCCCCCCAGATTTCGACACAGACCCAGCCTTCATCGACACACTCATGACTAACTCCCCAAAAATACCCAACGACGCTCCACTACCACACTTTACCAGAGACTTCTTCAACCTTCTTTTGTCGAACGCTAAACCACACACCGCACCTGGCTTCGACGACACATCTCTCTACCTTTTCTCCGTCTGCCCCCCTGATATACAAACCTACATTTACAGCCTGTGTTCCCTCCTTATCGCCGACCACATACCTTTTCACTGGCTTAAAGCAGAAATTTTTCTACTTTACAAAAAAGGCGACCCCCATAATCCTACAAACTACAGACCAATAGCACTACTTAACACACTTTACAAAATCATAGCCTCTTACGGTGCACACACCCTCACTTACTACGCCACAACATACCACCTCACCAACAACACACAGTATGGCGGACTTCCTAACCACAGAACCACAGACCACATATACACTATGATTGCCAACCTATCACTGCACCCAGACATGTACCACTTATATCTTGATTTAAATAAAGCATTTAACTCCGTTCCTCACCGAGCCTTATGGCAAATACTCTCCAACTACAACATACCTCACTCCATCATCAACCTCATCCAAAACCTCTACGCCTGCCCCCACGACTTCCCCGTCGTCAACGGCTTCGCCCTCTTTGCAGCCCACTGCATAAGGGGACTTAGACAAGAATGCCCCATGTCCCCCATACTCTTTAACCTCTTTGTCGACCCCATCATTAACCACATACAATCTCTCCTACCTAAACACGAATTCAACGACCTTTTCTCCTTCATCGACGACATCGCCCTCCAAACAACCTCCCATGCCACTCTACACAAAGTGCTTCACTTCCTCTTTGTCCAAGGGCCTCGATACGGCCTTTCTTTTAACACGACTAAATCCGAACTCCACGCCCTCAACAACGCCACCCACATCACCATACGTATTAGTCCTACCCAACATTTCAGTACCTTTACCGATGACGGCGACCCCAGGGCTTTTTATAAATACCTGGGCACCTACTTTTTCAACAAACAACAAAACTCCAGCATGCTCCAACTTCTACTTAACACCATTCACGCCTTTTTCGCCAACATATCCACCCTCCCTCTCACACACAAAGAAGTCATAAAACTATCCAACATACAACTGATACCTACCCTCACCTACCGTTTAATCTACAACTCACTCCCACAACAGGACCTCGACAAACTGGACACCACAATTTGGAGTCATATCTCCAAGTTAGGCAAACTATCCTTTCGTACCCCCAATAAAACCAAATACTCCCCCCCACACACACTAGGTTTAAACATCACGAAAATTTCCATCGTAACCCACATCCAAGCCATCAACCATATATACTGCGCTACACACACGACGATGGACCTTCCCACACCAACGAAAGAGTCAAGTACACCTTGCGCTACAAGGCCACTAACCCCAACACCATGCAACGCATGACTGCCCACTCTGCTAGCTTTTTAGGTTTCCACACGCACAACATACCCACAGTCAACCCATGTCTCCCTTCTCAAATCCCTACACACACAACAATCGAAGTCGCCTTTCTCTACTACCAATCCAACAGCCACCAACCAACATATTCCATTACGAAAAATACCACCCATACCACAAAAACGACCTAGTGGTTCCGAGGCACAGTCGACCACCCCACGCCTCAGAAAACCACAGTTACTTTCCCTGACATGTCCACAATCCTCACCCCCAACCACCAGTTTCGCTTCCTTACTCTCCCCACATCCCAAGATATTTCCAAACCTACCAAGTCTCTCTCCATACCCGACACGACCAACTTCCCTTTTCCTTTCACTAGCACCACAACCACTCAAAATTTCATTCAATTTACCCTGAAAAACAATCTTCCTCCCCCAAACCCTCAACACCTGCACTACTGGGGGTGCCACGATCTTTTAGACACACTCAACGCCTACCCTAACGCTACGATTGCCTACACCGACGGGTCGGATGACCCCACAGCTAACACGCCATCGGGCGCCGCCATCACCTTCAACACTACACCGCCAACAACCATCTGCAACACATCACCGGTAAAAGGATCTTACCCAGCAGAAATTTATGCCATTATACTGTTTACCTACCTCCAACACCTCGACACTCTCTCTCAACCAATCATTTTTGCCATTGACAACCTGTCGGTTTGCTCCACACTCCACCAAATACAACAATTCAAAACTAAACCCTTCGCTTCTAACGCTAATTGCTTCGCTCTTTGGTACAACTATATTTGGGAATTTCTTCACAACACCCACCTTCACATAATTTTCACCTGGATCAAAGGACACGCTGACTTCGCTGGCAATGAGCACTCTGACAAAATTTCCAAATGGATATCACTCAACCTCCACCAACACCCAGAACACCACAACCCCGACACTTTTCACTTCATATACCACAATCATACACCACTGCCAGGACGCATTACACGCAAAACTGTCAAACACCTACTTCCAAGCCATAAACACAACAACATACACGTATCTTCTAGCACCGACTTCTACGCCCACACATCGTGGTTTTCCAGATTACCTTTTAAATGGACTGACGGACTGTACTGCTGCACTGGTTTTCTTCCCCATTACAAACTCAACACATATCAATGCCCCAAATGCCACACTCATCACCTGCTCGACCCCATAACAACGGTGACCGAATGCGGCACAGCGAAACCTGTTCGTGACCTCTTTTTTGAGGTCTGGCAACAACCCTTCAAACAAACAGTCATCGACTGGTGGCTACATGCATCCAAAGGAGAAAGAAGAAACTACATCCGCACGCTCATTCCCAACTCACTCAGTAATTCACTAAGAGCAATCCCACCCAACACTCCCTACTTCCAACACCTACAAAACCTGAAAACAGCCTTTAAACACAGAAGAAAACGACTCAAAACAGCACTGCAAGAGACACAAACCTGGCTCAGACAAAACCCAATTAACGATTTGCACTTACTCCAACCAGATTCCGAAGACAACCCATGGAACAACCAATACTCCATCTACAGCACTTCGTCTCACAACCCCACCTTGTTGACCTACCCAAAAAAGACAAACACAACAGTCACCAATAAACACCCCCACAAACACAGACACGTTCACAGCAAAAACAAAAAAACCAAATCCCAACTACTTAATTTACAGTAACTACCCACTTAGGAACACGTTACCCTAAAAAAGCCATCGCGAAAAGAAACTAGGCTCCGCAAGCGACTGGGGGGTTTCTGCCCCGCTTTGGTCTCCGGGTGACGAGTTTCTCCCCCCCTCTTTTTCTTTTTTCTTTTTGTCTTTCTTTCCGTCCTCCTCATCTTCACCACCTGCGATCTGCACACCCCCCCCCCCCCCTGACACCAGTTGGCAGATCGATGAGATGGGACCACGTCAGCACTTTTTTGATGCTCTCTTCCAGCTCCGTCTCGCACACCTTCCATTCAATCATCCAATTTACAGCCTTTTTCCCCAGCCACTGCTGTCATGTGGTACCTCGGCATTCACTGGTGGTATGAACCAGAAGGTTTTGGATACTATCATTGCTGGTTCTGGATACCGGAACCTCGCGAGCCGTCCCCGGAAGTCCTGTGGTACCTGGATTAAATGAACACAGCATTCCAGTGCTCCGAGCCCGCTCACATACGGCTTTTGCCCTTACGCTGCATGCCAACAGATTGATAAAGTACCCTCAGATCCTCGTTCTCGTCTCCTTGAACATTGAAGTTGGCCTGTGAGTCCCTTAGCATGTGAGGTCAATTTGAAACCGGCAACAGCTCAATTACTACGGTAAGAACACCTCAGCCATCACTCGGTTCTCAGAGTTTCCGAACGCTTCTGATGTCAGTGGTTTCCACTTAACTTTTTTGATTCTAAGGCCGGGATTATTTGTTTGTTTCTGACTTCTATATATATATATATATATATAAATATATATAGAGTCCCTTTTGTTTTCGATTCGTCTTGCGTCATAACACCAACCACAGGGCTAATGGCGAAGCCACAGCCCACAGTAACCAGGCCTTTGGTGCATTTTGGAGCAGGGGCACACCCCCTGAGTTACTGTACATATGGCTGCTGTCCTTCGATGAACTTCGGCTCGCCATGAACGCTCACTTGCCCGTGGTTAGGCCGCTTTTGTGTTATGCTCGCCGGGGGGCAACCCCCATGCACCAAAAAAGTAGGCATTGACGGTGGCATTGTGCTGCGACGCTTCTTGCGCAATTATCGCGAGGTGCATAGCACCCTGTTGTCGTCAAATGTGTGGTGCGCTACGCTCGCGTGCTACTGTGTGACTTACATGTACCTTCGGAAGCCAAAGCCGTGTCTTTTCTTGAACTTCTGTGCCCAGCCCTGCTGACCTCAAACCGCTCATACTCTGGTCTATGAACGTGCACCACTTCCGCCGCCAGAGGCTGGAGGATTTTGGATTTCAAACAAAGTTCCTTCCGCTTGAACGGTCCTGACGTGTTGCCGCAAAAACAAAAGAGGCCTTCTAGCGATGCAAACATTCAATTTGATAGGCCGTTCAATCCAAGAGAGCAACATACTTGCAACATTTCATTGTCTTCCACCTCCGTTGGTAGTCTCGGAGCAGTAAGAAGAAGTCACTGCCATGTCTTTCTTGGAGGGCTTGATCCAGGCCAAGCCCCCCTTAAAACCCTTTTGTTTATGCTAAGACAAACCTAAGTGTTTTTATCTCTCTTTTGTTGCCTAAAGTACACTTTCTCAAGGTAACTAGGGTTGTAACCCTAGCCCCCCCCATGAAGTTCACCCCTGCCACTCAACTGAGCGGAGGTACCTTCCTTCATGGAGGATATACCGAAATAAAATAGGCATTTCATGCTTTAGGCCTTGGAGGTTAAGCCTAGTTGTCTCCCACCCCAAGACCCCTATACTCAATTGTTTCTACCACTTATTGTGGTCCTACAGAAAGATGTCCTTGAATTATGCCCTAGGTCTTTTGATGTATTCCTGCAGGTTTTGTAGTTGGAAACCCCAAACCAAAGCAGCAAGTAGAGCAAGGACTGAAAGTGGATCGAATCAATGATTGGTTTTGTAATCCAGTGTAACACAGAAGGGCTGCAGATAGACAAAGCAGGTATATGAACATAGATTCAATCACAAATGGATAATGCAAAAGGTTTTATATCAAAATTGGTCAGACTCTAGCCTCAGAGGTTGCAATAGGCACTTCATGTGCACTCTTTTGGGTGAAATGGTGCTGGTTAGGACTGAGGGGCATAGATGTCAGGACCACACAGAAAATGACTTGGCCAAGCAACTGAATTCAGAAACAGTTACAAAGTAGGACCACAATAAGTGGTAGAAACAATTGAGTATAGGGGTCTTGGGGTGGGAGACCACTTAGGCTTAACCTCCAAGGCCTACAAGCATGTAATGCCTGATTTATTTTGGTATGTCCTCCATGAAGGAAGGTACCTCCGCTCAGTTGAGTGGTAGGGGTGAACTTCATGGGGGGGGCTAGGGTCACAACCCTAGTTACCTTGAGAAAGTGTACTTTAGGCAACAAAAGAGAGATAAAAACACTTAAGTTTGTCTCAGCATCAACAAAGGGTTTTAAGGGGGGCTTAGCCTGGATCAAGCCCTCCAAGAAAGACATGGCAGTGACTTTTTCTTACTCCCCCCTGGAGTACTAGTTGATCATGCTAGTAGGACCAAGGAAAAGGGCTGAAATATTCCCAAAATTACCTCAGAAAATGCATTAAACTTACCAAAAACATCCTCATCACTTCATAGAAGCCTATCACACTGTAGGGACCCTTGAAAAACAGTGTAATGTACCGTGAATGATGTCCCTTCGCAGGGGCATTCCTCAAAAGTCGCCGGCGTGCGGCGAAAACTTTTGGAAAAAGTGTTGGGGCAGTGGGAATTGAACCCAGGACTCCCTGTCCAGAGCACATGTGTCTGTCCACTAGGGTACAGTCGAACGCTCTAATGCGGACGGCTATCGCCGTATAAACAGCGTTTTAGTAAACGTCCTGACCAAGGGCCAGGGCGGAGCAATACTCCCAATGGAGGACACAAACCCCCAGGAGCTGGAAAAAATAGAAAATGGAACCAGCAGGGAGTGATTCCTGCGGTTTTGCGGAAGGGGTTGCGATTTAGCAAGTGAAATCGTTGAAAATCGACGAAACCACGCGGGAAATCGTCATTTTTACACATAACTTAAAGTCGCAGACAAGCGCAAAGGAAGCGGACGCCAAGAAAAGGGTTGCGCAAGCGAAAACGGCTTTTGGAAAAGAAGGTATGAGCCGTAGTTTTTAAAGTTTTAAAGAAAATTTTTGCACAGTTGCATCAAAATTTTTATAAACTTCAGAGTAAAGCATTCAAAATCAGCCCACACCACAGAGCAGTTCAACAACCCACCTTTCAGGTATGTCTGTGTCACTTCACAGTCACGCATTGCGTTCGTGTTGCTTGTTCCGTCAAAACGTTAGGGTTGTCAACGCTGTGCTCGTTGGGGGGTCGGGTGTTCATCTCTCGTGCTCTGCACAGGTGAAAGCAGGAATGAAAGGTATGTGATGCGAATGGAGCGCGCAGCGCGCACGTAGGGTTAGAATATGCGCTGTGCTCGCGATGCATGTGCCTAATCTAGGCATCCACACGCTGTGTCGCTTCACCTGTATCCCTAATTCACCCTTGTTTCCTTCTTCACAGGTAAGCGTTTGTTCGTGTGCGGCCGTGGCGTTCAAGTTGAGTTGCTTAAAACGCTTAGGTTTGTTTTGTGTTCGTTTCAATGCGGCATTCACACGATGCATGGTGAGTAAGGTAGGTTAGCCCAGGAGGAGCTCACCTCCTGGTTGAGTATGTGGTTCAGCCTCCCTTCCCTGCGTGCACATGATGCATTAAAGGGTAGGCCACGCGAGTTGCGCACGGTAAACCTTGTTTAGGTTACCCAGAGGCTCCTCGGTACGTTCTTTAAGAGAACCCGAGGAGTTTCTTAAAGCTTGCTTGCTTGACAGGGGTAGCTGCATCTGCAGCGTGTTTGTGAACAGCGTATTATAGGTCACACTGAGAAGGGTATACTACCTGGAGTGTGCCTTGGTTCCACAGTCGCAAACGCCCCTTCATCTGCCTCTTTTGTACAGGTGCGAGAGGTTAAGGGTGATTGGTGCACGCAGCAGCTGCCTTCGGCGGCTACCATTTTTCTGCCCCAGCAAAACAGGGGCGCTGATCACAAATCAAATCACTGTGCCTCAGCCAGTACTGGCGAGGACAGTTCGACCTCAACGACATCTGCGCTGTGCACGCAACGAGAGCACCCCTTCCCTCCAAGCCCTAGCAGGGGAAACGCGTTGTGGCGTCCCCTGTCAGGCCACAGTTCCTTAGTAGCGCTGTGTTCTCTTGCCATTTCACAGGAGGGTCGCTAGGACCCATGAGACCTTCACCTTCGCAACGCCCAGTAGAGTGTGCGTGTAGGAGTGGTAGTCCTGAGTGGGGGCTAGAGCCAGTTGACCAGTGCTCGCCCACCAGGATGGTGCCACTGTAGGGTTTGTAGGACCTGTAGGGGGTGTGTCACTGTCCCACCCTTTTCCTGCAATTGTAGCTGGGTTGGTGGGCTGTGACAGTGGTTAGGTCAGTGTTTTGGCCACATAGCAAACAGGCGTTTTGCATGCCTTCATAGCTTTTGGCCACCCCTCCCTGTAGTAGACAGATAGGTAGGGAAAACAATACCTGGATTAGCACGCTGGGTATTCCCCCAAGGTTTTGCGCCAGCACAGAAATTGGGCGCATAGGGGAGGGGAGACCCGGGGCGTACCCCGTGGCATCAATAAGCCAACCCTCCAGGTTTAGCAAGGGCGCAGACTTGGGTATAATTAGGACACCACTTCTGCGGCTTGCTCTCAGGACCTTAGGAATAGCACACTCACACATACAGAAATACGTAGCACACTTAGGGGTATGGTAAACCCTGTAAGGAAGGGTAGAACCCCATGGGTCTGGACCAGTCAGGGGTCCTAACTGTGGGCTCGCTTGTCCCCAAGGAGGGAAGACACACCTTGCCTCATAACACCTTGCTTGTCATTCCCCCCTGGTGTAGAAAGCCACCGTTCTTCGTTGGCTCACCAAGGTCATTACATTAGGGCAGTACCCATGCAACACATGGTCAACAAGGCAAACACTCGCTGGGTGGCTGCAATCTTGATAAGCGGCCACCTGGCTCACGCTGGAAACCATAGGCGTGGGTCTGCAGGGCACAGACAGGGTCAGTAGACTGACACAGGGTAATTAGTTTCGCTTCTTACGCTGGGACATAGTCTCAGCACGGGTTAGGAGCTGCCCCTCGTTGTTCTCAACGAGGTAAGTGCGGAAGATGGGGTTGATACTCCCATCTGGTTGTATGAAGGCTGACATAGGTTCCCAGGTCGCCTCGGACAACCCATAGCCATCCCACAGGGTAAGGAATTTCCAGCCCTGTTTATACTCGTGGCGAGCAATACCTGCAACCACGTAGTAACCATCGACTGCCATCTCATCGGCAGTCATCTCTTCGAGTTCGTCTGCCTCCTCTGGACTGGCAGCGTTCTCTAGGTCTATACGTTCAATCTCACTGTCGCTGAGACGCCACTCATCCCAAGACAAGTCGTCAGGGGAGTGATAGTGCCTCAACTGCTTAGGAGCACATAGCAGTTCACCACCTAGACGTGGACTGCACCTGACATGGATCCTGGATCCATCTATCCTGATGATACGATAGGGTCCAAAGTAAGGGTCCTGTAGGCAGTTACGTGGCCAGGAGGGTAGGCGTGAATGGTGTACCAAAACAAGGTCACCAACCTTGAAGCTGGCAGGTCGCCGTAGGCGGTTCCGTCGGCTCTGTTCACGGTCACGAATGTGCCTCAGGTTAGTACCAGCCTGGTTAGCCAGAGACTGCTTGTGTTCTAGCCAATCTCCCACAGGGCTCTTGAAGTCCTCAGGAAAGGGGGTTTTGAAGAACCAAGCAGGTCGTCCTCCATGGAACAGTTCGTGGGGGGTGAAACCCCTAGAAGAGCTCCGCTGTGAGTTCATGGATAGAACTGCCCAGGGCACTAGGCGTACCCAGTCTTTGGTGCGCTCCTGTTTCATCAGGATTCTTAAGTTTTGCTCCACCACACGGTTCTGTCTCTCACAGATAGGGTTAGACGTGTGAGTGTAGGGCACACCTGTGGTTACCTCCACGTTGAGGGCATTTAGCACTCGTTTGTACCACCCAGTGTCACTGCGGATGCGTACATCTTCATCAGAGTGCACCTGTTTAGGTGCTCCATAGGGTTCGAACCATTGTTCGACCAACATTTTTACAGTCTGCTCACCTGTGATTTTCTTATTGCAAGGGAACACACGGGTGAAGCGAGATAGACCACAGGTGACCACCAGGCAACTATCATAGCCGCCAAAGCGTGGTAAGCCGTGGATGTAATCCACGTAGAGAAGAGAGTTAGCACAATAGGGTATGGGTAAGCTGGAGATCAGACCCCTATCCCTACTGTCGCTCTGCTTGCTGGCATGACAGCCACAAGCATCCACAATGGTCTGCATACGCGACCTCAGTTCAGTCAGGGTTAGACTAGAGTAGAAACACTCACGGAAGAAGTCCACTGAGCGATTAGCGCCAGTGTGACCAGAACTGAGATGGGACCACTGTAGGCACCCATCTAGTCGTGCCTCAGGCACAACAATTCGGTCCTCGTAGAAGAGGTACTGATTGTTTTTATACCACTGGTGCCCGTCAATGACACGGGGTTCGAGACCAGTGCTGAGGGTTTGGAGAATTTCTTCATACTCTGACTGATAGTCGGTTAGACTCCAACCCTCCAGGATTCCAGCAGTGCGCATGGACAGGTCAAGCTGGACATCCATACGCTGGAAAGCCTCTTTGGCGAGCGCCTCAGAGCTCTCACCAATAAGCGCATCGAAGTTGTTGCGCAATATATAGTCCGACAGTTCATTCTTAATCCCGGGGATATGATGCACTGTCAGCCTGAACTGGCTCAGGTAAGTCCACCACCGTTTTAGCTTTGCTTTTTCTGGTGGTGGGCCCTTCTGAAAAGACTTCACAGGCTCCTGGTCACACAGCCAGACAATAGGGTTAGACCCCAGGAGTCGGGACTGTGACGATAGCACCAACATACCGGCCAGGAGTTCCTGGTCATAGGTGCTGTAGTTGGAACGCGCTTGGTTCCATTTCCAATTCCAGTGTCCCAGTGGCACCAGTCGCCACTCACTGGTAGGATAGTCATGGTTCAACGAACCATCACGGTTCAGTCCAGTAGTATGATAATGGCAGTGGGTTAGTTCAGCGGGGTTAAGCTCTTGCCATTGATAGATCGTACCACCCCCCCCTACATCACTGGCATCAGTGATCAGGACTATCTCGCCCTCAGGGCGGGGCACTCCCAGGCAGTTGGAGGAGGCAATCTTCTTCTTCAACTCCTGGAAACACTCTTCCTCTCTGGCGGTCCACCTCCAGGGAGTAGTTTTCTTGATTAGGTCAGTGAGGGGTGCAGAGGAGTAAGTAAAATTGTGGATGTGACGCCGATAGAAATTACAGGCGCCCACAAAACTCCTCACATCGTGTAGACCCTTTTTAGGGTCATCGCGAATCTGCATGTCCTGTAGGGGCTGCATCTTAGACGCGGCTGGTTTCCACCAGCCATACCCCACGTCGAAACCCAAATACTCCATCTCCTCTTTCATAAACTCACATTTTTCGAGTTTGATTCGGAGATGGTTTTCTTGACAGACAGTGAAGAATTCACGGAGGAGAAGGACATGGTCCTCTTTGGTATTAGTACCCAAACTCACGTCGTCGATGTGAGCCTCCATTTCTGCACCCCGAGAAATCAACTCTTGTACTAGAGGCCTGCGCCTTAGTATGTACAAAATTTTGTTCATAAGCTCCTGGAAGAGCGCTGGGGCGTTAGCCACCCCGAAAGGCATAACCTTCCACTTGAAGACACGACCCTTAGGGGTTATAAAGGCAAGCAGCTCCTGAGCTGCGGCGGTTAGGTCAACCTGCCAGAAACCAGAGCGTTTGTCCATTTTGGTCTTATACCTGCATTTGGCAATACGCTCCAGGGTGTTTTCCATGTTAGGAATACTCCCTGAGTGGTTCTGGGTTTTCTTGTTGACCTCACCATAGTCTACAACAAGACGTAGAGCAGTCGACCCTGGTTTAGCAACAAGGAAACAGGGGCTGCAGTGATGGGGATAGTCCCCATGTTTGTACTCTTCAACGAGACCAGCATCAATGCATTCTTGGATCTGGCGCTCGATTTCTTCAACCTGTTCCTGTGGAGCGGGATAGGGACGACGCCTCACTCGCGTCTTTTCAAATTCTGGTTTCAATTTCAGGTCCATCTGGACCAGTTTTTTACAAGATAGGGGAGGCGGCAAGGCGCCGAACACCTCCTCATAGGTTATAAGCAGTTTCTTCAGGCGGGGGTCAAGGTTAAGACTCTCGACTTTCTGAAGGAAATCCTCCTCAGCATGGAGGTTGCTTTTTCCATGTTCTTTCTTTTTATGCCGATCAGCAGTTTCGGCAGGTACAGTACCATCGTCCCACTCAGGGGGATATTCCTGCCCATAGTGTAGAGAATACACTAGAGGTATCTCAGGATCAGGCAGCGTATAGGACTCATCGTCCTCCTCAGACCAGATGGAGTATTTCCAGGTCTGTCTGAGGTATTGCAGCCGCTCTTGGCGCTCAATACCTTCGGCCTTCAGGTACAACAGCCGTCGGAGTTCTTGAGTGTCATGCTCAGACAATGGCATGTTATTAGCAGCAGGCCGTGCCAGAGCATCAGTACTCCGGGCCACGGGTTCATCTGTGTGCACAGGCTGCATGTGTAGCACTGGTTTCCCAACAGAGGAAGCGGGTTCAGAGGTTGACTCTAGATCCACCTCCTCTAGCAACAGCTGGGCCAGGAAAGCACTATGTTTTAGGTCAACACAGCTGGGATCAACAGAGGGAATAGTGCTGGCGATCTCAGACAGTTGGTCGTCAGCATCCTCTTTTACAGCTGCAGGTTCCAGATAGTCTTCAGGAGACTCACACCCTGTAAGTGTGGCAGATAGGTGCTCAGGAGATCGATTTTTGAGATCATAAAGGGTCAGGCCACGATTTTCGGCCATGACCTCTTTTAGTAGCACCTGGTCCAGGTCACACAGGGGTACAGGATTGAGAGATCCATCGATGATGGACAGGAAACTGGCCCACTCAGGGGCCTGCATAGCTGTGTCTGAGTCCTCAGGCACATAGATGGGGCCATCGGGGAGTTGCACTCTTCCCACGGTCATTCGGTCAAGCATACGGCGCCAGTAAGCATGTTCACCAGAGCAACCCCAGTCAGGGGTGCACATAACAACCCTTCCTCCCTCATAAGCGATCTTGGTTAGAACCTTCGCGAGCAGGGAGAAGGGAGGGTTAGCATACGCTAGGCCCATTGCTTTCCAGAAGAAACGGAAAGCATTGTTCATTTGTTTCGAGCAGTACAACTGCATGATGTGCTGTTGTTGGCTCGCAAACAATTCCACCTGGATCTCATCCAGGTTTACCTGAAGGGCCGCCAGTCCATTTTCGAGAACATGACGGGCCAGTTGGTAGTTTTCAGTACGATAGTTCGTCTTGGCTGCGTAGCGCAGCCCAGACTCTTTTCGTCCTGACAGCTCCAAAGGAACGGAGAATAGCCCACTGCCAAAGTCGCAGTGCAAAGAGTAAGGACGCTGTAGGGACAGCATTTTAACCTGGGGGTTTCTTCGTAGAAAGTCAGTGCCAATGACAATGTCAAAGGCGTCAGTGTCCAACACTCTGCAGTGTTGGGTCACGGTTTCGTCGCCCAGACATATAGTCACATCGACCCCCCCCAAGGAATGGATGGTACGCCCATCCCCTACTCTTATGGCCACAGTCTTAGTCTTCCTGAAAGTTTTAAGCAGGCGCCGGGCCACTATGGAAAGTGTTGCACCGGTATCAAGCACTGCTCGAAAAACCTGATCCCCGATTTTCACGAGGATCCAGAAAACCAAGTCCTCCTCTTCGGAGCCGCCCCCCTATTCCTCATCAGGGAATTTCACATCCACTCCTGCAGCCATGAGGGACTTGGCCATCCAGGCCAAGCGCCTCTTCTTAGAATTATTACCCTCAGGGGTAGCGTTATCCCCTTGGAGCGCTTCTGGGGGACACCTGCGGCAGGAGCGGGTGTAGCAGCAGGAGTAGGCGTAGCAACGGGCGCTGATGAGCGCCTCTTGGGGTTAGGGGGTCCAATTTTGCCACCCCCCTTGCCACCTCCTTTACCTTGATCCCCATTCGGGGGATTTCTGGCGGGCGTCGGGGTCTTCTGGCGCTCCGCCTTCTGACGCTTGAGTTTGTCACTCTCGCGTTTCTTGATGTGGCATTCGTCCTCATAATGACGACGTTTGGCACAGTAACCACAGGTGATGGTACACCTGAAGTGGTCCTGATGGGTCACAGTTTTCCCATCTTTAGTATGCTGCTGACCTTTCATCTGCAGCATACAGCCACTGCGAAGATCGCAGTCAGAGGCATGACAAGGTCCCCCCTTGTCATTGACAGGTCGGCAGTAAAACAGGGGGGGTGTGCCTGCATCAGTTGGAACCTCGTTCATGGCATGTAGGTTGTCCCTCCCTTTACCGCCTCCCTGGTTGGTGTTAGTGGGATTTTTATGCCCCTTCCCTTCGCCACGTTCGGGGGTAGGGGTACCACCTCGTCCCAAATGCTTCTTGAGAAACTTCTCCATGTGGGAGTCGTTCTCTCTCTCAAGAGCTAGCTCAATCAAGAGATCCACCAGTGTATCATACGAGTGGGTCCTGCTCTTCCTCTCAGAGGTGGAGCGGCAATCATCCCACGTACGCTGGGGGATCTTACTCATGAGCCACAGGTGGGGCTCAGTGGCTCCGTAGGAGCCCACATTCATCCTCGAAAATAAGTACTCCAAGTCGCACACATACTCAGAAATTCGCGCAGCGGATGGAAACTCCGGGAGCATAGGTAGCTCCTCGATCTGTGTGCGTACGCTGAGGTCAGTCTCATAGACTGGGAATGTTTTCTCTAACCTCAGGAGTACCTCTGCCCAGGTAGAACAGGTTTTCACAATCTGTTTGACCTGTTTTTGCAAAAATTTCTTTTTGCAAGAGCGTTTTAGCAGTGAACATTTGGTGGCCACATCCACATGGGATTGGCCAGTCAACAAAAGGAACTCCGCAAATTCTTCTGCCCATTCAGGCAGATTTTTGGGGTCGAACTCCGGCAGTTCCAGCTGGATGTTCGCCTGGGCAATTGGTCTGCCCGTCTTCCCACCCCCCGGAGTTAGGCCTGTTGGCGACACGCCGGCAAGGGGGGCCAGGGCTGACAGCCCTCTTCTCTCAATCTCTGTGACAGGCACGTCCTGTAGATCTGCCATAGGCACAGTCCTGGCACGGGGGTGAAAGGGGCTGGGGCAGGTAACCTTAGGCAACAGCCTTGAGACCCTCGATCTCTTGAGATCTTCGGCCAGGGTACTCAGCCCTGGAGAGAGAGAGAGGAACTCAGGCTTGGGTAAGGGTTCCGCAATACCCAGTTTAGCCTTAATGGCCTCTGATAAGGCCGTCACATCTGGATCTTCTGATCCAGACAGGAATTTGGCCAGCAGCTCGGCCGTTTGATCCAGGGCACCGTAGGTTGGCCTTGGATGATGTTCTTCGACTCGTGTTGGGCCCACTTCGGGAGCCCTTGGGGTTGGATACTCAGGTCGTAGTCGTCTTGGCAGGGATGCAGTAGACGGAGGGCCTGAGTGTGCGTAGGACCCTAGATCCGTACGTGGTCTGGACCCATGTACAGCCAGTGGTTCCTCTCCATCTTCCCCACGGATGGATTTATAGTACTCCTCGTGCATGATGTACTCATCCATCTTCATCTTCAGCTTCTCATATTCCTCAGGTCCTTCAATGGCAGTTGAGGATGAAGCCGGACAATTGGATCTTGATACTGAAGCAGCCACACGTCTGTGGAGGTGACTGAAGCTGTCTCCACCGTGTGCTGCTAAGGCCTCGGTGGTAAGGCCTTTACTCTCTTCCGCCCTTCTGCGTTCTGGATCTCCTTGGGACCCAGATGCGCCACTGAGGTGATGTGGTGCTCGGTGTGGTGGTTCAGTCATTGGGTGGACCACACTGCCCATTTGTACTTGGACAGTTCGGATAGGCCAGGTCCTTACACTTGGTGTGGACATTATGGACTTGTTGTTGAGCTTTTGTTCTGCACTTCTTCTCAGGGTCGGTTCAAAAGGTCACAAGGGACTGTCTCTGCTACCGGAAAGATGTCCTTGAATTATGCCCTAGGTCTTTTGATGTATTCCTGCAGGTTTTGTAGTTGGAAACCCCAAACCAAAGCAGCAAGTAGAGCAAGGACTGAAAGTGGATCGAATCAATGATTGGTTTTGTAATCCAGTGTAACACAGAAGGGCTGCAGATAGACAAAGCAGGTATATGAACATAGATTCAATCACAAATGGATAATGCAAAAGGTTTTATATGAAAATTGGTCAGACTCTAGCCTCAGAGGTTGCAATAGGCACTTCATGTGCACTCTTTTGGGTGAAATGGTGCTGGTTAGGACTGAGGGGCATAGATGTCAGGACCACACAGAAAATGACTTGGCCAAGCAACTGAATTCAGAAACAGTTACAAAGTAGGACCACAATAAGTGGTAGAAACAATTGAGTATAGGGGTCTTGGGGTGGGAGACCACTTAGGCTTAACCTCCAAGGCCTACAAGCATGTAACGCCTGATGTATTTTGGTATGTCCTCCATGAAGGAAGGTACCTCCGCTCAGTTGGGTGGTAGGGGTGAACTTCATGGGGGGGGCTAGGGTCACAACCCTAGTTACCTTGAGAAAGTGTACTTTAGGCAACAAAAGAGAGATAAAAACACTTAAATTTGTCTCAGCATCAACAAAGGGTTTTAAGGGGGGCTTAGCCTGGATCAAGCCCTCCAAGAAAGACATGGCAGTGACCTTTTCTTACTCCTACTTTTCAACTGTTTCTGAATTCAGTTGCTTGGCCAAGTCTTTTTCTGTGTTGGCCTGACATCTATGCCCCACATTCCTAACCAGCACCATTACACCCAAAAGAGTGCACATGAAGTGCCTAATGCTATCTTGGAGGCCTGAGTCAGACCAATTTTCATATAAAATCTTTTGTATTATCCATTTGTGATTGAATCTTTGTGTATAAACCTGCATTGTCTATCTGCAGCCCTTCTGTGTTACACTGGATTCCAAAACCAATCATTGATTCGATCCACATCCTGTTCTTGCTCTACTTGCTGCTTTGGTTTGGGCTTTCAACATCAAAACCTGCAGGATTTCATCAAAATATCTAGGGCATAAATCAAGGACATCTTTCCGGTAGCAGGGATAGTCCCTTGTGACCTTTTGAACCGACCCTGAGAAGAAGTGCAGCACACAAAGCTCAACAACAAGTTCAACATGTCCACGCCAAGCTTCAGGACCTGGCCCATCAGAACTGTCCAAGTGCAAATGGGCAGCATGGCCCACCCTATGAGTGAACCACCTTACCGAGCTCCACAACATCTCAGTGGCGCATCTGGGTCCCAAGGAGATCCAGAACGCAGAAGGGCGGAAGAAAATAAAGGCCTTACCACCGAGGCCTTAGCGGCCCACGGTGGAGACAGCCTCAGTCATCTCCGCAGATGTGTAGCAGCCTCAGTATCCGGATCCAATTGTCCGGCTTCACCCTCAACAGCGATTGAAGGCCCTGAGGAGTATGAAGAACTGAGGAAGAAAATGGATGAATACATCCTCCATGAGGAGTACTACAAATCCATTCGTGGAGAAGATGGAGAGGAACCATTGGCAGTACACGGATCCAGACCGCGTACAGACCTAGGGTCCTGCACGCACTCTGGCCCGCCGTCCGACAGAGCCGAGACAGCATCCCTGCCAAGAGGACCGAGACCCGAGTATCCATGAGCATGTTGTCCAAACCCAAGGGCTCCCGAGGTGGGCCCAACTCGAGTTGAGGAACAACATCATCCAAGGCCAACCTACGGTGCCCTGGATCATACGGCCGAACTGCTGGCCAAACTTCTGTCTGGATCAGAGGATCCAGATGTGACGGCCCTATCGGAGGCGCTTAAGGCGAAACTGGGTATTGCAGAACCCTTACCCAAGCCAGAGTTGTCCTCGCCCTCTCCCGGACTGAGTACCCTGGCCGAAGATCTTAAGAGATCAAGGGCCTCAAGGCTGTTGCCTAAGGTCACCTGCCCCAGCCCCTTTCACCCCCGTGCCAGGACAGTGCCCATGGCTGAACTACAGGACGTGCCTGTCACAGAGATTGAGAAAAGAGGGCTGTCAGCCCTGGCTCCTCTTGCCGGCGTGTCGCCTTCAGGCCTAACTCCGGGGGGTGGGAAGACGGGCAGACCTATTGCCCAGGCGAACATCCAGCTGGTACTGCCGGAGTTCGACCCCAAAAATCTGCCCGAATGGGCAGAATCATTTGCTGAGTTTCTTTTGCTGACTGGCCAATCCCATGTGGATGTGGCCACCAAATGTTCACTGCTGAAACGCTCATGCAAAAAGAAATTTTTGCAAAAACAGGTGAAACGGATTATGAAAACCTGTTCCACCTGGGCAGAGGTACTCCTGAGGTTGGAGAAAAAATTTCCAGTCTATGAGACTGACCTCAGTGTGCGCACACAGATCGAGGAGCTACCTATGCTCCCTGAGTTTCCATCCGCTGCCCGAATTTCTGAATATGTGTGCGACTTGGAGTACTTGTTTTCGAGGATGAATGTGGGCTCCTACGGAGCCACTGAGCCCCACCTGTGGCTCATGAGTAAGATCCCCCAACGTACGTGGGATGATTGCCGCTCTACCTCTGAGAGGAAGAGTAGGACCCACTCGTACGATGAACTGGTGGACCTCTTGATTGAGCTAGCTCTTGAGAGAGAGAATGACTCCCACATGGAGAAATTCCTCAAAAAGCATTTGGGTCGAGGTGGTACCCTTACCCCCGAACGTGGCGAAGGGAAAGGGCCTAAAACTCCCACTAACCCAAACCAGGGAGGTGGTAAAAGGAGGGGTAACCTACGTGCCATGAATGAGGCTGAACCTGATGCAGGTACACCCCCCCTGTTCTACTGCAAACCTGTCGATGACAAGGGGGGACCTTGTCATGCCTCTGACTGCGATCTCCGCAGTGGCTGTATGCTGCAGATGAAACGACAGCAGCATACCAAGGATGGGAAACCTGTGACCCATCAGGACCATTTCAGGTGTACCATCACCTGTGGTTACTGTGGCAAACGTTGTCACTACGAGGACGAATGCCACATAAAGAAACGCGAGAGTGACAAACCCAAGCGTCAGGAGGCAGAACGCCAGAAGACCCAAACACCCGCCAGAAATCCCCCGAATGGGGATAAAGGTGGTAAAGGAGGTGGCAAGGGGGGTGGCAAAAATGGACCCCCTAACCCCCAGAGGCGCTCATCAGCGCCCGTTGCTACACCAACTCCTGCTGCTACACCCGCTCCTGCCGCAGGTGATCCTAAGAAGCGCCCCCAGGGGGATAACGCTACCCCTGAGGGGAATAACTCCAAGAAGAGGCGCTTGGCCTGGATGGCCAGGTCCCTCATTGCTGCAGGGGTGGATGTCAAGTTCCCTGATGAGGAGTAGGAGGGCGGCTCCGAAGAGGAGGACTTGGTTTTCTGAATCCTCGTGAAAATCGGGGATCAAGTTTTTCGAGCGCCGCTTGACACCGGTGCAACATTTCCATAGTGGCCCGGCGCCTGCTAAAAACTTTCAAGAAAACTAAGACCGTGGCCATAAGAGTAGGGGATGGGCGTACCATCCATTCCTTGGGGGGGGTCGATGTGACTATATGCCTGGGCAACGAAACCGTGACCCAACACTGCAGAGTGCTGGACACTGACGCCTTTGACATCGTCATTGGTACCGACTTCCTACGAAGAAACCCCCAGGTAAAAAGCTGTCTCTCCAGCGTCCCTATTCTTTGCACTGCGACTTTGGCAGTGGGCTATTCTCCGTACCTTTGGAGCTGTCAGGACGAAAAGAGTCTGGGCTGCGCTACGCATCCAAGACTAACTATCGTACTGAAAACTACCAATTGGCCCGTCACGTTCTTGAAAATGGACTGGCGGCCCTTCAGGTAAACCTGGATGAAATCCAGGTGGAATTGTTTGCGAGCCAACAACAGCACATCATGCAGTTGTACTGCTCGAAACAACTGAACAATGCTTTGCGTTTCTTCTGGAAAGCAATGGGCCTAGCGTATGCTAACCCTCCCTTCTCCCTGCTCGCGAAGGTTCTAACCAAAATTGCTTATGAGGAAGGAAGGGTTGTTATGTGCACCCCTGACTGGGGCTGCTCTGGTGAACATGCTTACTGGCGCCGTATGCTAGATCGAATGACCGTGGGAAGAGTGCAACTCCCCGACGGCCCCATCTATGTGCCTGAGGACGCAGACACAGCTATGCAGGCCCCTGAGTGGGCCAGTTTCCTGTCCATCGTTGATGGATCTCTCAATCCTGTATCCCTGTGTGAGCTAGACCAGGTGCTACTGAAAGAGGTCATGGCCGAAAATCGTGGCCTGACCCTTTTTGATCTCAAAAATTGATCTCCTGAGCACCTATCTGCCACACTTACAGGGTTTGAGTCTCCCGATGACTATCTGGAACCTGCAGCTGTTAAAGAGGATGCTGACGACCAACTGTCTGAGATCGCCAGCACTATCCCTCCTGTTGATCCCAGCTGTGTTGACCTAAAACACAGTGCCTTCCTGGCCCAGCTGTTGCTGGAGGAGGTAGATCTAGAGTCAACCTCTGAACCCGCTTCTCCTGTTGGGAAGCCAGTGCTACACATGCAGCCTATGCACACGGGTGAACCCGTAGCCCGGAGTGCTGATGCTCTGGCGCGGCCTGCTGCTAATAACATGCCATTGTCTGAGCATGACACTCAGGAACTCTGATGGCTGTTGTACCTGAAGGCTGAAGGTATTGAGCGCCAAGAGCGGCTGCAATACCTCAGACAGACCTGGAAATCCTCCATCTGGTCTGAGGAGGACGATGAGTCCTATACGCTGCCTGATCCTGAGATACTGAAGCGGTTCCCAGAACCCAATGGCTAGGGTAGGGCATACAACCGGTCTCCGGTCCACTAACCCCATGTACGGAAGGGAAGACGCCCGTTGACGCCCGTTGACGCCCGGTGCGAGCCCAGCGGGAGCGTGTTCCGTGCCATAAAGCCCCGCATCGGCAACGGATGCGCCGCCAGCGGAGATTTATATATCAGAATATCAGGAATCAACAGGGTTTTATTTTCATATTGTTTCCGTCAATTTTTACGCTTCCGTTCTGATATTCACTGTTTTGACAGCTGGCGGTTAGTTCGCGACTTTAGCGTAACCGCCAGTTTAACTGTTGTATACAGATATTTTAGCGCAAATCGTGACGAAGACTCTGAAGTCTTCAGGAATTGCATTGATGCATTCGCAATTTTCACATCTTACACTCGCAACCTTAATCCGAATTTTTCAGGATGTCGAAATCGGATTTTCGACTTCGACATCCCCGCACTTGATTTGACCTCTTTCGAGTGGACCTACGTGCTTCCCTATGCACGAATCAACTTTCCTTTTGTCTTGCCCTCCATTTGTCTTAGAGATATGGGCAAAACAAAGTTGATTCGTCAGGCCACTTGTGGGGGTCATATCTCGTGCCGCTAGCGAGGAATGACAATAAGGAAACGTGGGATGTATTCACAATACTCCCGACGTAATTTAGGAAGCTTTATACGCCTTGCGTCTCCACACGTGCGCGCTAGCGTAATGGATCATGGTCAAGAGGGTAGAGTTTGCGTTATGACTCTTTGGCCATGATATTGCGTGCGTTAAGATAACTTTCGAGTGTAGCGCGCGAGTGTTGGTGTTGCATAGGAACTTTCCTTGAGTTCCTATGAGCGATTGACACAAAGTTATGCCCTTGGAGGGGCATAACATATCGTGGGGGGAGCTACCTTTTTGGTCAATATGTGGTATGTGCCATGTGTTGTATCGCGTGCCCATTTGGCGGGTTCGGCTAAGAGCGATACACCCACCAATGGACCTCATATTGCACGAGGTCCTTCCTTATACTCCCCACGATCAATTGCAAGCCTAACCTTCGTGGAGGGAAGCTTGTGTGGCGATCCCAAAGCGATGCGTTCGGAGCAAGGTGTGTGTTTTGCAATTTTCCATATTTTCATGTGCCCACTTGGGAAGTAGCGCTCGTAACCTTTCAAAGCGCCCCAAGTGGAGCACACATGTGGAATCGAAAGTCATTGGTGTCAAGTCATTGTGTTTAGAAGGATTGGTCGATTACTCAATCCAAGCCGAAGATATTATAATATATTTGTGCGCCTTTCAAGGCCCTTTTGGGTGTTTTTTCGCCAATATTGCTGTTTTTTGCCCGTCATGATGTCAAGTGGCGACCGTGTATCTCAACGTTGCGCTCAATTGACATCATGACTCAAGTATGTTATGAGGGTACATACTTCGGTGCCCAACATATCTTGGACCCGGCGAATAACTCCTCCTGGGCTTGGCATACCGTGGCCGCCATGTTGGCGATTTGGGACTATCCCAAATCATGGGCTCACTTGGCGACCCTGCCATTCCCGAAACCGGAGGAGTTGGGCGATGCCCAAAAGATATGTTGGACACATATGACTTGATACCAATCCTATGGCACACTCCGGTCCAACTCGGGCATGTGCCTCATTTGCCCCAACCATGAGTGTGCGCATTTTCGGCCATTTTGAGCAATTTTCCACTTTTTCTGCCCGCCGTGCACTATGTTCAGCCCACCCGTGCACGCCGGACGCATGGACCAATGGACCATATATGACATGGGTGTTATGTATATTGGTCCCCATGGTTCACACACCACGTGGGCGAAGCGGAGCAACCTTCGTTAAGGTGCTAGCCCAAAGTGAGTGTGGACAATTTTGCCATTTTTGCATTTGTGGACCCACTTGGGATTGTCACCACGCCGAGTAGCATGGAGATGTTTGGGTGCCAAGAGCATGGGAGTCTTTGTTGGACTCCCGGTGGATCGCGTATGGAATGGCGGATCCGATCTCCAAGCCGGCGTGGAGATATACTATTGGGAGCACCCCCGAATTTTGGATCATTTCGAGCAGCCAAAATGACCTCCTTTTGGGACCCCAATTTCACCACCCCGTGTGGTCAATTGGCGGCCCCATATCTCTATGCCCACGGGGAGCCCGGAACTAATTTCAAGTTGTACACTCAGAAATGAGTCCTAGGTCCTGCCTCCTACCCTGTGAGCCATTGGCCTTGCCCTGGCCGGGCGAGCCACGCGTGAGAATGATGCCAATTTTGGTGATTTTGGCATCATGACCCCACTTGAGGAACCCGTGGTGCCCTGATGCCGGGACCTCAGAGGGAACCAGGTTGGGTGAGGGCTCCAGGGAATTCGTACTCGAAGGGCATAGGGTCAGTTGCCTCGTCCCTACCTCTGGCGGGTCCGGACGAGGGGTCAATTTTGGAGATTTTTGAGCTAATTTCAGTTTGGGCTGAAACAGCCCATTTTCAGCTACCAACTCCTAGGGGATAATGGCGGGGCCATATCTCTGGCTCAGAGCGGAGTTGGGACCTGCGGTTAAGGGAGCACGGGGAGCTACTGTCAGTTGGCCTTGGAGCCCCTTGGTTCCCAGGAACTCACCTGTGGCTGGGCGGGACACCCCCCCTATTGGCAGGGTTTCAGGGTCCGGACTGAGCAGGGCATGGGTTGTGTTTGAGCCCCCGCCAGCACCAGCCACTGGGAGGTTGGACCTGGGAATGGGATATGAGTTGGGACTGAGTGTCTATTGTCCTGTGATGCCCTTACCCCAGTCCAGTCTTAACCCCATGTGTACATATCCTGATGTGTTGCTGTACATACTTTTGTTCCCTTGTTTCAGAGTGGCAAGGATCCTGAAACGCTTTGTCTCATGACACGAGCGTAATTGATGCCCCTGTGAGCGCAGTGCTTTGCCTGCCTGCTTGCTTGTGCGTGTCACCGCAGCGTTCCGTGGCCAGGCCCCCCACATGAACGCGTCAAAAGCTTTTCACCGCCGCGGGGTTACCCATCCCTCGCGTGCCACTCGGGGCCACCAACCCCGAGCAGCGCGGCGCAGCAGCTCGCAGCTCGCAGCTCGCAGCGCAGCGCAGCAGCTCGCAGCGACGCCCAGCGACAGCGCCAAGTCCGTGAAGGAAGTGCAGGGAGCAGAACTCCGTCATCAACGAGTTCCCTCGGCCGACCAGCAAGGCCGCACTCCCAGTTACAGCAACCACTTCCACAACCACCGGCCGACCAGCACCGGCCGCACTCCCAGTCCAGTGCTGCATCACCCACCTCAACAACCACCCCAGGACCACCCCATCGAGAGTACCGATGGTGAACTGGGACGAGGCGGGCAAGACGCCGCCGCAGCCCCACCCCCATGCGGCGCGTCTACTGCGTGGGTTGCTGTGGGGGCAGCAATACCGCCACAGCAATCCCCAGTGCGAAGGCGGCATGCCCGGGAGCTTCGAGCTCCGTGAGGACATGGGCGAGGACCGCCTGCGGGCAGTGGAGGAATGGCTGCGGGCGGAAGGGTATGAGTACCGCTTCCGCCGCAAGCGTTGGAGGACCTGGACCCGGCCAGACAGGCCCGGCGAAGGGCTGCGCGCCGACGGGATTGAGGAGGACGAGAAGCCCAACGAGTACCCACCGGGCGCCTCGATCAACGTCTCCATGTGGGACATGATCGAGAAGAACTTCCCGGAACCGGGGAGCGAGCGCAGGCTGCAGGGCAGCAGCAGCAGCGCGTCTCTGGGGAAGGAGAAGCGGTCCGCCGGGGACAGGAAGCGGGACCGGAAATGGCGGGAGTACCAGGAGTCGCTGGCCGCCGAAGCCGCCCAAGGCGCCAAGGGCGGAACCCCAGCGCCGAGTCCCCAACGGGCCAATGGCGGTCACCACCCCGGCTACACCACCCTTGGTGACTTTCTGGAAGTCGCCAAGCAGACCAAGGCCAAGCCCCGTACGCTGCTCCTGAGGAAGTCAGGCCCCAGCAGCGACGTGTAGTCGGCCCACCGTGGGAGGATGCCGGCCGACCAGGCCAGCTCCAGCGGCAGCGTCGCTCCCCACCAAAGGGATGTGGCGCGCGCCTGCGAGCGCACCTGTGGGGTGCCCTGCAACCTTCGGGTTGCCCGGCAACGGGCCACGCAGCAGAACGCTGCCGTGGAGGGCGCCGTCGGCATTGCCCATGAGGAGGCCACCGAGTGGGGCAGAGGCATGGACTACCACGCCTGGACCGTGGCAGCCATCGCGGCCGGTCTCACGGCTGCGGCCGCCCATGAGGCAGTGGCTGCCCGGATCAGGGGTGAGGTGGCGGCAACCGGCGAGGAAGCCCGCCTGACGCAGGAGGCCATTGCCTGCAAGGAGGCCGAGGTGAAGGCGCTGGAAGAGGCGCTTGCCCAAGAGAGGGCAAAGAAGGAGGCGGAGGAAAGGGCCCACGCCGAGGCAACGGCTAAGGCCCAGGCGGATGCCGCCAAGAAGGACGCCATCGAGGCCGCGCGACGGAAGGTCGCTGAGGAGAGGGTCAAGACGGAGGCGGAGTTGGCGGCGTTGGAAGCGGAGAAGGCTCGGCTGCAGCAGGCCCGGGAAGCCGAAGCGGCTCGTGCCCGGGAGGAAGCCGAAGGGCGAGCTGCCGCAGCCACCGCCGCCGCAATGGAGGAGGCAGAGGCCAAACTCCGCCGCGAGACTCCCCTGGGAGGATCACGAGTGGAGACCCTTCGAACGCTTTTCGAAGGGGACGCCTCCTCCAAGATGACGCTGGACGAGGCCGACACGGGCAGCAGTGGGAGCAGTGGCCCCACTGCCTACCGACGGAGGAAGGGTAAGGGGAAGACCCCCGAGAGGGCACGGAGGCCAGCGGGCGGACACCCCCACGACAGCGACCCCTTCCTCACCGCCAGCGACGGGGATGAACGAGGCCGCCAACATTGCCGAGGAGTGGCTGGCGGAGGAGGCGGAGACGTCCCCATGGAGCCGGAAGGTGAGGATGGGGATCCCCCTCCTCCCTACCGGAGCTCGGAGTCTTCCGAGACCGAGACGCCCAGGTGGGGCGACATCGACGAGGATGACGACATGGTCCGCCTCCTGGACATGGACTTCGACATCACGAAGAAGCGCCCATCCTCAGAACCACCGAGGCGACCCGGCGGAGACCCACCGGGACCCCCTGGCGGAGGACCATCAGGACCCCCTGGAGGACGCCCACCAAGTGGACCCCCTGGAGGCGGACAACCGGGCGGGGGAGGACCCCCTGGACCGGGCAGACCCGGCGGAGGCCCTCCTTGAGGACCCCCTGGGGACCCCGACGACCCACCAGGGGACGGCGACCCGGATGCCACCCGGCGGTGGATTGTCTACCTCCGCAGGAGGGTCCAGTTCCTCGAGCGCGAGGTAGACACGGGCAAGGGCGAGATGACTCGCATCGCCAGGGTCGCCGCGCGCGCACAGAGAGAGCTGGACATCGCCAAGATCGAGATGGTTAAGAGCGCCGGCATCGCCACCGCCACCCAGAAGCTGCTGGACATCGCCAGGGGCGAGACCAGGTCGCTGAACAAGGTCATCAGCGGCCTGCAGCAGAGGCTGGATGCGCTGGAAGCCCGTGGGAGTGTTGGCAGCGACCACCCACCCCTGGAGTCTGGCTCGTCGGACGACGGCTGGGGACCCGGACGAGGTCCAGGCAGACCCCACGCCCCCGGCGGAGCCCCCAGGAGTCGCCCCAGCGCCAGTGTCCCCTCTCTCAGCGCCCCCTCTCACCACAGCGCGGGCCGCCGCAACGAGCGCGTGCCGCCCGGCAGTGGCAGTGAGGATTGGCGTGATGAGTGGCTCAGCGCGGAGTACCACAACCGCCGTGCTCCACCGCGGACACTGGTACGCCCCCGACGCCCCGCACCAGCCCCGGAGCCAATCCCAATGGCTGGCGGACGTTATGGTGGACTCAGGGATGAGGTCCCCGGAGGAGACGTGGAGTGGGATGTCGGGATGTTGGTGGAGGAAGACCTGGAGGAGTTCGACATCAGTCCGCCGCGTGGTGTACGACGGGAGGGCGCTGAACGCAGCCGCCGGCGCCGTGATGAGGAGGCATACATGGAAGGAGTACGGCGTGAACATCTGGGTTCAGCGTACATGGAGGAACCGCGGCGTAGCCACAGGGATTCCATGGAGGAGATGGACGTGGCGGCCGTGGGAGTCCGTGGGCGAGGCCGATGGGAACCTCGGTCGACCTCGCGGCCGGCATTCATGGTCTCTAAGGCCGCGGATGCCGCCGTGTGGGAAGACTTGAAGGACATCAAGCCCCCCATGTACGATGGCAACCCCCTCAACCTCGACCGCTTCTTGGAGAAGCTGGACGATTGGGGGGTGACCGTCACTGAAGACATGCATCCCGCGGATGTGGAGAAATATGTCTTCAGACGGTTCAGCTACCGCCTGCCGGAAGTGCTCCAAGAGCTGTACTTCGTGGCGACCAAGGAGGGGAAAATCAAGACCCTCAAGGAAGCCAAGAAGTGGCTCAACGAGCAGGAGCGGGTGGACGCTCCGCAGGTGGCTGCGAAGCGGTGGAAGTCCATCAAGCTTCAGCATGATGGACGGGAGATCCGCCTACGGGACTGGCGAGACTTCCGAGGGCAATATGCCCTCTTCCGCCGCAACGTGGGGGATTGGAATGAGGGTGACGAGCAGGCCCGCCTGCTCTCCATGCTGCCGGAAGCATGGATCAAGAGGGTCACCAAGGAGGAGGCCAAGAGGGCCAAGTCCAACCACACGGTCAAGATGATGCTCCCCAAAGAGTATCATACGAACGTGGTGGCTTGGACGAGGAAGAATGTGGCCCGGGATGTCAAACGGCACTCCCTGCGGAACGCTCTCCTCATCACCGTCTCGGGCGATCGCGAGAAGACCGCGATGTGGCGCCTTGACGAGTGTGACGTGAGCGGCCAGACCATCCGTCTGCAGGCCATCCCGGCGCGGATGAGCTGCGACGAGATCCTGGAGTGGGTTGGAGAGGAAGTACTCAAGGAGTACCGGAACCTCCACCACACCCGCGGGTTGAGGCCCGGCGACCGCGACGTCAACTACGTTGGCGAGGGGCCTGGCGGGGAAGCTGCCATGCACCCAGCGGGAGCCGATGGCGATGAAGCTCTCGTCGACGATGACGACGACGATGAGCCCGCCGAGGTGGCCGTTTGTGCCTTCGTGGCCCACAACGGCGCGGGGAACAACCGGGGAAGCTGGAAGCCCCTGCAGCCGGGTTGGAAGAAGAAGGAGAAGAAGGACCCTCGTCGCATTGGCAGCCGTCCGCTGTCCTTTGGGGAGTTCATACGAGCTCATCCTCAGGGCTGTTTCGTGTGTTATGGGAGGAAGCAAGGCTTCAACCATGACCACCGAACATGCCCCATCCACCAGGCCAACACGGAGGCCTACAAGAAGGCGCACGGGTCGAAGAAGGGTGCACCTGCGGGTATCCGGGAGGCCAAAGTGGAGGTGGACAAGGACGAGCTCTCCAAGCTGATGTCGCAGGGGACCGAGTTAGCCAAGGAGATCCAGGAGATCAAGAGGAACTGGGTCCCCAGGTCGGACAACAAGAACAAGGAGAACAACCAGAACGACCAGAACAAGGACAAGGACAAGAAGACTAGAAGGGGAAGGAAGAAGGGCGTCAAGGAGGTTGATGCGGAGGAGAACACCCCTACTTCCACAACCGACGCCCCCTAGCGGAGCCCCTGCAGCCAAGGGCCCCAGCTAGGGCGGTCGCAGGATGGTGACGTGGGAAGCGCCAAACCATCCCAGTCGGGAGTCGATAAGCACAAAGGGACTGCCGCGGGCGGAAGGCCCGGTCCGGCACCCAGTCGCGGAGGCGGGGTGAGGGCAAGTGAAGGCACGAACCCTTGCACCCGTCCGTCCTTCGCGACCAAGAATGTGTTTGATGTACTTCAAGATCTATCCGAGAGTATTGGAGGATCACCCGGACCGCAGCTGGACGCTGCAGATGGGCAGCCTGAGCCCATTGTCCACGACCTGCACCAGTCGCTTGTTGAGCTTCTGGAACGGCCGGAGATCCTGAGCTTGCACGCCGTGCGCCGAGTGGGGCGTGAGCGGCAGTTGCACCCTAAGGTCCGTGCCTTATGCGGGGAAGTGGAAAAGGTCTTCGACATGTTGGTCGACACGGGAGCTCAAGTCAGCTTGGTCAGTCGGAAACCTGTCAGGCTGAAGGTGGCGAACGGCCAGTACATGGTGGGAGGCACGAAGGAAGCGGCCATTGGGCTACAGTTCGTGAACCATCGTGAGCTGAGCCGCCCAGACCTCGGCAAGGGAATCCTCCTGCACGGTGGCTTCTACGAGGCCGAGATGGACTGGGACATGATCGTTGGGTACGACTTCATGATGGAGACGGACTCCGGCGTTCTCCCGGCCCAGGCCTCGATGACCCTGTACCAGGACGACCAGCTCTCGTGGCTTTCGTCACCTGAGCACCATGTGGAATGCCAATGGATCCACCTGGAACGCAATCAGCTCGAAGTGGCCGCGCTGGACACTGAGCCAACTGGTCCTGCAAACCAGGAGTACGGCGTAATGCCGGAAGTGGCGAGCCGAGTTGTCGCGGACCTGGGAGCTTCGGATCTGGCCCTGGATGCGTTCTCTTCAGGAACCTCCGCCCGTCTGCGGGTTTGTGAGAAGTACTGGAGCGCACAGGACTCCGCGTGGAAGAAGCACTGGGGTCCGCATCAGGGATTGATGTGGATCCATTGCCCCCGTTGGGACATTCCAAGAGCGATAGCGAAGATTCGCAAGGACCGCTCCAAGGCAGTGCTGGTTCTTCCTATGGGATGCACCGAGGAGGAAAGTACCCGACGTTGGGTAGTCTCATTGACCAACATGACCTTAAACAAGGTCGTCCTACCGGCTGGAGAGAGTGTCTATCAGGACGCTAAGGGACAGCCCATGCCACCCCAGAGATGGCCAACGGAATTCCACTATGTGGATGGGGGCCTTGATCAGGCCGACACCACGGACTTCGTCTGTGTCAACCGCATCATAGCAGAGCCATGGGGACAATGCTTTGCGGTTCCCCCTGTTGACATCGGAGAATCGGAAGACCCCCTCACTGAGGAGGAGTTGGATCGGGTTCAGGGGTATATGGATCAGCCCTTTCACAACTGTGGAAACCAGCGTGAGGGCAAAGGCAGGGACAAAGCCTGGTGGGAAGTGGACTCGATCGTCTCTGGTTCCTATGATGGGAACACCTTCGTGCAGAGGGTGCTGGACCACTTGTCCAGCCAGGACGAGCCAATCGGGGGTAACCCACCCACCTACGGCGATCTATTCCGAGGCAAGACCAGAGATAGCCCTTTGGGCCACCTGGGAAGACCGCCTGAGCCGAAACCGAGCGGGGTCGCTACCCCTCAAGTAAGCTCCGTGGTTCAAGTGCCCGGAAAAGCCAAGGCAGAGTCCGACGATTGCCCCAAGATCCAGGCATTGAGTGCCAGGCTGAAGCAGAAGTATGGTGATACCTTCTTCAGCGGTAAGCCTGTGTTTCCCCCACCGGTGCGTGGACCGTATGGTGAGGCCAAGATACGACTGAAGCAGGACCCCCCTGTGTATCGACACCGGGAGTTTGCCCTGAGGGGCGAGAGGAAGGAAGCCATGGAGAAGATCCTCCGTGACTTCATCGAGAGAGGCTGGCTCGAGCCGTGCCACTCCGAGTGGGCCTCTCCATGCTTCGTCGTCCCCAAGAAGGTGGCCGGTGAGTGGCGTCTCGTGGTCGACTACCGCGGCCTAAACGCCCAAACGCAGCACGACAGCTATACGCTGCCCCTCATTGAGGATATGCTGCAAAAACAACACCGGCAGAGGATCCTCACGGTGATTGCCCTGAAACATGGTTATCATCAGATGCCTCTCGCCGAAGAGTCCCGTGCCTGCACAGCCATGAGCACTCCACTTGGACCTCTCCAGTGGAAGGTGATGCCCATGGGCGTTACCAACGGCAATGCGGCTTTTCAGCGGATGCTGGAGAACCTGCCTGAGCCGGTGCGTGACTGTGCGGACCCCTTCGTGGACGACGTGATCATCGCGTCCGGGGACCCCAGTATGAGCTACGAGGAGCTCCTGGAGGCACATGAGAGGGACGTCACTCGAGTGCTCGACCTTCTGGTTCGGCACAAACTCACGGGCAGCAGTGACAAGGCCACCATTGCGGTAAGCGAGGTGGTCTTCGCTGGCCACGTAGTCGGGAACGGGCAGCGAAAGCCCATACCTGGCAAGGTGGCTGCGATTGAGCACTGGGAAAAGCCCAAAACGGTCTCTGAGCTACGGGCGTATCTGGGGTTCTGCAACTACTACTCGGGGTATATCAAAATGTATGCGGAGTATGCGGCCCCCATGACGACCATGCTCAAGGGCAACCGAGAGGAGACCAAAAAGGGGTCCAAGAAGGCTCTGGTCTGGACAGGTCAGTCCGACCGTGCCTTTGAGGGGATGAAGCAGGCGCTGCTATCCGCAGTGGGTCTGCACCTCGTGGATCCCGACCGAGGGTTCGTCCTGCGCACCGACGCTTCCGACTACGCCGTTGGCGCTGTGTTGGAACAAGTGCTTGACGATGGGAGGCACGTGCCCGTGGCCTTCTGGAGCCGAGTCCTGGCGGAAGGCCAGAGACGGACGTTGACGCCCCGAGAAAAGGAGGCGTATGCCATCGTCATGGCTCTCAGGAAATGGGCTGGGTACATAGCCCTCCATCCCGTCACCGTCTGCACCGACCATCAGAGTCTGCAGTCGTGGCACAAGGAGCACGTGGACACCCCCTCTGGTCCCGCCTCCCGACGGGCAAGATGGCATGAGACCTTGGCCAAGTTCGACCTCACGGTTGTGAATATTCCTGGGAAGGATAACACCGTGGCGGACTGTCTCAGTAGGTGGGCCTATCCCGCCAGCAAGGGCATGACGGATATCTCTGCCCATGGCGATGAGGCTGAGACCGCTGAAGCCAAGAGGATCATTGAGATGGAGCGCCTGATGGAGGGGGAGGGTGTAAAATGCTTCGTCGTCATGGCTGCGGATGCCCCCCTCGGAACGAGGATGGGCAGAGCGGTCAGAGTACTCGCCCCTGATGGAGCTGAGTCCGACAAGCACCTCTTCCCTGAGTCTTGCCTCCAGGACGACTGGACCGACGACTAAGCTAAGTCTGAGGCCTTTGTGGCCGAGTATAGGGCTGTGACCGACCCTGATGACGGGCAGAAGTGGCCAAAGGGGCTGACCGAGGAAGATGGCAAGCTCTACCGGAATGGTAAGCTGCTAGTACCGGAGTCCCGGGTGCTCGAGCTTTGTGAAGCTTGGCACCACCACATGATGCACCCAGGGGTCAAGAAGCAGGCCCTTGACATGCAGCGCCGGTTCGAGATTGACCACATCGGTCTCTACACCGCCATCAAGAAGGTCAGGAAGGGTTGCTCGGTCTGTCAGGCCTGCAATCCCGACAACCAGAACGTCCGGGGGGAAGCCCAATGGACTCCGGTACCTGACCAGCCCATGGAGAGCGTGGCCATGGACGTCTTCTCCATGCCCGAAGTGCACATTGGCAAGGAGACCTTCGACTGTGTGGTTCTTTGTGTGGATCGCCACAGTGGCTACGTAGTAGCCGTTCCGGCATGCAAAAAGGGGTTGCTTGCCAAGGAAGTGGCAGTCATGATGATTCGTCATTGGCTGACCGTCTTTGACATCCCCCGCACCATTTGCAGTGACCGAGGGCCCCAGTTTACTGGTGGCTGGTTCAAGGCTATGTGTTCCCTTATGGGAATACGTCATGCCAAGAGCGTCGCCTATCTCAGCCGGTCTAACGGCCGGGCTGAAGTGGCTGGACGGCAGCTGTTTGAGAAGCTGCGCAAGATTCACATCACCAATCCACGTCGGAACTGGTTTGAGGAGATGTGGCCTGCTCTGAAGGCCCATCATGACACCCCCACCCCGGGTGGTTTGTCCCCTCACCAGATTCTGTTCGGCAGGGACCCCCTGGGTCGGCAACTTCCCTTGTCTGGTGATGGCATGGCTATGGACGCCAAGGAATTCTTCGCGCGGCAAGAGGCAACGGCGCGTGACATTTGCCAGCAGCTCGAGAAGGAGCATGCTGAGCGTCAGAAGTCCGCCCCAGGCTCGACAGCGCAGAAGTTCAGGGTGAGAGACCCGGTGTGGGTGATCAGACCCCGCCCTATGGGCACCCACCGCACCAAAACCTGGTTCACACCCGGAGAGGTGGTCCGCAGGATTGGTGAGGACACCTACCGCATCAAGGTAGGTCACGGACAGTTCCGGGAGCGCCACGAGAGTCAACTCCGTGTGCGGGAACCCGACCTCCGTGGCCAACATGTGTCCCTGAGCTACGCCGCACATGAGGCTGATTCGGACGACGACTATGCTGAGCAGGACGACGATACAGTCGAGAAGATCCTGGCTCAGCGTCCGAAAGCCTCGGCACCAGGAGGCCTGGCGTTCAAGGTTCGTTGGCGAGGCTCTGGGCCGTCCCACGACACCTGGGAACCCGTCTCCTCGTTCGTGCCGCGGGTCAATACTCCCTTCATGGAGTACATCCGCAAGCACAAGACCAAGATCCATGTCTCGGACTTGGCAGCACTCACCCGGGCGATTGCAGCCAGGGGTGCCTGATCAGCGCCCTGAGCTCTCCCCTGATGCATTTTAAGCGCCTGTGAGGTCGAGGGATCGTCCCTTACTTGCTTGCTCTCTTCCATCTTTCGGTGACCTGCCATCAGAGTGGCCATATACCCCCCCCTGCTGAATCCAGAGGAGGATGGCCCCTCTCTTCTTCTATTCGTCACTCCCCCCCCTGCTGAATCCTTGGGAAACCAGGTAGGGCGACTGAGCTTCATATTTCTGAGCTCTTGGGGCCTTGAAGCCCATACGACGTTGCGCAACGGATGCCGCTGTCATCGGCATTGCGATTTTTTCGGTGTGTGGTCTGGTTCCATGGCACTTGCGGGATCCAGACCAGTCTACGTGTGTCGCGACCATATATGGCCTGAACTCAGGCGTTTTCCTGTCCGCCCTCCTGCACATGCCTTATCCTAACCAGGGCGTGGTTTGGCGCTCTGTCCAGAGTGTGTTTACACGCCTATTACCCCGCTTATTGCTTGTCTTTCTGTTCCCCAGGATATGTGCATCTGTATGTCAGCCCATCACTGAAGTGTGGACTGTTTTTCCCCCCGACGGGATGCGAATCGACTACGAAGGCGCCCTGAGTCGCCGTTTACGTGTTCTTACATAGGGTCCAGCCTGGACCAGTACCTAAGTACAGATTCTTCTGTTTGAGTGCCCTTGATACCGTGTGCCCTATTCGCTGTGATGTGAAGATCCTGATGGCGCCAGGCGGGAAGCCCAGTTGCCTGACTACACTCCCAGCGGTCCGCCACTGTCAGTCCCAGTGTGAGCCTGCAAACTCGCAGACGCACTTGCAGTCGGATGGGAAAGGTTTGCCTGGGAAACTGGTGGTTTGAGGAGTCGACGCCTCCGTCCACACTGCATGGGGACTCCCTCATGTATGGCCTTCGTGGTAATAGGGCGAGGGAAAAGACGGCCTTGATGCCCGATCCCTTAAGGAGGAGCTCGTTCGGCTGTACCACTCTGGACTCGCGTCGTGGATATGGACATGGTGCGCCCGAGGAAGGACCCGTGGGGACTCTCCCCCAGCCGGCGGGCCTTGGGAAGCTTGGGGTGGCCTGATGGATCTTTGTGGTCGCTTTCGACCTGTGGGACCACCTCGGTCGTCGTGTGACGCCTATGTTGGCCGTGTATGCCACTGCCAATGTGGTGGTGACCGTAGCAGCCGGCACCCGGTGCGCCTGGTATGGGTTAACGGGTCCTTTGGATGCCGAACAATCGCCGCCAGGACCCGGGACTTGATACTTGATACTATACTTCCAGTTACTAACTGCTACAGCACCGTACCTGTCTTACTGTGGGATTTGGGCAATCTAACCTGCGAATCAGCCTGAAGTGAGGATGTGACCCCCCCCCCTTCAGGAAATGGTCCTGGGTACCCGCTGCCATGCGTGGGTGTTATCGAGCCCCCCCCAGGGTTTGCTCTAAGGAGGGGGGTGAAGCGGTACCCAGAACCCCATGGCTAGGGTAGGGCATACAACCGGTCTCCGGTCCACTAACCCCATGTACGGAAGGGAAGACGCCCGTTGACGCCCGTTGGCGCCCGGTGCGAGCCCAGCGGGAGCGTGTTCCGTGCCATAAAGCCCCGCATCGGCAACCGATGCGCCGCCAGCGGAGATTTATATATCAGAATATCAGGAATCAACAGGGTTTTATTTTCATATTGTTTCTGTCAATTTTTACGCTTCCGTTCTGATATTCACTGTTTTGACAGCTGGCGGTTAGTTCGCGACTTTAGCGTAACCGCCAGTTTAACTGTTATATACAGATATTTTAGCGCAAATCGTGACGAAGACTCTAAAGTCTTCAGGAATTGCATTGATGCATTCGCAATTTTCACATCTTACACTCGCAACCTTAATCCGAATTTTTCAGGATGTCGAAATCGGATTTTCGACTTCGACATCCCCGCACTTGATTTGACCTCTTTCGAGTGGACCTACGTGCTTCCCTATGCACGAATCAACTTTCCTTTTGTCTTGCCCTCCATTTGTCTTAGAGATATGGGCAAAACAAAGTTGATTCGTGAGGCCACTTGTGAGGGTCATATCTCGTGCCGCAAGCGAGGAATGACAGTAAGGAAACGTGGGATGTATTCACAATACTCCCGACGTAATTTAAGAAGCTTTATACGCCTTGCGTCTCCACACGTGCGCGCTAGCGTAATGGATCATGGTCAAGAGGGTAGAGTTTGCGTTATGACTCTTTGGCCATGATATTGCGTGCGTTAAGATAACTTTCGAGTGTAGCGCGCGAGTGTTGGTGTTGCATAGGAACTTTCCTTGAGTTCCTATGAGCGATTGACACAAAGTTATGCCCTTGGAGGGGCATGACATATCGTGGGGGGAGCTACCTTTTTGGGCAATATGTGGTATGTGCCATGTGTTGTATCGCGTGCCCATTTGGCGGGTTTGGCTAAGAGCCATACACCCACCAATGGACCTCATATTGCACGAGGTCCTTCCTTATACTCCCCACGATCAATTGCAAGCCTAACCTTCGTGGAGGGAAGCTTGTGTGGCGATCCCAAAGCGATGCGTTCGGAGCAAGGTGTGTGTTTTGCAATTTTCCATATTTTCATGTGCCCACTTGGGAAGTAGCGCTCGTAACCTTTCAAAGCGCCCCAAGTGGAGCACACATGTGGAATCGAAGGTCATGGGTGTCAAGTCATTGTGTTTAGAAGGATTGGTCGATTACTCAATCCAAGCCGAAGATATTATAATATATTTGTGCGCCTTTCAAGGCCCTTTTGGGTGTTTTTTCGCCAATATTGCTGTTTTTTGCCCGTCATGATGTCAAGTGGCGACCGTGTATCTCAACGTTGCGCTCAATTGACATCATGACTCAAGTATGTTTTGAGGGTACATACTTCGGTGCCCAACATATCTTGGACCCGGCGAATAACTCCTCTTGGGCTTGGCATACCGTGGCCGCCATGTTGGCGATTTGGGACTATCCCAAATCATGGGCTCACTTGGCGACCCTGCCATTCCCGAAACCGGAGGAGTTGGGCGATGCCCAAAAGATATGTTGGACACATATGACTTGATACCAATCCTATGGCACACTCCGGTCCAAGTCGGGCATGTGCCTCACTTGCCCCAACCATGAGTGTGCGCATTTTCGGCCATTTTGAGCAATTTTCCACTTTTTCTGCCCGCCGTGCACTATGTTCAGCCCACCCGTGCACGCCGGACGCATGGACCAATGGACCATATATGACATGGGTGTTATGTATATTGGTCCCCATGGTTCACACACCACGTGGGCGAACCGGAGCAACCTTCGTTAAGGTGCTAGCCCAAAGTGAGTGTGGACAATTTTGCCATTTTTGCATTTGTGGACCCACTTGGGATTGTCACCAGGGCCGAGTAGCATGGAGATGTTTGGGTGCCAAGGGCATGGGAGTCTTTGTTGGACTCCCGGTGGATGGCGTATGGAATGGCGGATCCGATCTCCAAGCCGGCGTGGAGATATACTATTGGGAGCACCCCCGAATTTTGGCTCATTTCGAGCAGCCAAAATGACCTCCTTTTGGGACCCCAATTTCACCCCCCCGTGTGGTCAATTGGCGGCCCCATATCTCTATGCCCACGGGGAGCCCGGAACTAATTTCAAGTTGTACACTCAGATATAAGTCCTAGGTCCTGCCTCCTACCCTGTGAGCCATTGGCCTTGCCCTGGCCGGGCTAGCCACGCGTGAGAATGATGCCAATTTTGGTGATTTCGGCATCATGACCCCACTTGAGGAACCCGTGGTGCCCTGATGCTGGAACCTCAGAGGGAACCAGGTTGGGTGAGGGCTCCAGGGAGTTCGTACTCGAAGGGCATAGGGTCAGTTGCCTCGTCCCTACCTCTGGCGGGTCCGGACAAGGGGTCAATTTTGGAGATTTTTGAGCTAATTTCAGTTTGGGCTGAAACAGCCCATTTTCAGCTACCAACTCCTAGGGGATATTGGCGGGGCCATATCTCTGGCTCAGAGAGGAGTTGGGACCTGCGGTTAAGGGAGCACGGGGAGCTACTGTCGGTTGGCCTTGGAGCCCCTTGGTTTTCAGGAACTCGCCTGTGGCTGGGCGGGACACCCCCCCTATTGGCAGGGTTTCAGGGTCCGGACTGAGCAGGGCATGGGTTGTGTTTGAGCCCCCGCCCCCACCAGCCACTGGGAGGGTCGGACCTGGGAATGGGATATGGGTTGGGACTGAGTGTCTATTGTCCTGTGATGCCCTTACCCCAGTCCAGTCTCAACCCCATGTGTACATATCCTGATGTGTTGCTGTACATACTTTGGTTCCCTTGTTTCAGAGTGGCAAGGATCCTGAAACGCTTTGTCTCATGACACGAGCGTAATTGATGCCCCTGTGAGCGCAGTGCTTTGCCTGCGTGCTTGCTTGTGCGTGTCACCGCAGCGTCCCGTGGCCAGGCCCCCCACGGGAACGCGTCAATACCGCTAGTGTATTCTCTGCACTATGGGCAGGAATGTCCCCCTGAGTGGGACGATGGTTCTGCGCCTGCCGAAACTGCTGATCGGCAGAAAAAGAAAGAACATGGAAAGAGCAACCTCCATGCTGAGGAGGATGTCCTTCAGAAACTCGAGAGTCATAACCTTGACACCCGCCTGAAGAAACTGCTTATAACCTATGAGGAGGTGTTCGGCGCCTTGCCGCCTCCCCTTTCTTGTAAAAAACTGGTCCAGATGGACCTGAATTTGAAACCAGAATTCGAAAAGACGCGAGTGAGGCGTCGTCCCTATCCCGCTCCACAGGAACAGGTTGAACAAATCCAGCGCCAGATCCAGGAATGTATTGATGCTGGCCTCGTTGAAGAATATAAGCAGGGGGACTACCCCCATCACTGCAGTCCCTGTTTCTTGGTTGCCAAACCAGGGTCGACTGCCCTACGACTGGTTGTAGACTATGGTGAGGTCAACAAGAAAACCCAGAACCACTCAGGGAGTATTCCTAACATGGAAAATACCCTGGAGCGTATTGCCAAGTGCAGGTACAAGACCGAAATGGACAAACGCTCTGGTTTCTGGCAGGTTGACCTAACCGCCGCAGCTCAGGGGGTATTCCTGACATGGAAAATACCCTGGAGCGTATTGCCAAGTGCAGGTACAAGACCAAAATGGACAAACGCTCTGGTTTCTGGCAGGTTGACCTAACCGCCGCAGCTCAGGAGCTGCTGGCTTTTATAACCCCTAAGGGCCGTGTCTTTAAGTGGAAGGTTATGCCTTTCGGGGTGGCTAATGCCCCAGCGCTCTTCCAGGAGCTTATGAACAAAATTTTGTACATACTGAGGCGCAGGCCTCTAGTACAGGAGTTGATTTCTCGGGGTGCAGAAATGGAGGCTCACATCGACGACGTGAGTTTGGGTACTAATACCAAAGAGGACCATGTCCTGCTCCTCGGTGAATTTTTCATTGTCTGTCAAGAAAACCATCTCCGAATCAAACTCGAAAAATGTGAGTTTATGAAAGAGGAGATGGAGTATTTGGGTTTCGACGTGGGGTATGGCTGGTGGAAACCACCCGCGTCTAAGATGCAGCCCCTACAGGACATGCAGATTCGCGATGACCCTAAGAAGGGTTTACACGATGTGAGGAGTTTTGTGGGCGCCTGTAATTTCTATCGGCGTCACATCCACAATTTTACTTACTCTTCTGCACCCCTCACTGACCTAATCAAGAAAACTCCTCCCTGGAGATGGACCGCCAGAGAGGAAGAGTGTTTCCAGGAGTTGAAGAAGAAGATTGCCTCCTCCAACTGCCTGGGAGTACCCCGCCCTGAGGGCGAGATAGTCCTGATCACTGATGCCAGTGATGTAGGGGGGGGTGGTACGATCTACCAATGGCAGGAGCTTAACCCAGCTGAATTAACCCACTGCCATTATCGTACTACTGGACTGAACCGTGATGGTTCGTTGAAACGTGACTATCCTACCAGTGAGTGGCGACTGGTGCCACTGGGACACTGGAATTGGAAATGGAACCAAGCGCGTTCCAATTACAGCACCTATGACCAGGAACTCCTGGCCGGTATGTTGGTGCTATCGTCACGATCCCGACTCCTGGGATCTAACCCTATTGTCTGGCTGTGTGACCAGGAGCCTGTGAAGTCTTTTCAGAAGGGCCCACCACCAGAGAAAGCAAAGCTAAAACGGTGGTGGACTTACCTGAGCCAGTTCAGGCTGACAGTCCATCATATCCCCCGGATAAAGAATGAACTGTCTGACTATATATCGCGCAACAACTTCGATGCGCTTATTGGTGAGAGCTCTGAGGCGCTCACCAGAGAGGCTTTCCAGCGTATGGATGTCCAGCTTGACCTGTCCATGCGCACTGCTGGAATCCTGGAGGGTTGGAGTCTAACCGACTATCAGTCAGAGTATGAAGAAATTCTCCAAACCCTCAGCACTGGTCTCGAACCCCGTGTCATTGACGGGCACCAGTGGTATCAAAACAATCAGTACCTCTTCTACGAGGACCGATTTGTGTTGCCTGAGGCACGACTGGATGAATGCCTACAGTGGTCCCATCTCAGTTCTGGTCACACTGGTGCTAATCGCTCAGTGGACTTCTTCCGTGAGTGTTTCTACTCTAGTCTAACCCTGACTGAACTGAGGTTGCGTATGCAGACCATTGTTGATGCTTGTGGCTGTCATGCCAGCAAGCAGAGCGACAGTAGGGATAGGGGCCTGATCTCCAGCTTACCCATACCCTATTTTGCTAACTCTCTTCTCTACGTGGATTTCATCCACGGCCTACCACGCTTTGGCGGCTATGATAGTTGCCTCGTGGTCACCTGTGGTCTATCTCGCTTCACCCGTGTGTTCCCTTGCAATAAGAAAATCACAGGTGAGCAGACTGTGAAAATGTTGGTCGAACAATGGTTCGAACCCTATGGAGCACCTAAGCAGGTGCACTCTGATGAGGATGTACGCATCCGCAGTGACACTGGGTGGTACAAACGACTGTTAAATGCCCTCAACGTGGAGGTAACCACAGGTGTGCCCTATACCCACACGTCTAACCCTCTCTGTGAGAGACAGAACCGTGTGCTGGAGCAAAACTTAAGAATCCTGATGAAACAGGAGCGCACCAAGGACTGGGTACGCCTAGTGCCCTGGGCAGTGCTGACCATGAACTCACAGCGGAGCTCTTCTACGGGTTTCACCCCCCACGAACTGTTCCATGGAGGACGACCTGCTTGGTTCTTCAAAACCCCCTTTCCTGAGGACTTCAAGAGCCCTGTGGGAAATTGGCTGGAACACAAGCAGTCTCTGGCTAACCAGGCTGGTACTAACCTGAGACACATTCGTGACCGTGAACTCAGCCGACGGAACCGCCTACGGCGACCTGCCAGCTTCAAGGTTGGTGACCTTGTTTTGGTACACCATTCACGCCTACCCTCCTGGCCAAGTAACTGCCTACAGGACCCTTATTTTGGACCCTATCGTATCATCAGGATAGATGGATCCAGGATCCATGTCAGGTGCAGGCCACGTCTAGGTGGTGAACTGCTGTGTGCACCTGAACAGTTGAGGCACTATCACTCCCCTGACGACTTGTCTTGGGATGAGTGGCGTCTCAGCGACAGTGAGGTCGAGCGTATAGACCTAGAGAATGCTGCCAGTCCAGAGGAGGCAGACGAACTCGAAGAGATGACTGCCGATGAGATGGCAGTCGATGGCTACTACGTGCTTGCAGGTATTGCTCGCCACGAGTATAAACAGGGCTGGAAATTCCTAACCCTGTGGGATGGCTATGGGTTATCTGAGGCGACCTGGGAAACTATGTCAGCCTTCATACAACCAGATGGGAGTATCAACCCCATCTTCCGCACTTACCTCGTTGAGAACAACGAGGGGCAGCTCCCAACCCCTGCTGAGACTATGTCCCAGCGTAAGAAGCGAAACTAATTTCCTTGTGTCAGTCTACTGACAGGTGCTGAGCACTGCACTGACCCTGTCTGTGCCCTGCAGACCCATGCCTTGTTGACCATGTGTTGCATGGGTACTGCCCTGATGTGATGACCTTGGGGAGCCAACGAAGAACGGTGGCGTACTACACCAGGGGGGAATGACAAGCAAGGTGTTATGAGGCAAGGTGTGCCTTCCCTCCTTGGGGACAAGCGAGCCCACAGTTAGGACCCCTGACTGGTCCAGACCCATGGGGTTCTACCCTTCCTTACAAGGTTTACCATACCCCTATGTGTGCTACGTATGTCTGTGTGTGTCTCACGTCTCTCCCCGGCGTGGCTCCCGGAGACCGGGCTTCGCTGACGTCGGACCGAAGGTCCTAATCAGGCACTATTACCACTCCTATGGCGCCCAATTTCTGTGCTGGCGCCTATCCTTGGGGGAAGACGGCAAAAGCCCTACCTACTAGAGGGGAGGGGCGGCCAAGTGTGCTAAGGGCATACAAAACGCCCATTTTTGCTAAGGGCCAAAAGCTAACGCACTCCCCTGCCCACGAGGAAAAGCACGCGGGACAGGAGACACCACTACACTACACTCACTAACGCCAGCACCGGCCTTCGAAGGCAGGGTGAGCACTCATCACTGGCACTCAACCCCTGCCAGGCCTGCTGACCCTAACCCCTACACACGCTACTGGGTGCTGCTGTCAAAGATGTCTCGGGTCCTAATGACCCTCCTGTGAAGAAGACAAGAGAACACAGCGCTGCTAAGCAACTGTGGCCTAACAGGGGACGCCACAACGCATTTACCCTGCTAGGGCTTGGAGGGAAGGGGTGCTCTTGTTTTGTGCACAGCGCGGATGTCGATGAAGTCGAACTGCCCTCGCCACTCCTGGCTGAGGCACAGTCAATTGATTTGTGATCAGCGCCCCTGTTTTGCTGGGGCAGAAAAATGGGATAGCCGCCGAAGGCAGCTGCTGCGTGCACCAATCACCCTGAACCTCTCCCACCTGTACAACAGAGGCAAATGAAGGGGTGTTTGCGGCTGAGGAACCAAGCCACACTCCACATATAACACGCTTCTCAGTGTGACCTATAATACACTGTCCTCAAACACGGCCTGTCAAGCAAGCAAGCGTTAAGAGACTCCTCAGTTTCTCTTAAAGAACGTACCGAGGAGCCCCTGGGTAACCTAAACAATGTTTACCGCGCGCATTTCGCGTGGCCTACCCTTTAATGCATCATGTGCACGCAGGGAAGGGAGGCAGAAACATTTCCACACTGACTCCACCAGGAGGTGAGCTCCTCCTGGGCTAACCTACCTTACTCACCATGCATCGTGTGAATGCCGAAGTGAAGCGAACACAAAACAACCCTATTGCGAGTTTGAAACAAGCCTAAGCGTTTTAAGCAACCCTACTTTAACGCTACGGCTTCACACGAACAAACACTTTCTTTTTCTTAACCTGTGAAGAGAGAACAAGGATGAATTAGGGTACAGGGAAAGCGTCACAGCGTGTGAATGCCTCGATTAGGCACATGCATCGCGAGCACAGCGCATATTCTAACCCTACGTGCGCGCTGCGCGCTCCATTCGCATCGCATACCTTTCATTCCTGTTTTGACCTGTGCAGAGCACGAGAGAAGAACACCCGAACCCCCAACGAACGCAGCGTTGACAACCCTAACGTTCTGATGAAGCAACCAACACGAACGCAATGCGTGCGTGTGAGATGACACTGACATACCTGAAAGGTGGGTTGTTGACCTGCTCGGTGGTGTGGGTTGAATTTGAATACTTTTCTCTGAAGTTTATAAAAATTTTGATGCAACTGTGCAAAAACTTCCTTTACAACTTTAAAAACTACGGCTCATACCTTCTTTTTCAAAAGCCGTTTACGCTTGCGCAACCTTGTTTTTGAAGTCCGCTTTCTTTGCGCTTGTCTGCGACTTTGAGTTATGTGTAAAAATGACGATTTCCTGCGTGGTTTCGTCGATTTTTAACGATTTCACTTGCTAAATCGCAACCCCTTCCGCTAAACCGCAGGAATCACTCCCTGTTGGTTACATTTTCTATTTTTTCCAGGTCCTGGAGATTTGTGTCCTCCATTGGGAGTATTGCTCCGCCCTGGCCCTTGGTCAGGACATTTACTAAAACGCTGTTTATACAGCGATAGCCGTCCGCATTGGAGCGTTCGACTGTACCCTAGTGGGCAAGCATGTGTGCTCTAGGCAGGGAGTCCTGGGTTCAAACCCCACTACCCCCAAACTTTTTCCAAAAGTTTTCGTCGCACGCCGGCGACTTTTGAGGAATGCCCCATCGAAGGGACATCATTCACGGTACATTACACTGTTTTTCGAGGGTACCTACAGTGTGATAGGCTTCTATGAACTGATGAGGCTGTTTTTGGTAAGTTTAATGCATTTTCTGAGGTAATTTTGGTAATATTTGAGCCTTTTTCCTTGGTCCTACTAGCTTAGCTAACTAGTACTCCAGGGGGGAGTAAGAAAAAGTCACTGCCATGTCTTTCTTGGAGGGCTTGATCCAGGCCAAGCCCCCCTTAAAACCCTTTTGTTTATGCTAAGACAAACTTAAGTGTTTTTATCTCTCTTTGGATGCCTAAAGTACACTTTCGCAAAGTTACTAGGGTTGTAACCCTAGCCCCCCCATGAAGTTCACCCCTGCCACTCAACTGAGCGGAGGTACCTTCCTTCATGGAGGATATACCGAAATAAAATAGGCATTTCATGCTTTAGGCCTTGGAGGTTAAGCCTAGTGGTCTCCCACCCCAAGACCCCTATACTCAATTGTTTCTACCACTTATTGTGGTCCTACTTTTCAACTGTTTCTGAATTCAGTTGCTTGGCCAAGTTATTTTCTGTGTTGGCCTGACATCTATGCCCCACATTCCTAACCAGCACCATTTCACCCAAAAGAGTGCACATGAAGTGCCTAATGCTATCTTGGAGGCCTGAGTCAGTCCAATTTTCATATAAAATCTTTTGTATTATCCATTTGTGATTGAATCTTTGTGTCTAAACCTGCATTGTCTATCTGCAGCCCTTCTGTGTTACACTGGATTCCAAAACCAATCATTGATTCGATCCACATCCTGTTCTTGCTCTACTTGCTGCTTTGGTTGGGTTTTCAACATCAAAACCTGCAGGATTTCATCAAAATATCTACGGCATAAATCAAGGACATCTTTCTGGAGCTCTTTGCCTGCATAAGCCGCCGCCATGCTTGAGCTGCTGCCTCTAGGTGCACACGGTGCTGAATGGAGGGCACCCACCGCCATGTTGAGAAGAAAGAGGCACAACACTGTAGCGGTGGTGCGTCACACTACGTGTCATGGCATAGGTGTGAGAAGGGAGCCACACACTTCTAAGTGCAAAACAGTGCATTGGAACACTTGTTGTGCAACAGGGTCACTGCCTCTCGGCGTTGGGCCTCATCCAAGTTCTGTCGTCACCGCTGACGATAATTTCCAGTTTCAAGATTTTTGGTGTTTTGAGCTTTCGACTTTTGCACCCTCCTGTATGGTGCTAAAAAATCCATGTTTTTTCCAGTTGGCCATATCTGATTTTGAGTTGCAAATGTGTCAAATGGAAGCATGGAAAAAAAGAGTTCGTTGATTTTTCAATTATTAATTGTACAACCAAAACCAATGAAAAAGCTATTTGTATCATGGTCGGATTGTGGTTGTGCAAAGCGAGCAAGTGCTTAGGCGGCTCAAGTTGCATGGTCAAAATCACACCAAATGCACTCAATTTGGACCATGCAAAAAAAATAGTTTTTCACAGGCTCTGTTTTTTGAAAACAGAATATTAGTCCAAAGAAAGTATCTTTCTTACCATTTGTGCCATTTTGTGCCTTTTTTCAGACAGCCAAAAACAAAAAAAAACCATAAAAAAATAAATAAATCTTATGATTTCAGTGGAAAATGATGTGCTTTTAGCCGAAATTGGCCAATAAATACATTTTGCGTTCCCCTTGTTTTTTGGATGAACATAGTCTGCAGAAAACATGATTGCAACATCATTTTCTGTTCTGCATGTTCATTGCATACCTGGAAAAATGATTTATTGATCGAATTCTATGCGCGAGGCCTTGCGCAATCAAGAACAAGGATCATTAAAACAGAAGCATGGCGGATTAAATATCAATGCAAAGCATATGCAACATGTGGTTCAAGGCCTGCCCCATGCGCCAGGCCTCGCGCATAACTTACTAAACCAAAAACCTCAACCGATTCATTTTCCTTTGGAAAGCCGGCTTCAGGGTCGAGTGGTCTTACTACCCACCCCACAGTTTGATTTTTGATTTGCACTGCCTGAAAAAAGAGGTATAGGTTGTGATTTTCAAGTTCTGCGACTGCATTGCAGTCCTCATTGCGCGAGGCCTTGCGCAAAAAAAGGCCCAGAAAATATATTCTTTGTACCATTGTGATGGGTTCTCACCTGATAGCACTTGTGCACAACCTTCACTGAAGCAAGGAGTACCTAAATTGTCGTTGAGTCATTGAAACTTACCACAAGCTTGCCCCGCCCGGAGGCGGAAAATCTCTTTTTGGGCTTGGTCAGCCCCTGCGCTTGGCAGACTGCTTCCCCCAGGGCACCTTCTTTCTTCAGGTATCCAACATCATCTTGATAATTGGTGTCGTTTGCACTACATTGCATTTTACTCCCCAAAAAATCAGTTTTTTTGGCCCAAACAAACGCTCAAAAAAGTGCCACGCATGACAAATTCATATTTTCTTTGCACATTTTACTTTCATCTATAGTCAACAACGGAAGGATCAAGTTCTTCTTCAGCCAAAGCTACAAGGGGGGTCCCTGTCCAGCTCAGCGTCATCTGTTGAGTGGACATGCTTCATGTGTTACCAGTGATACTCTTTTTTTTGCTTGACACTGCCCATAACTTGTGGCAGGTGTGCATCATGAGCAATGCTGAAGGATGCGCCCTGTGCAACACCTCCAACGTATGTGCTCCTTTTGTTAGGAATGCAACAACATTAGAAATGATTTCTTGAGTCATCAATTAGATTTGCAAGGCTTGTTTAGAGCGCTGAATGTCCGCCCGCGTAAACATATTGTACAATGTGATCAAGTCAGGGGTGCCTGTAATGTCACTCCAGTGTAGGCGCCTGCTTGATTCCTCAATTCTACCATCATTACCTGACTTTGGAGGGGCAATGGACTGCTCCTTGCGCGAGGCCTCGCGCAAGGAACAGTCCATTGCCCCCAAAAAAGCATTCTTTGGACCCACGAGGACCAAGAAAAGGCCACAATTCCTTACATAAAAGTTCTTTTGGTGTTTCAAAAATGGCTTGATTTTTTGCAAGCCAAAGAATGGTTCTTTTGATGTTTTTTGAGGCCCTGTATTTTGGGCACTTTCTGTCGTTTTATACCAGGCAACTTGAGCCGCCTAAGAAGTGCATGTGCGTTGGTGTGCTGTGCTTGCGGTGATGTACATGCATCAAAATTGGCGATGAGAACGATACATCAATGAGAAAAAAACAATGCAAAATGATATGGTTGCATTTACTACATAAAAATGCGTTGCGATTCATGTTGACTATGGTTTCTTCACATCCTTAATCTAAAAAATGGATCCCAAAACCCGTTGAAAAATAAACACACCTTGTCCGTGGTTTTCACTATTGGCAGATTCGTGTTCCACCCCACCAAAAGCGTGGCGAATGGTGTCAAATATCACATTGAAAAAATGGTGTTGCAAAATGTGTGTGTGTGTGTGTGTGTGTGTGTATGTGTGTGTGTGATTGTCGGCCTCAATTGGCATATCTTGCCCCCAAACTGCTGCATCTATGTGCGGTATTTTCCAAACACACCGTGTTATGAAATACTTTTCCCATTGCAGAGGGCATAATTTTTCAAAAAACCACCACACTGGTAGCGGTTGCCGTGCCAAGTGTTGGCTACAGTGCTGCATAAAAGAGCACCATATGTTTAGATATCCAGTGTTGTCCCCACCGCCCCAAATCAAAACACCTAAAATCCAAAGTCGCTAACAGAGATGCAGATAACACGACTACCTCTTGAGCTCTAGGTTTGGTCAGGGTGTAGCAGACTGCTTCGCGGGCTGCAACTTGGAAAATAGAACTCGGTGGAATCTGATCTCTGCCCAACACCATAGCTTGGTTGGGAAACGGGGAGGGCATGCTGCCTGCCTTGGTAGAGGTTCCCTCTCTATGCACATGTCCCTGCCTAGGGCCTGGTGCAGGTTTCAAACGTAACAGGTTTTTAGCGGTTGCTTCATTTGAAAAGAAGTAGCCTTTTTCGACTTCAAGCGGTTTCTTTTACAAACTCTTGGAAAAAACCTTTTTAAAACCTCTTACCTCCTTCGCAAAAAGTTACCCCCCCCCTGTGCCCAGGAAAAGGCAATGTTTGACCGCGGAACAAAAAGGAGGTTCTTGCACACGCTTCCCCCCAAAAATTCGACCGCGGAACTAGGGGTTGGTTCTTGCGCATGACCGTGGGCAGCCCCATACTGCGAAAAATTTTTTTCCGGCGTGTTGCGCAAAGGCATGCGCGCCCTCTCCTTTCCCACAGTTAACCACATTGACAAGTGAATACCAAAAGAGGGAATCTCAGCTGACTGGGTTGTAGTGTGCCTTCCAACGTGCATGGAATGATCCAATGTTCAATTGGTTCGGACGTGTTTAACTTACTTTTGTTTGTTTCCTTGTCAGGGGCTGGTTGCTTTGGGGAAAGGGTCGAGAGCATGGGGGAGGGGTTTAAGGGGTATGTGCACCTGTGACTGACTGATAGGGTCCCCCTGATGGGGGGACCTGTAGCAACACACATGAAATGTTGTCCTGCACATCTAAATAGCTGTCCTGCATCACCAGACGGGGAATGTTTGCCCGGCGCGCTACTTTTCCATCAACTATCCCGACTTCAACCCCAGATTTACCCTCTCATGGAGAAGCCCCCCAAGTAACCCACATTGCACTGCACACCTTCCCTACAAAGCACATTGCATAATAGAGCAATATCTGTGAATTCAGCAACTCCAACTGTCATCTGTATTGTACTTAACAAACAACATTGGTCCCACAAGTGTGGGTGTCAATACATTCAGTACAATAGTGCTCCTTACACTCATCACAAACTGCGATGGTGGAGCGCTTCTAGCAACACAACACACACACTTCTGCCTCATCTTGCGTGCCACAACCGAGCAAACAGCTGCCCAATGCGTGCCCCATAATCAGGGTTCGAAAAGACGGCGTATATATACACGTAATGTATATATACACGTACTGTATCGCGAGAATACAATACAGTACGCGTCTTGTTCCCAGGCTAGCATCTGGCGCCAGCCGCGGGCGCCGCTGAGCAAACAAGCATGGCCAAGGATTAACAGTGCAAATGTGAGGTACTTCATAGAATTCGCAATGATTTTAATTTGAATTTTGTTTCATTAACATTGGTGGTTGAATTTTTCTGCCTGTTCTGCGTTTGCAGGGCGACACAAGAAGCAAGTGAAGAAGAAGGAGAAGAAGAACAGGAGGGAAGAATATGAAGAGAGAAAGAACAGAAGAAAGAAGCGGAAGAGGCGAAGGAGATCAAAGAGACGTTAAGAAGAAGACAGAAGAAGATCGAGAAGCTGCAGCGAAGAAGACTGAGGAGTGAAGACAAAGAAAACGAAGAAGGAGCACAAAAGGAAGAAGGTGCTGTCAGGGTCACTTGAGTGTTCGTGCGTGCTGTGAGTGTCATTTGAGTGTTCGCGCGTGCTGTGAGTGTCATTTGAGTGTCGGCGCCTGCTGTGAGTGTCCTTTGAGTGTCGGCGCGTGCTGTGAGTGTCATTTGAGTGTCGTTGTCCTTTATATGACCCTTTATGGTGGACTCAGTCAGTTTGCTACTGCATCTCAGTGATGTCATTTGAATCTCAAAATTTCACTTCTGCACAGAGGCTTCAAGTGACACCAGGGACCTGTTATGTGTGCTGCAGCAGCTGTACAGATACATGCGCTTGCTTTATTTTTTGCTGGTTGCTCCCTTTTTGCCATTTGCCATTTTTGGCCATTTGCTGGTCAGCATGGGGACAGGTGCCTTTGTGAGGCTGGAATTCCTGGGGCCTTGATCTCGAACGCAATGGTTTTCAAAAATATCTGAATTATTCTTTTTTCAAAAGAAGCACAATGGTTTTTAAAAAAATCCGAAACATTATTTTTTTCAACAAAAAACATTGTGAGTCTACTTTTTTTAAAAAAGCACTAGGAAGGGGCACAATAGAAGCAAGTAAACCATTAGAAACAAACCGAAACAACATGAACAAGGAAAAAAATTAACAAACGATGTTCGTTTATTTTCATCATTTGTTCGTTCGTTCGTTAATTTTCCAAAAAAAATTAACAAGCAACGTTTGGTAATCCCAACCCTGTCTTGAACATCATAAACAAATATAAAACAAAAAGTATCCAGCAAACGTAAGCAAAGGCAAAAAACTGTTTTCGCAAACCATTGCAGGTTGTAAACAAACACTACTTTGTCAGAAAATTTTGAGATACAATACATTACATTACAGTACTGTATCGGAACGATACAATACATTACACGTACTGTATTGTACCAACCCTGCCTATACCACCTGTGCACGTCATTGTAACATTGTTGGCCGGCTGTCGAAATGCCATTCTTTCTTCCGATGAATGGCACAATGACATTATTCCGACCTTTATAAGCACTATCATGGCCCCCAACTTCGAAATCAAAAAGAAATCACCTCAGGTACGAGAAGGTCCATACCCATCCCAAATCAAAACATCTACTGATGTCCCGGGGGCCAAGGGGCAAATCCATATAATGTTGCCCAACATATCAACGGCAACAATCCACCGGTGGGGCACGGGTCACAAAAGATGCCCGGCACGCTAACGTTCCCCCAGAACCATGAAAAACCCAATACCGTGGTAAAAAAAAGTGGTGCAAGAACTCGACCGCGGAACCAGGGGGTGGTTCTTGTGCAAGGTGGTTCCTAGGCACAGGGGGGGGGGGGAAGAGGTTTCAATTTTTGAAAAATTTTGGAGAATACCATGCCCTACCCCTGCCACGCATATTTAATATTGCAAAGCAACAGCACTCCCCAATTCATGCAAAATCAGACATCCCCCCCCCCCGATGGCTAGCAGCATTTGGCGCGATTGCAAAGCACCCTTCTTCGAACTGGTGCCAAGTTGTCTTGCTGTTGTGTCCCCTTGAAGCACACTCACAGAGAGGGCATGAGGAAAATACTCCATGCGGTGCGTGCACAGCGCAACTATTTGGGCAACTGGGGGCAAGCATACATGTGCTTTGTGTCTTTGTGAGAATTTCGATGCACGTATGCTTCTGTATCTATCAAGTCCTCAAGCATGGCTGAAGATATCTTTCAATCTTAATTGAGGTTAAGAAGGCCGATGTCCCGGTCCAGGTCCACCAAAATTGATCTGTTGGGTCGCCCAACCTTGGATTCCTGCACACGTTCACCGCATGTGCTGGTCGCCATAAGTGCACAAGTTGCGCACGAGAATGAATCATCACTACACAACAGACCATCCACACAATTGGATCTTCATTCACCCTGCCGAACACCACATATCAACTAGTGCCCATGGCTGTGAAGAGCAACCAGCAACACCAAAGCGTAAATCAGGCAGGGAGCAAAAATTGCATAACTCAGAGCTAATTGCAGCCCCATCTTGTGCCAAATACCGAATAGCGGGAATGGCCCCCGCCAGCACTGGGCAATACATGGGCAATACTAAATACCCTGAGACCTAGAGCGCAGGTTAATTCGAAGGAGGATAAGGGGCAGGTTTGGGTATGCTCAGGGAATGGGAGTGGGTTTCGCGACTGTGACACAACGCCAGTGGAACCAATGACCCATCTGATGTTTAGGTCCCTCTATGGACTCGTATGCAAACCAGTTGGAACAAAGTTCTGGGCTTGGGTCCCACCCTGTGGATACTCTGTGGATGGTCGATGCAACCAGTGGACAATGGCCACTGCATCTCCACACTCAGTCATATGTTGTGCATTGTGTGTACATGTGTGGGCTTTGGGCCTCAACTGGTCAGGTTGCAACGTCTGCATTAGGCTCGGGCCCGCCTCTCGGCTTTCATCGCCTGCTGTTCAAGGTGCCAACGTTCGGCGCTTCTACAGTGCAAATGGTGAGCTCAAATTCCTCCCTTGACCCTGCTTTGGCTGACGCTACTGGCGGTCTGGGCTCTTTATGCATGCATCCAGGTCAGGGGTCACTCCCTCTGTGCTGCGCATGCAGGCTCCATTCGGCCACTCGGGCTTTGGCTTTGGGTGGGTGGGTGGGGGGCTGGGGGGCTCGGCCACTCGGGCTTGTGGGGGGGGGCGAGGGTGCAATACACTCAAATCACAGAGCGGGACCACAGCAGGGCCAAAGCATTTTCAATCTGCAGGTGCTCAGTGCCTTTGGAGCCAGTGCTCCACATCATCTGGTCAGCGAGTACATATACAGAGGTTTAGGCATTTCCAGGGGTCTGTCCTCACTCTGCCTTGTCTGTGGGGCCAACATCACATTGAGAAGCTGCTCCAACTGCCAGGGTCCATCATCCACAGCAAACCAAATGTGTGCCATGTTTTGTGTTGGGGCACCCTGCCTGCACCGGCCACCCGCACGTAGATGTCGGCAACAGCCCCAGCCCGGTGAGTCTAAATGAAGAGAGGGGTGCTGACATGGCAACAAACTTATGTTTATTGTATAAACATGTGTTCTGGCTCCGCCGCTGAGCCGCAAAGACGGTCTATGTGTGTGTGTTGGGGGGGGTTTGTGCTGAATCCATACCATTTTCGGGAGGAAGGCCCATACAGGGCGCCAGGCCAGGTCGCCCCCCCCCCCCCCCCCGTGTCAAACGAACAATTAGGTCCTCAAAAAATACGGTGTGAACAGGAGTGTTCGTTGGACACACCGTTCTGTGTGCGCCACAATACAGGAGGGGGGAAAATTTCGCGCCAAGTCAAAGTTGCGGTGGTAAATTTCGCTGTGGGAAATTTCGCGGAGCCCCCTGGTTGAGCGTATCACCACCCGCCAAAATCCACAGTGTGCACCGCTAATGTGCCAGAAATTCGCAGAGAATCCTGACGAAATTTCCCATGCAAAATTAAAGTGCCACAAAAATCCCCCCCCCCCCTGTATTGTGAAACACTGTAACACATCCCGAGGCACAAGATAACCAGCCCATTCAAAGCACAATGCAATGGAGGCACTTTTCAGAGTAGAAGCCCTTGTTGCGGTCCCGCTTCATGCCGAAAAGTTGAACACGCACCCTGGAGGCCTTCTTGGCATGGGCAGAAGTGGCAGCCTGATCCGGCTCAGGCACCTTCGGGACAGACAGATTTGATGGGATAGCACTGTCCTCCATCAAATCAAGGTTTAGGTACAGAGTATTCTCAAAAACATGGCACAAACCACACACCCCACGCCCTGCCTTGTCCCAAACATCAGTGTCACTATCAGAGTCATCGACACCACTTTTTTGTTCCGCCCCATGATGTTTTCTTCTGCCCACATTGCGCACTCCCCCTCCAACTCCCGCTTGAAAGTGCCATTAAATCTAGGCTTGTCAGAAGTCTTGTAGTTGAGGGACACCATTCCCTCACATCCTGCTTCACCCCTCATTTCCCCAATCCTTGAGCCTGAAACCTTGGTTCTGAAGCCGGGTACCTTATTAAATACCTAATCAATTCGGTCCCCAAAAAATACAGTCTGAAGGGAAGTGTTCGTTGGACACAGTGTTCGTTTGACACGGGGGGGGGGAAGGTACTTGGCTGGGGGCTCCAGTCTTGTCTGAGCTGGTCACCCCGGGGTCCGCAGCTGATCTGGCCTGGTGCTGGCCACCTCTCAGCTGCTGGGGACACCCCAATGTGCCCCCTGGCGCAGCAGTGCCGCATCGTGGAGGGGCTAGACCATCGAAGCTGGAGGAAATTTGGGATTCCTGTAGAATTCAGGCAGAAGGAAATGGAATCCAATAGCAGCTGATCGGTTGATGAAGGTAGCGGCTCATGAAGACACTGAACACTGCTGGACGGCAATTGCTGCTGCAACTACTGCTGCTGCTTCTACTGCGGCCACTACCCCCCCCCCCCCCTGCCCAAATAGATCCCGAGGGAATAATCAAATCAGCCGTGGTTGCGCAAGGTGCAATAGCACACAGGCTGGCTTTGGGGCAGGCTGTGGGGCAACCAGGGAGGCCGGACGGTATGCGTCATCCACCAACTCCCTGGTCAAATATAACCGGCCACCATACGCACACACTGCGGCTGGTTTGCCTGTGCCCTGCCTGCCCCCCACTCGAGGGAGCATAGGTGTTGCCCCTTCACAAAATGTTTGGCCATAAGGCAACGATGGTCGCCACCCTCCGAAATCGCCCAGGCAACTCTCACAGCGCTGTTGTCATGAATGCGGCGCCCTGAGGGGCCGGTGCAGATTGTTCGGAGCCATGTCTGCTGTGTCCAGCACGGGCCTTGAGGCGCTGTGGAATGTCTCTTGATTACGCCGGTGTTTGGACAAGGGCGGTGGCAGGGAGGGGGCATGCACGCGTACCAGGGTGGTCCTTCCAACAGAAAGAAATCTTGTTGACACCGCCGCAGGGGAGGCACTCGGGGCATTACCCACAGCGCAGTGCCACATCATCACGCAATACATCGATCTAAAGTGTGTCATGGGTCAAGAGAAGACATATGGACCTGCACGCACGGTAATGAACAAAGACTGGGCCATTGCCCGCCGGCAGTTGATGGCCAACTACCAGCGGCTGGCGGTTAACCGCCGGCCCAGAGGGTGATCCTCGAGGAGCGGTGCTTAGCGAAAAAAAATCAAAAAAAAATCCCGGGGACGGGATCGGCTCCCGGTGGGGCCATCCCCCTTCAGAAGCTGAAGCGGTCCACACGCCCCCAATGCGCCGGGGGTATGAACGGGACTGCAGGGCAGGAGGGGGGATGGGGAGGCAATGACGACGTCCATTGCAATGCATGGCCCTGGTCTGAAGCGCGTTGAGGCGGGTGCTTGACGACTGCAAAACCTTGGGCTGCAACAGGGCAGACACCGCGGTCCGTTTGGGGGCAGGACGCTTTTTTTTTTTTTCAAGAAAAAGCTCGGGCCGTCCAGCCGCCAGCTCATCACTTAGGCACACAATCGGACGGTACTTGAAGGGCAATCAACGGCGGTCGGAGGGTTGCCGCTAGCAGCTTGAGAGTAACCGACGGCGGTTAGAGAGTAATCGACGGCGGTTAGAGAGCAACCGGCGGCGGTTAGAGGGCAACCGATGGCAGTTGGAGGTCGACTTTTTTTTTTTAACAAAAGAGCTAAGACCACATTGTGCACCAACAAGCACGTCACCGTTCCGTTTTGGCCACTGCTCATTCCCAACACTTCGGGCTCTACTCTACTCTGGGGCCCAGGTGGCGGCTTTGCCAAATCCAAGTCTTGAGCCAACAACTCACCAATGGCGCCCCAGGCTTTGGGTTGGAGGGGAATATGGCCCCGTGTTGTGGCCCCGTCAATACCTCTTTGCCTGGGGCCTCCGCCGAGTCTGTAGATCAACACCATAGATACACTCACCGAAGGCCCCCGTCAGTCAGGTCATGCCCCCCCCCCCCCCGCCAGTGCGATCGCATGGGGGGTCACCGCCGCACGTCCTCAGCCCGCGGCCTTTGAGGTACTTGCAGGACGGGCCACAGGCGGGGCCCAGGGAGGGGCTTGCGTCGCATTGCCACGCGGGACACGGGCAGCGGTGCTGCTGGCCACACTCGATGAGGGTGATGAGGGTTCGGAGGGTCTATCAGTCGCGGGGTCAGGCCGGGCCGCACCGTTCGGCATCGCGAGCGGGTTCACATGCGGGGCGGCGGTTGGAAGAGGCGGAGGGTCAGGCTCAGGGTTCCCGTTGGAGCGGGACGGGCGCCGAGAGGCGCGTGCGGCGGGATTCGAATCGCCGGCGGGCGCGGTATGAGGGTTGGGAGAGGGCCGGGGGTCAGGGTCGGGGTTATGCTTGGGATTGGGGTTAGGGGCCCGGTTAGGTCTAGCGGCTGCGGCGGGGTCAGCACCCTCGTCCGCCTTCTGCCGGCGAGCGCCAGGGTCGCCTACGGGCATGGGGGGCGGGCCCGCGTCGACCGGCGCCGTGCCCTCCCGTACAGCGGGGCCTTCATCGGGGACTAGCGGCGGCCCGTCCAGCAGGAAGCCCCCACCCCCCGCGGAGGTGGGGGTCCGGATGCCCCAGAGGCGCTGGAAGGATGTGGGGGAGGAGGGCGCCTGGGCGCTGGTGGACTGGGACGCCGACCGGGAGAAGGGGCCCGTGTGGTGGGGCATGTGGGGCAGGGCCGGGGCGGCGGCCGCCGGGCGGGGCATGGGGGCGGTTTGGGTAGGGCCGGCCTCCGCCTCCGGCCCGGCGGCGTCCACCCACAGCGCGGGCGGCGGGCCCGGGACGGCGCGGCCGCCCGTGCGGTCGGGGGCGTCCGGGACCTCGGACCACTCGGGCCGCGCGGCGAGGGGCGCGGAGAGGGGCCGGAGGGCCTCCGGGGCCGGGGGGAGGGCGAGGGCCGCGGGACCGCCCAGCGCCAGCGCCGGGGCGGCGGCCGGGCCCGCGGGGGCGGCGAGCGACCCGAGGGCGTCCATCGTTCCGGCGAACACGCGCTCGATGGACCGCAGCACGTAGTCGTCGTACTGCGTGAAGTACTTGCGGATGAGCTCAAGCTCCTCGGCCTGGGAAGGGCGCGTGCGGTCGCGGAGGGGGGCTGCCGGGCCAATGGGCAACAAGACGTGGGCCGGGCGCGGAGCGGCGTCTTTGGGGGGTATTTGCGGGGGCTGTGTTGTGTCGAGGACCGCACCGCTTCGGCGCGCGTGGGGGCGGTGTCTCTATTCTGTTTTGGGGGGGGGGGGGGGCTTTGACGCATCGCATCGCTGGGGAGACACCAAACTTCCTCAAGAGGGTTGGCGCACAATGCCCCAGGGCAAAGAAAGACAGAGAACTGCTGGAGTCCATCAAACCCCAGCCCGGCGGTTGGAGGGCAAACGACGGCGGTTGGAGGGCAAACGACGGCGGTTGGAGGGCAAACGACGGCGGTTGGAGGGCAAACGACGGCGGTTGGAGGGCAAACGACGGCGGTTGGGGGGCAAACGACGGCGGTTGGGGGGCAAACGACGGCGGTTGGAGGGCAACCGACGGCGGTTGGAGGGCAAACGACGGCGGTTGGAGGGCAAACGACGGCGGTTGGAGGGCAAACGACGGCGGTTGGAGGGCAAACGACGGCGGTTGGAGGGCAAACGACGGCGGTTGGAGGGCAAACGACGGCGGTTGGAGGGCAAACGACGGCGGTTGGGGGGCGAACGACGGCGGTTGGGGGGCAAACGACGGCGGTTGGAGGGCAAACGACGGCGGTTGGAGGCCAAACGACGGCGGTTGGAGGGCAAACGACGGCGGTTGGAGGGCAAACGACGGCGGTTGGAGGGCAAACGACGGCGGTTGGAGGGCAAACGACGGCGGTTGGAGGGCAAACGACGGCGGTTGGAGGGCAAACGACGGCGGTTGGAGGGCAAACGACGGCGGTCGAGGGGTGCCGACGGCAATCTGACGGTAACTGGAGCGGCCCCTGGGGGCTGCCCTTTCTGCAATAACGCAGTAGCTGTGGACGTCCTTAAGCCGCGCCCCATTAGAACTTCCCCACTTCCGTGCGTGACCGATGCGCGGGGCTTGCCTAAGCGGGTGCATGCGCGATGTGTATGACTTTCCCCAGCGGGTGTGCACCGTCGTGGGAGGGAATATTGTACACATCTGCTCGGTGCTTGGCTGTGTGTCTGTCTGTGGATCTGAGGTTTGTCTTGTGTCTGGGGAGTGGGAGGTGAGCGCCTTGGAGATGGTTTTTGTGATGTCTGTTTTCTGGTTCAGTGTCCTGTGCAGCAGCTTGTGACGGTTGTGCTGCATTCCGGACTCCATGTGCATGTTCTGTTGCAGTGACCTCATGTGGCTGTGGAAGTGTGGTGATGCGGAGGGTGGAATCTGGTTCACCAGGGCTGCAAATCCGCGTTCCAGCTTCGTGGTCTTGTGGCGGGGGGGGGGGGGGGGCGCTGAGAGTTCGTGGCAGGTTGTCGAGATGTCATCCGGCGTCTGGGCAGTGAAGAATTCCGGTTCTCCCGGTTGGACCGAGCTGAGAGGTGCTCCAGTGCATGCCCTGTCCAGGTACACAGCGCATCCATTTTTTGCGGGTATAATGTGCGCTCCCCGACTGTAAACTTCCAAAAAACTTCCGCTGGGGCTGGCGAATGTCGGTGCGGTGGCAAATTGTGGGGGCCGTCCTTAACAAAAAATAAATTGGGCTTCTTTGGAACAGCGCTGGTGTGCACACGATACACAGGACTGCCCCAAGAGGGGGCCCATCCCCGGACGCACAATGCCAGTCTGAGGCCCGGGGGCGTCGGTGCGCCGCACTCACACCTGCCGCTTAAACGCCTCCCTCAGAGTCCCCGTCACCTTCCGCAGCTGGCGCTCCTTCTTTGTCAGGGCGGCCTGAAGCGCGTGCACCTTCTGCCGGGCCTGCGCGAGCTCCTCCACCAAAGGCAACATGTCCGCCGGGGCCGCGGCCGGGGCCGAGGGCGACGCCGCCGCAACCCCCGTCCCCGTCCGCGCCCGGAGCGCCTCCAGGAGCTCCCGGTGGCTCAGGGCGTCGCGGTGGGCGTCCGCACGCGAGGCCTCGAGGGCGTCGGAGCAGACGGCGAGGGCCTGCTGCAGCGCGCGCACCTGGTCCTCGTAGGCCAGCAGGGCCTCTTGGAGGTGGGTCCGCTGCGCCAACTGCTGCTGCAGCCCCTGAATGGTCTGGTCCTTCTGCGCGAGGGCGGCCTTCAGGCTGCTGACCTGAGGGCGGGCATTGCATGGCGCATGGACGGGGGATGGGGGGATTTGGGGGGAATGATGTGAGGTTGTGAACCGACCCGCATGACCCTGACTTACTCGAGTCAACGTTGTGCAATGTGACGCACTCCCAACGTCCTTTGCCTTGCTGCTCTCGCAGCGCAAAACAGGCTTTCACCGAATGCTGCGTTGAGGGTCACCGCTTTTACAGGGCCATTGGGGGGAGGGGGGGGGAGACCTAATGAATTGGGTTGAAAGGAGTGACATGAGATGACAAACATGCATGGGACAGCAAATCCAGCAGAACTTGGGTGCAGCCCTCAATCTCCAAATCAGATCTGGTAGAACCTCAGAATGGAAAGACAGGCAGATACCACACCCAGACAAAACAACAAACAACAGACAGCAGTGAAAGGAAGGTGCAAGCATCAATCCACTAAGGCCCCGGGTGAGGGGAGGGCAGGGCTTAATTGCTTGTCATTGGGGTTTTTAGGTGGGCTGTAGGTGGGCGCAGGTGAAGGATGAGATACGACAAACGACCTGACTTGGTGAACCGGCTTGGCCTGACACTGTCAACACAGCAACACATTATGGTTTAGTGATGTGATTTTGGAGAGGCTGACGGCCTTCTAGCCTCTGTGCTACTGCCATGGCCTACGCATAGATGGTCCATTTGCTTCACATCTCATCATCGGTGCAAAATGGTGCATGAACACCCAACAACTTTGTGAGAGGGAGACCAGCATCTTCGCCCGTTTTGGTGTAACACCATCAAACGGTGCAAGGCATCGCGGTTTTGAGTGCCGCAATACTGGACTGACTCACCCCCACGCCACCTCAAGAGCAATGCCCAGGCCTACATATGGACGTCCCGGCTGCTGCACATCTCGTCATTGGTCCAAAATGGTGGACGTTTGTCTACAACCTGCGTTACTGGGGGGGGGGGGGGGGCTAATGCAGTTGCGGGATGGAGGGACTGAGGGCTAACGATGTTTGCCCCTCCCCCCCACCCCCAAAGAGGCTGATGTCCGTACGGGCTGACGGGCAGCACGTAGGCCAAACGGGGGAGGCTTCCCGCCTGCAAGCCCGGTGATCCCCGATCGTGAAGATCCCGGACGCAGTGAACTCGGTCCCATCGCCCTACCGGACCCCAACACTACCGGACAGGTATGCCCCGGGTGTCCGCCAGGGGATTGCTTAGTGATACTGGGGGGGGGTTACGCCCCCCCCCCCCCCTCTCCAGGGCGCCCAGCCTATGCCCAGCCACTGTCTCCCCAACACCAAATGCCGCCTTCAATGGTACTTGTAACCGACAGTAACCACCCCTCAACCGCTTGGGCAACCTCCTCCAACCGCCTGTTTAACCGCTTCTGGGGCCGCCTCTGAGGTCCCTTCCCTTCTAACGCATCCGTGCCTTTGCCCCTAGCAGACCTGTTCCCGCAGCACCGACTCCCCCCTGAAGCTGCGGAAGCTGTCGCTCTTGGCCTCCGACTCGTCATCGCCATCGGAGGGCGGGGCGGAGCCCAGGACGTACGCCACGTTGTTGCTGATGGACACGCGCCGCATGTCCACCTCCGCCGAGGCCGGGGTCCGCGGGTCCTCGGGGCCGGCCGCGATGGACACCCGCCGCGCGCCCCCGCGCCCGGAGGACGAGGCGTCCGTGTCCCCCTCGGCCCCGGCACCGTCGGCCTTCTTCCCGTAGATCGAGGCGATGGACACGCGGCGCGCCTGCTGCAGCGACCGTATGGCCTGCGGCGGGGGGGAGTCCCGGTCGGCCCCGGTCGTCTGGTTCACGGGGGACATGGGGCCGCTGCCGAAGCTGACCATCCCGAGGCTTGTCTCGCGCGACATCATCGACTGTGTGCGGTCCGACTCTTTGAGCTCCGAGGGGTCCCGGTGCATTCGCCCGGTCTCCTACAGAAATCGGGGACGAGGGGTACAGCAGGTAATTGCTCAGTGATACTGGGGGGGGGGGGTTAAACTGGCCTCCCTGGCATTTTAGCTCACCCACCCACCCTCAGACCCACCCACCCACCCACCCACCCACCCATATACCAAACGGGGGGGGGGGGGGGTCACAGAGCTTGGTCTCCCACCAACGTTGCCCATTGACAGAAAGACACCTGCAAAGAATGAAGGCCCTTGAGCTGTAGTGGGGGACGCCATACCACTCGGGACAAGTACCCCAAGTTGATCAAGGTGAGCAAATGCACTGATTCAACAGCTTGCTCAGCATCCCTGATGATCATGCCACATTCGCATTCTTTTGTGGTAATGACAAAAGGGTAAAACACAAAGGGGCAGCACTCCCATGTGTCACAATGTGCCTCAGCCCATGAACAACGTAGGTGGTCTACCAAGCTCGACAACCCACCCACCCACCCACCCAAAAGACCGACACATCCCCCGGGGGGGGGGGGTTTCCTTTTCTCAAATCAGGGGAAAACCAAACAAACCCACCCACCCAACCTCAGATCCCCCCCCCCCTCCCGCCTAAATTTTCAACCAGCCACTAAGCAATTGCCTTGGGTACAACCTCATGAGTGTGAGCTAAGCGAAGGTGTTAAGTGGAACCTTTGGTCGAATTACCCTGTTCAACACACCTTTTTACGAGTGTACCTCATGTTCCATCCCGCACCATCTCAGTCCCAATATTCAGTCTTGATTAGGGTCACGGACCTGGTGGAACCAGTAAGGTTTTTTTTAACCCTCTGCAGGGTCTAGGGTGGAGCTACCCATCTTAGCAGCGACACCAAGCAGCAGCAGCAAACACGCACACACGCACGCACGCATGCAATGGGCAAAAATTAGAACTCGGATGCGCGCGCGCACACACACACACACACACACACACACACACACACACACACACACACACACACACACACACACACACACACACACACACACACACAACTGGGGGTGGCGGGGGGTAGTCCAATGGCAGTTGTTGTCTGTGGACTGCCCTGTTCGTTCCTGCCACTTCCCGTCAGTCCGGCCCGAGTGTGGCTCACGCCGCCGGTGGGGCAGCCACTCATGGTTTCAGAGTGGCGTGTGCAGAAAAACGGTGGGGCCACCTCCTCTAGTAAGGTATCGGTATCAGTTCGGTTTCTCTCAGTTTTCCCTTCCACGCTCTCAACCAGGGTCCACCCCTCCCTCCTTCCTTACAACCCCTTCCCTCTCATTCGTCCCTCCCTCCTTCCCTCATCTTAGCACATTCCCCTTTCCAACAAAGATTTGCTGCAGTGGGTGAGTGAGATGCGAGACATGCGCAAGCCCGTCAATGTGCGGTGGGCCACCGGCACGAATGAGGAGTATGCTGAGCTTTGTGAATTCATGGTGAAGGGTGGTATGTTCATTCGGCTGAATGAGAAGAAGCGCCCAAACAGTTCCCTCAGCCGATCAGACCCTGCTGATGTCGCCCGTGTTGAGAAGCAGACGTTTATCTGCACCACTGACAACACTGACGCTGATCCGACGAACAATAGGGCTGTTCCTGTGGAGATGAAGAAGAAGCTGATTGGGATTTGCTTGAGATCCAGAGGGGAAGCAGTGTGGAGCTGGGTGAGTACCATGCGGTGGTCGATGCTCAGCAGCGCGACGAGCTGGATCGGGTGCGAGCGCAACACGCTGCATCTGAAACGGAGCTGCAGGAGACGTTGCAGCGGGGCGAGTCGATCGCTGAGGAGTACCGATGCCGGCATGGTTTGGGCATGGAATGGGTGACACTTCAGCATAGTGCAGCGGTTTCGGAGCATGCGAGGCAGGCGGCGCTTATTGATCAGTAGCTTGTTGATTACCAGCGTGCTTTGCAGGATCAAGAAGCTCTGTTCAACAGGCTGCAGGAGGTTATGGATGCCAACGTGATGGTGCAGCTCGACTGCAAGAGGAAATACAGGACAAAGACGAAGCGCGTGTGAGTGCAGCATTCAAGCTAGAAGAGCTTGAGCAGCGGCTTCTGCAGGCTGGCGAGGAAAAGACCAAGATGGATGCAGAATATGCAGAGATTGGAAGCCGACTGGCGATGGTGCAAGACGAGTACTGCAGCATTATGGAGAAGCTGGGCGTATGGCATCACGAGGGTGTGACGTGTGCCCTGCAGCAGGGTACAGAGTCAGCTGCAATGGATGGGCATGCGGTTGAAGACAGCGATTCAAGTGAGGCAGATGTAGCGTTGCTGTCGGTGAAGCTTCAGCAAACGCAAAGGGAATTTTCCGAGGTACAGCAGGGCGTTGCTGAAGTGAGTGCGGCAGCAGCTGCATCAGAAAAGCGCGTTGTTGAACTCGTTGAGGAAGTGGCTGCAGCATCTGCCCGTGCATCGCAGCAGGAGGAGTTCTTGATGCTGGAGAGGGCTGAAGCTGAAGCAAGGGTGGCATTGCAGTTTCAGGCCTTCAAGACACATACTGCAGCCCAAGCACAACGGTGCAGTACGTTCGAGTCACTGCTGGTTGAGAAGGACAGGATGCTGTCAGAAGCGGTTGATGAGAACCGAAGCCTGCAGCGGGAGATGGCGCAGATCCAGGATGGGGTTGACTTGATTGGATATGCCAAGCTGCTAAGTGATCTGACATCCACAGAGCTTGCAGGAAGGCAACAGCTGATGGAAGATGAACACAGCGAGGTGATTGACCTGATTGCAGCGTCTGATAGCTGGCTGTTGGGCAAAGTGTCTGGCCTGCGGCGTGCGTTGGCAGCAACATTATCTGATTTCCAGCAAGCTGTTCTGATTGCCTCTACGTTTGAGGATGCAGCAGCCATGACCGTTGTTAGCAACCGACAATTGTGGGACGTGAGGAACAGTGACCTCAGCGAGCGGCTGCAGATTGAGGGGTCGGAGAGCAGCGACCTCTTTGATGTGACGATGCCGTCTTGCGTGATGACGGAGGCCATGCTGCGGCAGCAATCGTTAAGTCTATAAGGGACACTGCAATCACAACAAAGCCAATACTCGGAGGTACATACATTAACAGCACCCATCGATCCTGAGTGGGAGAATCCAAAGGGTGTGCCCATCAGTGCCAGTCTGTTTGGAGGTCAACAATTAACAGCACCCATCGATCCTGAGTGGGAGAATCCAAAGGGTGACATGGTGACATGGTGACGCCTGCATCTTAGTGCCCTGTGATCGATCCTGAGTGGGAGAATTCAAAGGGTGTGCCCATCAGTGCCATTCTGTTTGGAGGTCAGGAATTAACAGCACCCATCGATCCTGAGTGGGAGAATCCAAAGGGTGACATGGTGACATGGTGACATGGTGACGCCTGCATCTCAGTGCCCTGTGATCGATCCTGAGTGGGAGAATCCAAAGGGTGACATGGTGACATGATGACGCCTGCATCTCAGTGCCCTGTGATCGACCCTGAGTGGGAGAATCCAAGGGGTGTGCCCATCAGTGCCATTCTGTTGGAGGTCAGGAATTAACAGCACCCATCGATCTTGAGTGGGAAAATCCAAAGGGTGACATGGTGACATGGTGACATGGTGACGCCTGCATCTCAGTGCCCTGTGATCGATCCTGAGTGGGAGAATCCAAAGGGTGTGCCCATCAGTGCCAGTCTGTTTGGAGGTCAAGAATTAACAGCACCCATCGATCCTGAGTGGGAGAATCCAAAGGATGACATGGTGACATGGTGACGCCTGCATCTCAGTGCCCTGTGATCGATGCTGAGTGGGAGAATTCAAAGGGTGTGCCCATCAGTGCCATTCTGTTTGGAGGTCAGGAAATAACAGCACCCATCGATCTTGAGTGGGAAAATCCAAAGGGTGACATGGTGACATGGTGACGCCTGCATCTCAGTGCCCTGTGATCGATCCTGAGTGGGAGAATCCAAAGGGTGTGCCCATCAGTGCCATTCTGTTTGGAGGTCAAGAATTAACAGCACCCATCGATCCTGAGTGGGAGAATCCAAAGGATGACATGGTGACATGGTGACGCCTGCATCTCAGTGCCCTGTGATCGATGCTGAGTGGGAGAATTCAAAGGGTGTGCCCATCAGTGCCATTCTGTTTGGAGGTCAGGAAATAACAGCACCCATCGATCCCGAGTGGGAGAATCCAAAGGGTGACATGGTGACATGGTGACGCCTGCATCTCAGTGCCCTGTGATCGATCCTGAGTGGGAGAATCCAAAGGGTGACATGGTGACATGGTGATGCCTACATCTCAGTGCCCTGTGATCGATCCTGAGTGGGAGAATCCAAAGGGTGTGCCCATCGGTGCCATTCTGTTGGAGGTCAGGAATTAACAGCACCCGTCGATCCTGAGTGGGAGAATCCAAAGGGTGACATGGTGACATGGTGACATGGTGACGCCTGCATCTCAGTGCCCTGTGATCGATCCTGAGTGGGAGAATACAAAGGGTGTGCCCATCAGTGCCCCTCAGTGTGCCCATCGGTGCCACTCTGTATGGAGGTCAGGAATTAACAGCACCCATCGATCCTGAGTGGGAGAATCCAAAGGGTGTGCCCATCAGTGCCATTCTGTTTGGAGGTCAGGAATTAACAGCACCCATCGATCCCGAGTGGGAGAATCCAAAGGGTGACATGGTGACATGGTGACATGGTGACGCCTGCATCTCAGTGCCCTGTGATCGATCCTGAGTGGGAGAATCCAAAGGGTGACATGGTGACATGGTGACGCCTACATCTCAGTGCCCTGTGATCGATCCTGAGTGGGAGAATCCAAAGGGTGTGCCCATCGGTGCCATTCTGTTGGAGGTCAGGAATTAACAGCACCCATCGATCCCGAGTGGGAGAATCCAAAGGGTGACATGGTGACATGGTGACATGGTGACGCCTGCATCTCAGTGCCCTGTGATCGATCCTGAGTGGGAGAATCCAAAGGGTGTGCCCATCAGTGCCCATCAGTGTGCCCATCAGTGCCACTCTGTATGGAGGTCAGGAATTAACAGCACCCATCGATCGTGAGTGGGAGAATCCAAAGGGTGTGCCCATCAGTGCCATTCTGTTTGGAGGTCAGGAATTAACAGCACCCATCGATCCCGACATGGAGACGTGGTGACATGGTGACATGGTGATGCCTGCATCTAGGTGCCCTGTGATCGATCCTGAGTGGGAGAATCCAAAGGGTGTGCCCATCACTGCCATTCTGTTTGGAGGTCAGGAATTAACAACACCCATCGATCCTGAGTCGGAGAATCCAAAGGGTGACATGGTGACAGGGTGACGCCTACATCTCAGTGCCCTGTGATCCCTGAGTGAAAGAATCCAGAGGGTGTGCCCATCAGGGCCCATCAGTGTGCCCATCAGTGCCATTCTGTTTGCAGGTCAGGAATTAACAGCACCCATCGGTCCTGAGTGGGAGAATCCAAAGGGTGTGCCCATCAGTGCCATTCTGTTTGGAGGTCAGGAATTAACAGCACCCATCGATCCTGAGTGGGAGAATCCAAAGGGTGACATGGTGACATGGTGACATGGTGACGCCTGCATCTCAGTGCCCTGTGATCGATCCTGAGTGAAAGAATCCAGAGGGTGTGCCCATCAGTGCCCATCAGTGTGCCCATCTGTGCCATTCTGTTTGCAGGTCAGGAATTAACAGCACCCATCGGTCCTGAGTGGGAGAATCCAAAGGGTGTGCCCATCAGTGCCATTCTGTTTGGAGGTCACGAATTAACAGCACCCATCGATCCTGACATGGTGACTTGGTGACATGGTGACATGGTGACATGTTGGAGGTGGTGACATGGTGACATGGTGACAGGGTGTGCCCATCCGTGCCATTCTGTTTGGAGGTCAGGAATCAACAGCGCCCATTGATCCTGAGTGGGAGAATCCAAAGGGTGACATGGTGACATGGTGACATGGTGACGCCTGCATCTCAGTGCCCTGTGAAGGGTGGTACGCTCTTTCGGCTGAACGAGAATAAGCGCCCGAATAGTTTCCTCTGCCGATCGGACCCTGCGGATGTTGCCCGTGTTAAAAAGCAGACGTTGATCTGCACCACCGACAAGGATGATGTTGGTCTGACGAACAATTGGGGCTGATCCTGTGGAGATGAAGAAGAAGCTGATTGGACTATTCAAGGGATGCATGGAAGGGCGCACCATGTACGTGATTCCATTCTGCATGGGACCCCTTGGATCACCATACTCCAAATTTGGTGTTGAGATCACGGACTCTGCATAAGTGGTGGTGAACATGAAGTTCATGTGCCGCATTGGCACCAAGGTGCTGCGTCTGATTGACGAGAAGACGCCGTTCCTGAAGTACCTGCACTCTGTGGGCGAGCCTGTGACACCAGGTGCAAAAGATGTTCCCTGGCCATGCAACTCTGACAACCGCTGGATTGTGCACTTCCCTGAAGAACCCAGTGTGTGGTTGTTTGGCAGTGGATATGGAGACAACACATTGCTGGGCAAGAAGCGATATGCCCTGCGCATTGCATACACCATGGCCCGCAAAGAGGGCTGGCTGGCAGAGCATTGCTTGATTTTGGGGTTGACATCACCAGTGGGCAAGGAATACTACATTGTTGCAGCCTTCACGAGTGCCTGTGGCAAGACCAATCTTGCAATGCTGGTTCCGTCCGTTCCCGGCTAGAAGATGGTGATGTGTGGTGGGAGAGCATGACCAAGACCGCCTCCGAAGGCCTGATTGTTTGGACTGGCCAGCCGTGGACCCCAGACTGTGGTCACAAGGCTGCACATCCGAATGCGCGGTACACGACGCCTGCATCTCAATGCCCTGTGATCGATCCTGAGTGGAAGAATCCGCAGGGTGTGCCCATCTATGCCATTCTGTTTGGAGGTCGCCGCCCGAACCTGGTGCCATTGGTGACGGAAGCTTTCAGCTGGAAGTATGGTGTGTTCATGGGATCCATCATCGGCTATCTGAGTGCAATACACACACTGGAGAAGAACTTCATCTTCACAAACGTTGCGCTGACCCCAGATGGTGATGTGTGATGGGAGAGCATGACTAAGACCGCCTCAGAAGGCCTCATTGATTGGACTGGCCAGCCGTGGACCCCAGACTGTGGTCGCAAGGCTGCACATCCGAATGCGCGGTACACGACGCCTGCATCTCAGTGCCCTGCGATCGATCCTGAGTGGGATAATCCGAAGGATGTGCCCATCTGTGCCTTTATGTTTGGGGGTCGCTGCCCGAACCTGGTGCCATTGGTGACGGAAGCTTTCAGCTGGAAGCATGGTGTGTTCATGGGATCCATCATCGGCTATTCGAGTGCAATGCAGCCACTGGAGAAGAACTTAATGTTCACAAACGTTGCGCGGACCCCAGATGGTGATGTGTGGTGGGAGAGCATGACCAAGACTGCCTCCGAAGGCCTGATTGATTGGACTGGCCGGCCGCGGACCCCAGACTGTGGTCGCAAGGCTGCACATCCGAGTGCGCGGTACACGACGCCTGCATCTCAGTGCCAAGTGATCGATCCTGAGTGGGAGAACCCAAAGGGTGTGCCCATCTATGCCATTCTGTTTGAAGGTCGCCGCCCGAACCTGGTGCCATTGGTGACGGAAGCTTTCAGCTGGAAGCATGGTGTGTTCATGGGATCCATCATCGGCTATCCGAGTGCAATGCAGTCACTAGAGAAGAACTCCATCTTCGCAAATGTTGCGTTGACCTCAGATGGTGATGTGTGGTGGGAGAGCATGACCAAGACTGCCTCCGAAGGCCTGACTGATTGGACTAGCCAACCGTGGACCCCAGACTGTGGTCGCAAGGCTGCACATCCGAATGTGCGGTACACGACGCCTGCATCTCAGTGCCCTGTGATCGATCCTGAGTGGGAGAATCCGAAGGATGTGCCCATCTGTGCCATTCTGTTTGGAGGTCGCCGCCCGAACCTGGTGCCATTGGTGACGGAAGCTTTCAGCTGGAAGCATGGTGTGTTCATGGGATCCATCATCGGCTATCTGAATGCAATACACACAGTGGATAAGAACTTCATCTTCACAAACGTTGCGCTGACCCCAGATGGTGATGTGTGGTGGGAGAGCATGACCAAGACCGCCTCCGCCTCCATTCCGAAGAGTTGGAGTATCCACTGGACTGCTTGGTGGAGATTGGGGCCACAAAAGAGGAACAGCTGCACATTGCCCGAGCTGTTGCAGAAGAGCACGCCGTCGAGAATACCATTGAGGTGGCCCTTCGTCTGACCATTGCTGCACATAGTTTGGACATCACTGAGTATCGTGAGATTGCACGTTTCACATGGGATGTGGCCGAGGATTTTCACCCCTTCGATCGGACAGACCGCTACGACAATGGCCTGCATTACACCACCAGCGAACATGACCTAGCGCTGCCACCGGATTTGCAGGGCCTCATTGCCAAAAAACCCGCCTAGAGCGGGGCACAAGCCGCCCACGAGCAGCGAAACTTCGCATGGGTCCAGGTCGCTGATGGCTGTTGTCTACATCTACGACATCATGGTCAGTCAACACGAAATCCCAAAGGTGCTGAAAGGAGAAGAAGTGCAAGTTCAGGCAAAAGGCATTGGAACCACCAAGGCGTACCGCATCAGGCCTCCCAACGACCAGTAGCTTGTTGATTACCAGCGTGCTTTGCAGGATCAAGAAGCTCTGTTCAACAGGCTGCAGCTCGACTGCAGGAGGAAATACAGGACAAAGACGAAGCGCGTGTGAGTGCAGCATTCAAGCTAGAAGAGCTTGAGCAGCGTCTTCTGCAGGCTGGCGAGGAAAAGACCAAGATGGATGCAGAATATGCAGAGATTGGAAGCCGACTGGCGATGGTGCAAGACGAGTACTGCAGCATTATGGAGAAGCTGGGCGTATGGCATCACGAGGGTGTGACGTGTGCCCTGCAGCAGGGTACAGAGTCAGCTGCACTGGATGGGCATGCGGTTGAAGACAGCGATTCAAGTGAGGCAGATGTAGCGTTGCCGTCGGTGAAGCTTCAGCAAACGCAAAGGGAATTTTCCAAGGTACAGCAGGGCGTTGCTGAAGTGAGTGCGGCAGCAGCTGCATCAGAAAAGCGCGTTGTTGAACTCGTTGAGGAAGTGGCTGCAGCATCTGCCCGTGCATCGCAGCAGGAGGAGTTCTTGATGCTGGAGAGGGCTGAAGGTGAAGCAAGGGTGGCATTGCAGTTTCAGGCCTTCAAGACACATACTGCAGCCCAAGCACAACGGTGCAGTACGTTCGAGTCACTGCTGGTTGAGAAGGAAGGGATGCTGTCAGAAGCGGTTGATGAGAACCGAAGCCTGCAGCGGGAGATGGCGCAGATCCAGGATGGGGTTGACTTGATTGGATATGCCAAGCTGCTAAGTGATCTGACATCCACAGAGCTTGCAGGAAGGCAACAGCTGATGGAAGATGAACACAGCGAGGTGATTGACCTGATTGCAGCGTCTGATAGCTGGCTGTTGGGCAAAGTGTCTGGCCTGCGGCGTGCGTTGGCAGCAACATTATCTGATTTCCAGCAAGCTGTTCTGATTGCCTCTGCGTTTGAGGATGCAGCAGCCATGACCGTTGTTAGCAACCGACAATTGTGGGACGTGAGGAACAGTGAACTCAGTGAGCGGCTGCAGATTGAGGAGTCGGAGAGCAGCAACTTCTTTGATGTGACGATGGCGTGTGGCCTGATGACGGAGGCCATGCTGCGGCAACAGCTGTTGAGTCTACAAGGGACACTGCAATCACAACAAAGCAAGTACTCGGAGGTACGGATGCAGCTGGCCGACAAGGACCGACAACATGCGGAGTGGGAGCAAGAGAACGCGCATATGCGGCAGAGAGTTGCTGAGCTTGAGGAGAGGCTTGAGCTGAAAAACTTAGCTGCGGAGGAGCGTGCATTGCGACAGCAAATCCTGGAGGCCGAGTACACCGAGCATGTGGATGCGGTCCGTGGCCTACAGGCGGTGATGGTTGCGCATTCAGAGGATACGGTTGCAGCTGCGGAGTCGTTGCAAGCGAAGGAGCAGCAGGTGGTGGAGCTGTTGCTGTTTGAGGAGGAAGGGACTGCGTGTTGCAGGATCCTCGAAGAGCAGTATTCAGATTTGCTTGAGATCCAGATGGGAAGCAGTGTGGAGCTGGGTGAGTACCATGCGGTGGTCGATGCTCAGCAGCGCGACGAGCTGGATCGGGTGCGAGCGCAACACGCTGCATCTGAAACGGAGCTGCAGGAGACGTTGCAGCGGGGCGAGTCGATCGCTGAGGAGTACCGATGCCGGCATGGTTTGGGCATGGAATGGGTGACACTTCAGCATAGTGCAGCGGTTTCGGAGCATGCGAGGCAGGCGGCGCTTACTGATCAGTAGCTTGTTGATTACCAGCGTGCTTTGCAGGATCAAGAAGCTCTGTTCAACAGGCTGCAGGAGGTTATGGATGCCAACGTGATGGTGCGGCTCGACTGCAGGAGGAAATACAGGACAAAGACGAAGCGCGTGTGAGTGCAGCATTCAAGCTAGAAGAGCTTGAGCAGCGGCTTCTGCAGGCTGGCGAGGAAAAGACCAAGATGGATGCAGAATATGCAGAGATTGGAAGCCGACTGGCGATGGTGCAAGACGAGTACTGCAACATTATGGAGAAGCTGGGCGTTTGGCATCACGAGGGTGTGACGTGTGCCCTGCTGCAGGGTACAGAGTCAGCTGCAATGGATGGGCATGCGGTTGAAGACAACGATTCAAGTGAGGCAGATGTAGCGTTGCTGTCGGTGAAGCTTCAGCAAACGCAAAGGGAATTTTCCAAGGTACAGCAGGGCGTTGCTGAAGTGAGTGCGGCAGCAGCCGCATCAGAAAAGCGCGTTGTTGAACTCGTTGAGGAAGTGGCTGCAGCATCTGCCCGTGCATCGCAGCAGGAGGAGTTCTTGATGCTGGAGAGGGCTGAAGGTGAAGCAAGGGTGGCATTGCAGTTTCAGGCCTTCAAGACACATACTGCAGCCCAAGCACAACAGTGCAGTACGTTCGAGTTACTGCTGGTTGAGAAGGAAGGGATGCTGTCAGAAGCAGTTGATGAGAACCGAAGCCTGCAGCGGGAGATGGCGCAGATCCAGGATGGGGTTGACTTGATTGGATATGCCAAGCTGCTAAGTGATCTGACATCCACAGAGCTTGCAGGAAGGCAACAGCTGATGGAAGATGAACACAGCGAGGTGATTGACCTGATTGCAGCGTCTGATAGCTGGCTGTTGGGCAAAGTGTCTGGCCTGCGGCGTGCGTTGGCAGCAACATTATCTGATTTCCAGCAAGCTGTTCTGATTGCCTCTGCGTTTGAGGATGCAGCAGCCATGACCGTTGTTAGCAACCGACAATTGTGGGACGTGAGGAACAGTGAACTCAGTGAGCGGCTGCAGATTGAGGAGTCGGAGAGCAGCAACTTCTTTGATGTGACGATGGCGTGTGGCGTGATGACGGAGGCCATGCTGCGGCAACGGCTGTTGAGTCTACAAGGGACACTGCAATCACAACAAAGCAAGTACTCGGAGGTACGGATGCAGCTGGCCGACAAGGACCGACAACATGCGGAGTGGGAGCAAGAGAACGCGCATATGCGGCAGAGAGTTGCTGAGCTTGAGGAGAGGCTTGAGCGGAAAGACTTAGCTGCGGAGGAGCGTGCATTGCGACAGCAAATCCTGGAGGCCGAGTACACCGAGCATGTGGATGCGGTCCGTGGCCTACAGGCGGTGATGGTTGCGCATTCAGAGGATACGGTTGCAGCTGCGGAGTCGCTGCAAGCGAAGGAGCAGCAGGTGGTGGAGCTGTTGCTGTTTGAGGAGGAAGGGACTGCGTGTTGCAGGATCCTCGAAGAGCAGTATTCAGATTTGCTTGAGATCCAGAGGGGAAGCAGTGTGGAGCTAGGTGAGTACCATGCGCCGGTCGATGCTGAGCAGTGCGACGAGCTGGATCGGGTGCGCGTGCAACACGCTGCATCTGAAACGGAGGTGCAGGAGACGTTGCAGCGGGGCGAGTTGATCGCTGAGGAGTACCGATGCCGACATGGTTAAGCGTGGAATGGGTGATGCTGGAGCGTGGTGCCGAGAGCGCTGCGTCACTGTCGCTGGTGGTTCAGCAGCAACAGATGGAGCATGATGTGTTGCAACAGCAGGTTACTGAGCAGACGAAGCGGGCCGATGGCGCATGGCCCATGGCGCCAAAGCAATCAAGGGAACATCAAACATCACAGAATCCATCTCTCGAAAATCACTCTCCCTCCTTCCCGACACTCCCTCCTCACTAAACAGGGTGCACGAGGGCGTGAGACCCTCGACCCTGCAGGAGCAAAAGGACGAGCATGTCCCAAATGTACACAACCCAAAGTGCCCAAAATGGGGTCCCCCCAAACCCCCTCCCCCCCGATAAAGCCCCCATTTCCGGTGAATGCCAAAAAACCCGCCTAGAGCGGGGCAAAAGCCGTCCACAAGCGGCGAAATATGGCATCGGTACAGGTATCACTCCTTCCTCCTCCTCCAATCCACCTGGGTGCACAAGGGCGTGGGACCCTTGGCCCAGATGAAGCAAAGAATAATGCAGAGGAATCAAGAATGCTCTGCCGGTTGCCCCCCCGCCAGGCCGGACTCGCCAAGAGTCTGGGCTGACGCCGGCTTTAAGGGTGGGCTTCCTACTGATACTGATACTGATACACATACACACACACACACACACACACACACACACACACACACACACACACACACACACACACACACACACACACACACACACACACACACACACACACACACAGACAGACACAGACACACACACACACACACACACACACACACACACACACACACACATACACACACACACACACACACACCTCGTGCGGGAAAACCAGTGGGGACCAAACGCGGGGCACAACATCAGTGAAGACGAAAGCAAGCGAAGGCAGAGCACTGGTCACCGAGACAATTTCATCAGGCCATTAACAAAAAGGTAGGCAAGGTCCTTTCTGCGACAGGAGTGACGGCGAAGAGGAGTCGTGTCATTACAGTGCAATGCAGTACTGATCACTGATGACCCTGCTCACTGTTTGGCCCTGTCTAGCCAATGAGTGTAAGAGATGTTGAGGAAACGCAACGCTACTTACATGTCTACTCTGGGGGCTTCTCTGGAGACGGGTGTAACCACCCGCTCACACACACAGAGACTCCCGAGGGGGGCAGTCATGGTTACCGGGTCTAACTTTGGCGGCGTGGAGCTAGCCGCTGGAGCATTTGCTGAGGTGTCCTATATCCTGCCTGTTTTGGTATGTGTGCACGTCGTGTATGTGGCTGTGGTGTGTGCTACCCCAACAGTTGAATCACCGGGCTCGTGCCACACACACACACACACACACACACACACACACACACACACACACACACACACACACACACACACACACACACACACACACACACACACACACGTTGGGAACCGCGAGACAAGAACGAAGCAAGAAAAGCGGTTGAAAGAAAACTCCTCAGGAACAGCAGGGCTGTCCTAGACGTCTTTCGGTCTGTTGGTAGAGAATGAGCAAATGCAGTTCCGGACATTGGACCTCACCATTTCCTGCGTTCAGTTCTGCACCGCGCAACAGACCATAAAAACCGCCCGCGGAGGAGCTCGTGCACTACCGTTGCCATAGCCTAGATTTATCGTGTGCTGGGTGCCACTACCCCGCCACACACACACACAGGAAAACATTCAGGGCAGGGAAAGCAGGAGGGGTGGATGGGGAACCCGAGTTTGCGCAGCGTGGTGCAGCGGCCGTGCAGCCGGCCGCCATCCTGAAGACCCGAGTTCGAGTCCTCTTCCGCAGGCAAGTGGAAGAGGAATACGAGGAGGAGATGCGCCATCTGGCGGACGCCGGTAGCAGTGACGGGGCGCGCTGCTGCAGGTGTGTCGTGCCTGGTGCCTCGTTTTTGTGTTACCCCCAGTCATATAAACAACTAGAAACATCCAGGGCAGGGGAGGCAGGAGGGATGGAGGGACCGGAGTTTGGCTGGGTTTCGCGCAGCGTGGTGGAGCGGCCGTGCAGCTGGCCGCCGCCCTGAAGACCCGAGTTTGAGTCCTATTCCGCGGGCAAGCGGAAGAGGAGTATGAGGAGGACATGTGCCACCCGGCGGACGGCGGTAGCAGTGACGGGGCGCGCTGCTGCAGGTGTGCTGTGTCTGGTGCTTCGTTTTTGTGTGTCTGCCCGGGGCCCAGGGGCTGGGGATGGGGATGGGGAAAAAATGGATGGGGAAAAAAATGGAGGACACACGCACACAGACACACACACACACACACACACACACACACACACACACACACACACACACACACACACACACACACACACACAGACACACATACACACACACACACACACACACTCACACACACACACACACACACACACACACACACACACACACACACACACACACACACACACACACACACACACACACACACACACACACACACACACACACACACACACACACACACACACACACACACACACACACACACACACACACACACACACACACACACACACACACACACACACACACACACACACACACACACAATGAGAACCGCAAAAACAAGAACAAAGCAAGAAAAGCGGTGAAAGAACACTCCTCAGGGACAGCAGAGCTGTCCTAGACGTCTTTCGGTCTGTCAGAAAACGCGGCAATGTGCTGCACATTATATCGTCAGTTCACTCCCTCACCTGCCCTGACAATTGTGCAGCGTTCATGACAGACCACAATATTCACCTACGGAGGAGGTCGTGATGTCCCGTCAACAATAAATGCAACCTGTGCTAGGTGCTTCCACCTGACCGCACACACACAGAGGGGGTAGGGCAAAGGGGAGGGCGGTCTGAAAAAGTGGCACTGCGTGCCTGGAGCAGGTGTATGTCGGAGCACTAGGTTGGGGTATATCCTTCCGGTTGCAATTTAGCTGGGATCACCTGGTCGGTGTAGTTGCTCCCGTCCCATACTGCGTTTTGAAAAGGCCAGTGTAGCAGTTTGTCAACTGTGGTTGCCTACGGGCAGGGCTGCTGGTGGCCTATCGCGTACACCGCGCGCATAGTGTTCTCTGCCCGCCATGGCGATGCTGAGTACACACGGCGCACTGTCTTGTGCATCGCGCGCATCACACCCATGCACTTGTAATCGCAGGCGCGTGCTACCTGGACCCAGGACAACACAGACAGTATCTGCGCACTCCAACTCTCAAGCCAGGGCTGTGCACTCGTGAGGCTGCTGGTGAAAATGCAGCTCAGATATTCCGGGGCCGCCCGGCTGGGCGTCATCAGCGGTTTTCCAAACCGCAGATTCCTAGTCTGGTTTCAGCGCCGAGGGGTGGGTTGTGCTTAGTCCTACCCCCGCCCCAACGGTCATGCTGATTCCTAGGGCCTGAGCTGTCTAGGTCAGGCAGTTTCCAACGCAGCAGTCTTTTCCCCCGTCGGTGCATGGGCATAGGACTTCAAGGTCCAAGACACTGGACAGGGTTTCTGTGACCGTCTGGATGATACTGGTGTGGGCCCCTGGCCTATGGTTCGAAGCAAACAAAATATTGTCACGAAACTGACAGAGGCTGAACCACAGGGGGCCGCGTTGCCAGTAAATGTATCCCTCGTCGGAAATATTGAGCTCCCCCCAATTGCGCAGTTTCTTCCCCGCCCTCTTTACTCGCCACGGCGTGTGGAGGTCGGCGCTCTGGGCTGAGAAAGGGCCCCCCATCGGGATACTGCCCTCCCTTTTCCAGAGGGTGCCCACAGCCTGTAACATGCTATTTTCAGTGAGCTCAAATTTCAGGAGGCGTGACAGCAGGTCATGGGTGATACACCAAAACCGTGTGTTCGTTGCTTGCCCGGTGCGGTCCAATTTTGCACTCTCTTTACTGACAGACCACTGTAGGTTGACCTGCCGCCAGCGACGCTTTTTGTATATCCAGTTGGATGCTTCCTTGAATGATTTCAGGACGGCACGGGGCTGTATGTTGTCGAACTGTTTTTTACAGTCCATCTCCGTGAGGGACAGGGCACCTTTCTGAGAAATGAACCGGAACCACCCCGCCACCTGTTTTATGTCGGCACACTGAAAATTGTGCGTAATTTCTGTCTGTAGCAACCGTAGCATGCATGTGAATGAGCGGGCTGCCAACCGGAGCTGCTGTCCGTTTAGAACGGGCACCGGGGATGCAGAAATACCCCTGAAAACCCATTTCCCGGTGCGGAGTGATTTTGCCTTGGCCAGGACATACAGGATACACAGCCTGCCTTTTGGGTTGCGCTGCAGGTTCATATCCTTCACCACCCTGGCTATTTTTGTGTTCCACTGGTCCACAGTACAGCCTGCAGGGGTGAAATTTTCCTTACGCATGAACTCTTCCACCTGGTCCCAGAGCCAGGCGGCGCAAAATCCCCACATCTCCCCCGCCCCCTTGTCCACAATGCGCACATGCTGTGACCGCGATAAGAATTTGGACAGCCGACCCAGCTGGGCCAGGAGGTTACCAGATTCGGGGAATAGGGACATGGGGAGCAGGGTGTCAAGAGAGGGCACCGCAGTCTGTAGGTGCTTGCAGAAATCTGTGATTCCTGAAACGGCCTGTGCCCGTGCTCGTCTGCCTGGGACAGGCACCGGGTCGTTGGGACGTAAATTCTCGTGGCCCCCCACCGCGAAAACTGCAGGCAGCAGCGCCGCATGCCCGTCGATGTGCAGGACTTTGCCAAATTCAGGGGCCCTGGCGGAAAACTCGTGGCACCTGCAGGGAGGTCTTTCCATCCGGCGTGTTTGGCGCACGGCATGTGTTTGGAACAATGATCTCACTGTATGGGGGTTGGACCGCACAATCCTGACGCTGTGTTTCAGGGCCTGGCGTTCGTACGCTTTCAGTGGGGACACGTGTACGATCTTCCGTACAATGTTTGTGATGACTGTTTTTTGCAGTTTTGTGAGGTTGGAGACCACAATGGTTCCGCACAAGTGGAAGGGCAGGGCGAGTTGCTGGGCTGTGTCCCTCAGGAACACCTGTAGCGCTTTTACACGTGGTGTGTCCCTTTCCTGTTTTGCCTGTCGTAGCTGTTGCAGCACGTGAAGAACTGTGCTTGTAATGTATGCGCGTTTGGTATTGGATGTGTCATTTTCGGATATTCCTGGTGGTATATCATTGACCGCCCAGTGTTTCAGGTCCGACCACCAGTTCCTCTCAACCAATCCTGCCTGGAAAAGAGACTCACAGTATTGCACGGGGATGGTGACCCAGTCGGACAAACGGGTTGTGAGGAGCAGTCTGTGGAAGGTGGCACAGTCCGCTGCTGCGCGTGCATCGGTGTGGTGTTTTCGTAATCGTTGAATAGGGCTCTGTCTTGTCTGTCCCACGTACACAGCACCGGTGCGCAGGTTTATACACACATATATAACGAAATTTGGGGGTGGGACATGAACAAACTATGCGTTTGTGTGTGCCTTGCGGCGGACTGTACGTAGGGAGGGGAGTGTGCTGTAAGGCCAAAAGGGAATGCTGGCCTGCATCAGTTCGGCCCATCGGCCCAGGTTTGTGTCACCTAGAGCCCGGTGCATTTGGTGCTGGAGTGCAGCCAGGATCGCTTCCCTATGGGGTGGGGGCGTGTATGTGAGGCAACTTTTACCATATTCTTGGAAAAGCAGATGGAGTCTCTGGGCTTGTGTGGGCCCTGTGTTTCGGAGAGCTGCCGTCGGTGCCCACAGCACGTGCTCCTGTACAGCGCACACCTTACAGAACTGTTGCATATCGCCCAGAGCTGTGTGTGCAGGAGCCCAAACCCACACACACACACACACACACACACACACAGACACAGACACAGACACACACACACACACACACACACAGGCACACACACACACACAGAGGGACTGTACCGGTACGCGCGCAGGCAGTGTGGGGAGCGAAAGAATGTGGCGGCGGACTGTGGCAGGGGAGGTATTGCGGGGCATTAGGCCTGTTGCCCAAAGCCCAGTCACGCTCCCACACCACAGGGCGTGTTTCTACCCATGGGTGTCGAACCCCGGGGCCGGACACTCGGCCAGGGTACGGAGGCCCTGGTTGTACTCCCGGTCGACTGGCACCTTCGAATCGTGGGACTCGAACTTGGGGCCATGGGTGAGACTCGGGTGCTCTAAGCTCTCGACCAATCGGAGTCTCTCTGTGCCAAGAGAGGCAGCCGTGGGCCCCCCTACACCGGCAATGCCCTGCCGTGCCGCAGGTCACACAGCGCACAATGCGCCACACACACCGGCTCCTCCTCGTCGGCGGTCGCCAGCACAAACTCGCGTCGGGGTGTGTTGTTCAGGATCTCGTCGACGTCGCGGGCCGGCAGCACCAGCGACACCGCGGGGGCGGGGTCGGGGAGCGCCTGGTTCTGCAGCGCGACGACCTGCTGCTGCAGCTCCGCGATGCGCGTCATCTGGTCGGCGACGGTCCTGCGGAGGCTGACCAGCTCGGCCTCGCTGACCTCGGCCATGTCGCGGCTCTCGTTCAGCATGTCCCACACGGCCTTCGTGCGGATCGGGTGCGGGCGCAGCAGGTACCCCGTCGGCGGCTTGAGGTTCATGGTCCGCTTGGCCTGCGCGTCGCCGTGGTCCGCGTGGAGCGTGCGGCGGCGCAGGCGGCCGGAGGGGACCAGGCGGGCGTAGAGGGTAGTCAGCACCTGCACGGGCCGCACAGGCACGCATTGGAGCGGAGGAAGGGGGGCGGGGGTTGACCCCCCTCCTTGCCAACAGGATTCCCAAACATATGCGGCGCCGAACGCGCCTAAATTTTGGTTTTGCATAACAAAAGCCCGTACTTGGTTGACACTCCTCCTTGTCAACAAAGGTCACAGTGCAAAGGTAAACTCAAAGCAATGAATAAATTTGTGGCAAAATCTGCGTCCACAAGAAGACAGTGTCCATTCATGACAGTCAATTTTCATAGAGACCTACTATTCAATGTGTACAGCTGACTCACACTGGGGACATGACCCTCAGGAACGCACGACACTATACCGCGGGGGTGGGGGGTGGGGTCTGAGGCCACGAAGAAGTTTGTGTACCTGTAACGGTCCCCCATTCTCTGGCCCCTTCAATGAATTTCACTTTTCCCCTTAGGAAAAAATTTGTGACTTGTTGGGGTGGTGGGGGGCCCAAGAATCCCAGGGACGCCAGAATAGCCCGCCCCCGCACCCAGGGATGCACTCGGGAAGGGACCTTAAAGGCGGCCCCAGAAATTCAGTATATTGGCGCCGAAGGTGCCGAAGAAAAATCTTTTCAGGTGACCTGGAAGAGGGGGGGGTGGACCCGGGGGGGGGGGGGGGTGCTCCTCCTCACAATTCTTTTATTCGAATGCGTCCCTGGCGCAGGTGGCCGGTGGGAACTAGGCGGGCGTAGAGGGGGGTCAGCACCTGCACGGGCCGCATGGGGTCGCCGTCCAGGGGCTTGAAGCGGACGTCGTACTCCATGTGCGTCTGGCGGTCATCCGTGACCTTGATCCCGATGAAGTTGTTGCTCTCGATGATCTCCTTCATGACCACGATGGGGATGCACCTGCGCAGGCGCGGGTGTGCGACGCCCCTGCACAGGCAAAACCCCCAGACTTGGCACTAGCGTCTGCTGCGCCAGACGTGATCAGAAGGGAGCTGGATCTTACTGCGCCAGACAGCGGATGCACGGGGGCTGCCGCCAGCCAATGTGTGACCCCGAGGGGTGTGCAACCGTTTTGGGGGTTGTGGGGTGGGGCCCCTCCCCCCCCCCTTGGTTGACCCAAACCTTGGAGGTCGGTGGGTCGGGCGGTCAGCTGCCGGGCTCCCCGGGGAGGGGGGGGGTCGGTGGGTACCCCAACATACATACCTCAAAATGATCCCCATGACACACTGATCATTTTGAATATACACAACTGGGGCAAATTTTTTTTTCAAAAAAACGTTGCCCATCAACTCAGGCTCCCATCAGCCAAGGTCTGACCCGGAGGTCGGGTGGGGGTCCAAATCCTTTTTTGTGTTTTTCATCCATTTTTGAATTCTCCACAAAATTTTGAGCATTTTGATTATAGACACATAGGGTCAAACAAAGAAATTTCCCGCTGCCGTATGCCTAAAACAAAATCTCCGGCGCCACAAACCCATTTGTTCCGTACAACCGTTTTGGGGTCTGTAGAGGGGGGGGGGTACCCCCCCTCCCCTTTGGGGTCAGGAGCAGCCCCCGTGAGCGGATGTGACTTGTTCCTACTGAGTTGCGGGTGCGACAGCAGCGGATGTTACCAAGCAGCACATGGGACAGGGCTGATTCCTAACGAAACCTAGTCCCCCTGCCGGACACTCATGGCATGTCTGATCCCCCTTCCCCTCCTGGGCAAGCGATCGGGCTGTTTGGGAGGTTCCGCACTGTGCTCTTGGGCCCTCAGCGCTCACTGGCGCAGTCCTGGCAGCGCCCCTCTGCCTCGCACCCCAGGCCCCGTCTCTGTGTCATTTGGCCTCAAGGTCCGAATGCGTTGGGCTGGGCACGCGAGGGCCTGTCACCCTCATGTTCACGCGGTGTACCTCCACTTGACCGAGGCATGCGTCAGTACAACGCCAGTGTATTGCACGCCCTGTGCAATACAACACACTTCCAAAACACGCTGCACACACACACGACCACAAGACACGTAAATTGTTGAAAAGGATTTGCTTTTTTTTGGGTTCGGGCCATGGCAAGCTGGCGAAGCCAGCTCACCAGAAGGCACTTGAGCATTCAGAGGGTGAGTTGCGTGGCGCCTTCCTCGCATCGTACTCCGTGTTACGAGACCTGGCCCAGCGTTTTTCGCAGACCAACAACGCGGAAGAACTACAGGCGGCCCTCAGAGCGCTACAGCTGCACCTTTCCACCTGTGTGGCCATCTGTACGGACTCACAATACGTCTTTTTTTTTTTGCCCAGACCAGGATGAGCTGGCGTACCCTACTCATCATATGGTACTCTAGACAACGTCTTGGAATCAAGGTTCAGAGCTGTCCAGTGCTATGATGATCCCACAAATGACTGTGGTAGCAGATCTGAAACATAGCGAGGATTAGCCGAGTCTGAAACCAGGTGATGCAGTGGGAGACTGCCACGCCCGTAGGCTTCTCAGTGTGCAATGAGGCACAATGACTGCACAGACTCACAATATGTCTATTTGCGAGCACTGGGGCCTGTACAACGCTGGCAAGCCAGGGGGTTGGGAAGGCGGACCCGCCCCCACATTAGAACTCTACAGTTTGCACCTCAATGACATTTACAGGCCACACAACACCGTCACCTGCAGCGGCGAGGGGGGGGGAGGAGGAAATTTTCGGCTGGGGAACATTTCGGCACCCCCAAATTTTGGGAACAGTGCATGCCAAATCAGCAGTCACTAAAGAAAAGTGCAAGGCCTGTTCAACGGAGGTTCGGGGAAGGGGTCGAGAGCAAAGGGGGGGGTCCTAGGGTTTGTTGGCCTGTGACTGACTGATAGGGTACCCCCTTGCGAGGGGGCTCGTAGCAAAGAGTGTACTCCCCGCCCCCCTGTGGTGCTTGCCCCACCTTAAGCAAAGGTCGGGAACGGGTTGCGCAAAAAGTTTCATGGGGAAACTTCTATTGCCTATCGGCAAGCCACCTCGAAGAGGGAGGGAGCACAGTCAGTCCATCAGTCAGTTAGTCACGAAATCGCTCGGAAGCCCCCCACCCCCGTGCAAACACCCAAATAGTAGGGAAAACTCATAAAAAAGGGACTAAACATGCTGTACCTACGATATTTGATCATTGTGAATGGTCAGAATATTAAAAAAAATCGGTTTCGGAAATTTCCATTTTTGAGCTGCCGAGGGTAGAAACCTGCATAAGCAGGTTGTGCCCCAGCCCCCTTGGGAGTCCCCCGCCCCCTCCAAACACCCAAATCCGGTGAAAACCGCATAAAGAGGGACCAAAACCTGCCTTGCATGTGTCATTTGATCATTTCGAATGGTCTGAATGTGCTTAGACAAGCCTGTGCTTGCGCACAACACACACGACAGCAAAGCATGGTACATGACAGCCATGGCGGGAATAGCAATGGCCGAAAATCACATCAAAGCAAACCGCATGGGGTTGCAATGTGTGGCACAATGTTGTTATGAACGGAATGCACAATCACAGACATGCATGAGCCTTGCTTTCCCTCTACAAGTACGTCACAAATGCCCAATCCTGCATTCAGGACCACAAAAAACAGTGCCCCCAAGAAATCCTGAAAACAGCGGTTCAACGCCCACTGCGCGCCCGGACAAGACCGTGCTTGCGCAAGGGAGGGGGGGGGGGGCAAAAATGGGCGTCAGTGGAACGTGCACCTCCCAATTGCAAACTTCCGGATGGTGTGGTCGAAATTCATGACGTACAGGTGCGTCTCGCTGATGAGGCCGTACCGCGTGCGCGTGGCCCATCGCCGCGTATTCTTGAGGATCTTCCCAAACCAAAAGATGCACAGGGGCGTCGGGAACGCGGTGTTGTACTGCAAGGGGACCTTCGTGAAGTGCAACTCGATGGGCTCCGGGTAGAACTGGGAGGACATGCGGGGGGATGTGGTCGTGGAGCATGTTGGGCTGACGGCAGCCGCCGCCGCCGCCCCATCGTTTCTGGAGCTACTGTGGCTGGCTTTCGGCGACTCTCGGAGGCCGTGAAAAGACATCGACATCTTTCATGCTACTGGCAGCAGGACCGCAGGGGCTGCCAGCGATGGGGCCCTAGGATACAGATGTAGAGCTACAAGCGATGGGACTGCAGAGGGAGACTGCGCGTGCTCACCAGGTTGGCGGTATTTCGAGCCATTTCTGGGCTGCGACGCACACAGACATGGTGCAGGCCGAGAGGTCCAGAGGGGGAGGGGGGTTCAAAAGTGTTTGGGGCTTGGGGCCTTCATTTTTTTGGCTCAGACCAAGATGAGCTGGCGTAGCCTGCTCACTTCACAGTACTCCAGGTAACCTCTCGGAATCAAGGTTCAGAGCTGCCCAGTGCTACGATGATCCCACAAATGACTGTGGTAGCGGATCTGACACGTAGTGAGGATTTGCTGAGTCTGAAACCAGGTGATGCAGTGGGAGCTTGGGGCCGTCATTCATTCCCTGTTTAATTCTGAGTATTTTGAAAAAACGCTCGCTTGGGGATGGGGGGGACCGTTCCCCTTTCGCCGTGAGCGAGAACAAAATCCCGTTGCTTCCTCGGGTGCGGTGTGCCACAGGCGCACCCACAATTTCATGGGCACTCGTCTGAGCACTAATTATGAAAGGAAAAGGCTCAAACGCACAAAAACAAATCAAGGTCCCCCCCCTCCCTCCCTTATCCAAGCAATGGTATTTGACCAGAAATTGATGGAACCAACGCCTGGTGTCGCTTGGACAAAGGCGTTGCATACACGCCGCGATGTGCATGGTTCACATGCAAACAATCCTCCGGGGATGTAAAGCTGAGCTAGTGGTACCCCCCCCCCCCCTTGTCGTTCCCCACCCCAGGGAAGACGGTCCCCCACCACCCCCTGGGGGACGGTCACCAAGTGACGGTCCCCCACCCCCCCCTGGGGGACCGCACTACCACCGTACACGAACATTTGCAGGCACAGAAATTGCAGCATAAAACGAAAGAATTCAGCACAAGATACGTTCAAAGGGCTGCCAATGTACGGAGACCTACTCCTTGACCGGCTCGGTGTAAAATTTCTTGGTCTTGCTCCACTTCATCTTGAACTCTAGCACATGCTCTCCACTTTCCACTGGAATGCTTTGGGCAGCACTCTTGGGTGGTGGTTTTGCCCTCTTGGTAGGAGGCTTGGCAGACGCAAGCAGATTTTTGGGAACCCATTTCCCTTCGGGAATGTCCCTTGTAAAATACAACTTGTTCCCAAAACTGTGTCCCATACCCCATACACCAGGGGCACTCTTCACCCACACAACCTCCGTGTCAGAATTCAGGTCACTATCATCATCCGTCACAGGGGGAAACATGGTTGTGCTGTCAAGTTCCATTTCAGCGAAAGTAAGCAAAATGTCCCGCCATGAGTGCAAGGGATACAAGTGGCAGTGCCCCACAACACAGTCACCCACACAACAACACAATGAGCCGCAACGAAAAATTTTGGGTTGACCAAGTGACGGTCCCCCCCCCCCCCCCGGGGAACGACAAGGGGTGGGGAACGACAAGGGGGGGGGGTACACAAGCAAATGGATGGAGCACATGGGGGGAATGTTTGCCCGGCGCGCGCCTGGCGCGCTATTTTTAGACTATGTTCCCCCCGAAGAGCCCCCAAGCACACCCCTTGGAAACGCCCTTAGAATTAGGTGACCCAAACTGCCCCAGCTCAAGAAAGTTGCAAACTGGGGTACACGAGACCACTCTCGCTCCTTTAAGGGCGATCTTGGTCAACACCTTAGCAAGTTGGGAGAATGGGGGGTTAGGATAGCACAACCGCATCGATCTCCAGTAGAAGCGATAGGCGTTATTGAGGTATCGCGAACAGTAGAGCTGCATCATAACATTGGTCCCACAAGTGTGGGTGTCAATACATTCAGTACAATAGTGCTCCTTACACTCATCACAAACTGCGACGGTGGAGCGTTCTGGCAACACAACACACACACTTCTGCCTCATCCTCTGCCTCATCTTGCGTGCCACAACCGAGCAAACAGCTGCTCAATGCGTGCCCTATACCACCCGTGCACGTCATTGTAACATTGTTGGCGGGATGTCAAACTGCCATTCTTTCTTCCAATGAGAGGCACAATGACATGAATCCAGCCTTTATAAGCACCATCATGGCCCCCAACTTCGAAATCAAAAAGAAATCACCTCGGGTACGAGAAGGTCCATACCCATCCCAAATCAACACATCTGCTGATGTCCCGGGGGCCAAGGGGCAAATCCATATAATGTTGCCCAACATATCAACGGCAACAGTCCACCGGTAGGGCACGGGTCACAAAAGATGCCCGGCGCGCGCCCGGCGCGCTAACGTTCCCCCATGGGGCAAGACACTTATAAACAGCGATCATCGGGGATCCACAAATTGGCACCTACATTATGAAAACATTGGACATTACAGGTTCGCGGTCTCAGAAATGAAGGCTTTCTTGGTCAAGTACTAGCGCATGGTGAGCTCCTGGACGTGCTTCTGCTTCTTGCCCTTTGCATCACCCTTTGCTGGAGCTTTGGGTGCAAGTTTTGCGGCTGGTTTTGGGACAGCAATATGCGGAGGGATGCAGGCATCATCCACCAAATCTCTGGTCAAATATAACTTATTGCGGAAAACATGACCCCAACCCCATATGCCTTCATCCAAGGCATGGTGTACTATTCTGAAAGTCAAGGGGCAAAACATGCTACAAATGCCATCTTGGCAAACTGAGCTTCCTTGACAGAATATACGAACATCAGGCTACTCAAAACCAAAATGTCACACAGCATACATGGCACACAGTCGGGCCAATTGCAAGTGCACCGCCGAAATCTATGGTGCAAAAATTGACGGAACCAACGCCTAGTGTTGCTTGGAGAAGGGGTGGGGTGTGGTAACATGCAGAAGTGGCAAATAGAGGGATAGTTTATGCAGGAACCCCCGCTGAGAACACACAAGTACCATTTCCTGCTCTCGGATGATTTCCTCAACTTGGCGCTGCAGGTGCTGCAGGCATCACCAAACTGCTGCGGTCAGATCAGAGTGACTACTCCACTCTTGAATACACCGCCTCTCGCCATTGGCTCAGGTTGGGGGTCTGAAGGGTGGGGGTGGGGGTGATTACTGGGGCCTGGTACTCCACATAAATGCCCTCCATTGTTTACACTCTCTCCAACATTGAGGCACAGAGGCGCAAGCTCCGAGAGTACAGCAAAGAGCTGCCACGCATATGTATTCATGCCCAAGCTCTGCTGAGCACCCTTTGCCCTCAAAAAGGTCTGCGCGCAACATTCATTGTGGGCCTGAAATGGGAGGGGGCATTCGGTAAAGGCTCATTGGGTGCTTGTAGCAGAGCTGGAGAACTGGTGTCCAAAGCATGTCTTTTGTGCCTGTGACCTGCCCAAGACCATTTGTAGAGCGGCACTGGGTTGGTTGGAGGTCTGATGAGCATGGAACGTCTGTCCCACTGCTCACAGTTGCAGCCCAGCCCTCATGGCCAGCACTAGTGGAGGCTTCATGTTGGGGGGGGGGGGATGCTGCACCACACACACCGTGCGCACTGTGCTAACTATCCGGGGCCAAACCCCGGCCAAACCCTCCCAAGAAGCCCGTACAACAGCACAAAGCCTTAATTTGCTGTTAATTGATGGAGGCTTGGATGGCTGCTGTTCAGTCCTACAGGCTTCTGGATGGTTGCTCATCTTTCTGAATGGTGTGGATGGTTCTGGTTCATCTGTCGTTTCTTCAGCAGATCAGGGTAATCTTGGGGATGATGGTGACAAACTGCAGATGCAGAACTCTACGGTAATGTGGGGCGCCACCGTCCTGCCATTCACCAGATACTGAAAAAAACAACATTCAGCTTGATAGACCCACAGCAGTTGCAAGAACCCTGCGGACGATGGTCAGACAATGGTCGAGACTCTACACCACCATTTGTATAAACAACGCACTTGTAGCAAATGGGCACGGCAAGCCATTGTTTCCCAGCACCACTACGAGACCTTATGAAGTGCGGCCCGTGGGAGGGCCCAAGGCTTGATTGTGATGCGGGGTGGGGCGGATCCCAATTTGAACCATGAACAATTCACTGCCGCGCTTGAATGCAACATGTTGGATTGGATGCCTTATTTGCATTGGATATTGCTGTGTGGTTTTTTGTTGTTGTTGTTGTTTGGGGGGGGGGGGGTCAAGATGTGTAACTCGCAACAATCAGCCTATTGGACTGAATATTTGATAATAAATTGGGGTCAAAAATGTGCGCCGAGTTAATTTTTTTGTGAAGGGCGCCCCATTTTGAGGCTCGGTGCAGCCTGAACATCTTCTCCAATGCCTTTGGTGACCATTTTTGAGAGCTCCACACTGAGGGAGTGAGGATTGACTGAGCACCCCTAGGAATGGTGTTGTGCCAATTAGCATGTGGCCCATGTCTTCATTACCCATCCATGCAGCCATCCGGCCGTTGCCGGATTCAGTACAACGTAGCATGGGATTCTCATTGATCATTTTGAGCAGCTCTGGCCGGTGTTTGGAGTTACGCATCCGTCCCCAGAACGCGGGGACGGTCACCTTCACGGCGGCCGTCGAGACCGACATCGTGGACCCCGACATCGCGGAGGAGGCCGAGGTGCCGGCGGGGCTGAAGATGTGCTGCATCGACGACAGCGGCGTGGCCCGCCGTCTCATGACCTCGCAGTTCCTGAGGTACTTCCCGGGCAGTGAGGCGCAGGCGTTCGGGCGGAGCCGAGAGGACGTGCCGGCGTTCGTGGAGGCGGTGTTGTCCGGGGCGGACGTGGTGGTCCTGGACCAGAACCTGGAGTGGAGCCGGGAGGAGGTGGTGCTGGGCACGGACCTCCTGCAGGAGCTGCTCGCCAAAGGCTTCCAAGGGCTGCTGTGCATGCGGTCCGCCAACAGCGCGGAGGCCGACGTCAAGTTTTACCGCAGGTGAGGCATGGGTCGTGGGAAAGGGCTGCGTTTGGGGTTGGAGGGTGGGTCGCGGCGGGTGTGCGTCATGTCGTGCTGGAGTCGGAAGTCTACCTGGCGAGGTGGGCACCGCTCAAGTGCAGGTGCCGTGCTCTGTGCTTCTGGCGTCAGGTCCGTTGCCCTCCATGACCGTGTGGTCGGTCGCAGAGGCCGATGAACCAACTGATTCGTGAGGCATGCGTCGTTGGCGGGTAACAAAGCGTGCGGGGTCATGGCAAGCGGATGCATTTGGGCAAAATACCAAACTACTTTCCTCATGTCCAGTGTTGTGTTTGTTTTCCTTGCTTGCCCTGTTTTCCTGGATAAAACGAAGTTTTTGATATCCACAATCAGTCCAAAGCGAATCAGCATAAGTCACAGAGCACCAAGAGGATCATTCCCAGACAGAAACATGAATGTGACAGAAAAACAAATAGCAGCTGAGGCATTTACAAGCAAAACTGAGTTCAGGTCGCAGGTGCAATTGACAATGATAGATTTGAAAAGATAGTCAGGCTTCAGTTCAAAAAAGAGGACAAGTACCCCCAACATGGGCCCTTCATGGGTTCAACATCTCCCAGAGATGCCAATTATGCATTTTCACTGCATATTTTGCTGTGGTGGCTTTAGACGTGGCAGGACACACCATGCCATGTCAATTGTATCATATCGGGCTGATCCTAGGCAATAAGGAATTGAAAAGTTGCATTTCTTTCAATTTTTCAATTTTTTTTAGAATTCACACGACTTACCGCAAAAAAAAATTACACGACTAGACGATTTTTTTGTACACGACTTGCATTTTTCACATATGGGGCTGATCCTAGGCTATAAGGAATTGAACTAGGGACCTCCTCCAACTGTAAGAAGTGCCATGCCCCAGTAATGTCATTGGATTGGGGGGCTGGGGGTTCGCTCATGGGGGCACTTCCGAGCGGTTTGTATGTGAGAGCGTTGTTTACAGCGGCATGGCTGGATCGGAACAGCCCTTGTCTTCTGTGCAGCAGTCAGCAGTCGACGAGGGAGCAAAGGACCCTTGAGATGCGTTGGGCATTTCTGCTTCCATTTGAACAATCATTCAACAGTTTTCCAGGGCGAATTTTCTTACGCCACCAAACGACGCCACAAAGTCCCTCCCCCACCCCCACCCCACGTAGAAGCCGACACCAGCAGTACGGGCCATGTTCCACTTCAAACGCCGTTGCCTCCCGTTGCAGATGCGGTGCGCACTGCGTCATCAACAAGGACTGTGCCCCCAGAGAATTTGTCCAGACAATATCGAAGGAGTACCACCGCCTGAAGCTGCGGCAGAGGCCCGCCTCCCCAGTCCCTGGAGTGCCCTCTTTGTCTTTGGACAACTCAGCGGGTGCATCCTGTGACACGGCCAGACAATTAAAATACTCCGTCAGTCAGCCCTCTGTGCGTCCTGAGGCCACCAGCGGCTCGTACCGCACCTCAGCCTCTCTCCCTCTGACGGAACGCGATGCGAACCGCTCGAGCATGGGCTCGACCGCGTCTCTGGGCAGCATCATGAGCCCTCTAACCCGCACGTCCACGGACACTGTTGCACTGTCGTCCAGTCCCACCTTCCGCCTCCTTCCGGGCAGTCCTTCCACTCGCGCTGCCAGTCTTCAGTCCTGTCATATTCTGAACCGCAGCAGACTGCAAGGCCGCGACCTCAAGGCCCTCCAGTCATCCCCACCCCGGCAGCCCACCTTCGCCCCGCCCTCGCCGGTGGGACTTCGGCATGTCCCGCACCTACCCCCTCGGCCCCCTCGCAGCGGCATGCCAGGGTGGCGCGTGCATACTAGGCTCCCGTCTAGCCTTCCCACACGACGCCCCCCCGCTTTTCTCCATCACCAGGGGGACCCCCAAAGCCACTTGCATCCACCACATCTTCTTTGGAGGGGGTCTCTCACATGTCACCTGCATGCATGCATTCACACATGCTGCTCTGCCGCCCAGCTGCTTGCGGGGTCTGCGCGGTGGGTCACGCTAAACACGACGCGCCCCCGCGTCATCAGCGAGTCCTCCGACCGGGGGTACGGGCGGGGCCGCGGATGACTGCTGATGAATCAGAACTCACGACTCACCCGCCCGAGATCTCGAAAGGCAAGAGGAAGGCACCAGGAACACGTAGCGCAAACTCCGCCCAGTTCGTGTAATCTCAAAGCACAAGCCAAGCTGCGGCGGAAGAGCCGGGCAGGCGGCGATCGTGAGCCGTGTTATCGAGGCGCGCCAATCAACTCCCCCCGCCCCCCTCCCCCCCCTCGCTCCTCGCCGCTGCCGCCGCTGTGAGCTCGCTGACCTTCTTGTCGAGGGCGGCATGCAAGTGCACGTTTACCGAGCTCCCTGGCTTCAAGGCGTGGGCGTCCTTGAGCAGCGCCACCGCCTCGCCCACGCTGCGGCCCTCACCGAGAAGGACCTTCAGCTCGACCAGCACCGCCGCGACCTCCAGGGCCATTCGCTCGTCGCGCGCGCACTCTGAACACCAAAACGCTGCCCGCGGGAGGCGGCCGTCGGGGCTGCGGACGTAGAACAGATTCGAGTTCTTGGCTTTGACGCGCTCCAAACAGCCGGAGGCGCAGCACTTGTGTTCGGTGCAGCCCGGGAGGGTGGCTACGGGGTTCTCCGCCGTGATGTCGTCGCAGAAGCACGCCGGGCACATCCCTCCCGCACCCGCGCCCGCGTCGTACGTGGTGAGATCGCCCACCGTCAGCTCCGCCACCTCCACGTCACCCTCGGTGCCCCTGGTCACGGCCGTGTGCTCCCCTATCGATGAGATCCGCAGCCAGTTCCTTGTCACAGCGCCATCCGGGCCGAAGTGCGGGCTCCGCGACATGGAGGCGAAGCACGGCTCGCAGAAGTGTGTGCTCCAGTGTTCCGACTCGTACTCGACGTTGACCTCACAGTCCAGGCAAACGTATCGGTCGCCCGGGACATGGCCGTTCATGCCAATGGTCGTGGCACCCCCCGGCCGCACGATGGAGTACCCGCATCCATCACACGAGATGTCGGCGCAGGGGCAGTGCGAGGGGTGGGTGTGGCAGCATAGCTTGTCGCACGCCTTGGCCCACCCTTCCATCCAATTCCGGCACGGGTTTGTGAGCGGCACCGATGGCAGCGAGGAGGGGCTGGCGCTCGCTGGCAGGCTCGCCATTGCACGAGTCCGAGTGACTGGCTGCTAGGGGAACTTGTGAAGCGGGGAGGAGAGCACCGGAGCTACTAGTCCGAGTCGTGACGAGTGATTGCTCCGCCACCAACCTTGAGACGAGATACTCCGCTCGAAAAAAAAAAAAGAGACAAGACAAGATTCTGCATTCAACGTTGTTGCCCGACAACCACAACGACGACGACGGGGAGGAGCAGGTGTAATACTGTTATCCTGTTCGTGTTTGATTGCCCTGCTACCGGGCTCAAAAAGACTTCCTCAACCTACTCCACCCATGTAGAGATAGGGCACACTAAAATCAGCTAGCGAGGTTAGGACCTTTTCACCGCGTTCTCCATGGGGGGGGGGCTTGTGGTGCGTCACTCAACCCCCCCCCCCCCGACCTACCACTTGGTTCTAGACTGGCCGCCATTGGGGTAGAGGGAGCGAATGTATGGGGAGCAAGTAGAGCCGGGGGTACATGATGGGGAGGGGCTGTAGGCCAGGCAGGGGATATGGGTCTGCTGAGACTCGCCTGCAGCCAGGGGCCTCACCGTGGTACTGGGCGTTGCGGTGCCCATGACACCCTGAGGGGGGGGGGTGACAGTTTGGGTAGGAGGGCGTACGGGCTTACACTCTTGCTCCCCAAGTCCAGGCTCAACCCCATCAGACTCATCTGGCATCAGTTCATCTGCTTGGGCTTGGGCACAGACACAGTTAGGCAGCAGAGGCAAAAACGGTTTAAAGATGACTGAAAATTGCTTAGAAGTGTTTGAGCACCCCACACGACTTCGTATCACTTTGAAAAAATGCTTGTTTTTTGGACTGTCCGGTACCATTGACAACTGTTTGAGATCATTGCGCAACTTCAGACTCATTGTCTAAGACAGTACATTGTCAGCCTTACCACCTACCCGTTGTCCTCCTGCAGAGGGGGCACAAGGTGACGGGGTTAATTGACTATGCATGCAGCGTCCTCCCCTCGGGCCACTCCTGCCCATAAGCTGGAAGATGGGGGAATTATGTGTCTGGTGAAAGATGACTCTGCGGGATCACTTTGAAAAAATGCTTTTCAACTACTTTTGCCCCCATTTCAGTCCTAAACTCCTTTTCAAGGCTTTTTGGGAACTTGGGCTAATATGGGTTGAAAATGGCTCAAAACAGCCTCAAACCACTTGTTGATGCACCCCAAGTGGTCTAGGAACAATCTTGGAAAGCATCGTTTTTGACCACTTTTCGACCAACATGCGACCGACCCAGCAAACCCTACCCTAGGGGGGAATCCTTGCACTGCGCGCGCACTGCGCTTAAGGCGCTCCCTAGGATATGTGCGGTGCACCACTCGTGGGTCTCACTGGGGCATTGAAGGGTGTTGGTGGTGTGGGAGGACGCTGCAGACGTTCCCATTCATCATCATTTATCATGAAGGGTGCCCAAGGCAGAACATGGCAGTCAAACACAGCGAAGGAAGGTGGAACTTGGAAAAGTAGGCAAATAAGGTCACTTTCAAGGCTAATTTTGGCCACTCTTGGCCGGTTTTAAGGCTTTTCGAGAGCTTGCATGGCTAATATTGGTTGAAACAGCTCAAAACAGCCCAAACCCACTTGTTTTGGCACACCAAATGGTCTAGCAATAACTTTGGAAAAAATGACCACTTTATGACCCACAGGTGGCCCCGCTGATGTTACCTTGTCCCCCCCTTGCAAACTCCCGGGTTAGTACACGCCTGCCTGTGGACTTCCCCAAGGTGTCCTGAAAGGGCTGTGTCTGACTCGATGTTTCCTATTTTCATGCCAAACTGTTTGACCCAATCCTTGACCTCTAGCCTGAAACAAAAATCTCCCATCATGGCCTTGTCCCATCATGGCCAACTCTGCATTTTGCAAAAGAGAGATTGCTGTTGTGACCAACAACCTGCTGTCAATGAGTGCAGGTAAATTTTCTGTGTGCAGAGACATCGCTGTTCCTTGGACATCATATGAGAAGGAAGACCAACAACACAAAAAACGGAAGACAATGGGGGGAAGGGCTCACCGTGGCCGATGCCAACGTCAGGAGTCAGCAGAACCCCCCCTACTACTCCCTTTCTACCCCAAACATGTTCTCAATGCATGTGTTGGACGTGGGGGTGTGGTATATTGGCTGGCCCACCACACCATGTACCCCCCCCCCTCGCTTGTAAAAGCTACGGCAAAGTACCAAATTAATACGGTCCCTACGCCTGGGGTAGCTTGGACAAGGCCGTAGACGCCGAAAGAGAAGATTGCACGGTGAGCTGGTGCAAGAAAGGGGAATACAGTGCACAAATATACCCAAAATCAGAGCTATGTGGTTCAAGTGGGCAAACACTCACCAAAAATGTATCCATGTATCCTATGTAGCTGGCAAGTTTGTCACCAAACCCATATCTTATGTGGCTGCACTACATTTGTACCGAATTAAATTGGGCACCAAATTACCCTCACCCCCCCGTGTCGTTCCCCACCCCAGGGAAGACGGTCCCCCACCACCCCCTGGGGGATGGTCACCAAGTGACGGTCCCCCACCCCCCCCTGGGGGACCACACCCCCACTGTACACGCACATTTGCAGGCACGATCAAAAGAGATGCGGCGATATGCATCACCGTGCTCTGAATGTCCAACGACCTGCGCCAAAACAGGTTCCCCCGTGGAGCGGATGAACATCACACTTGTCCCAGGGGGAAACATGGTTGTGCTATGAAGTTCCATTTCAGCGAAAGTGAGCAAAATGTCCTGCCATGAATGCAAGGGATGCAAGTGGTAGTGCCCCACAACACAGCCACCCACACAACAACACAATGAGCCGCAATGAAAAATTTTGGGTTGACCAAGTGACGGTCCCCCACCCCCCCCCCCCCCCCGGGGAACGACAAGGGGTGGGGAACGACACGGGGGGGGGGGTGAGGGTAATACGGTCCCTACGCCCGCTGTGGCTTGGACAAGGGTGTGGCTTATACAAGGCTGGGGCGGGAGTACAGACAGCACATGGTGTAGTGCAAGGCAGGCAGATCGTGACGAGGATAAAGCAGAAATGGAGGGGTTTCCAGTCACCAGGGAGCGACGTCGCAGGTCAGGGGGCCCATGCCCAGAACCTCCGCAACCTGCCCCACCAGTAACTACGGGTGCACCCATGTGTTACCATTTCCACTGTCTATGTTGCAAGTGGGGTAGAGGACACCAGCCCTTTCTTGTGTTCACGGTGTATGTGTTAATGGTGTGTGTGCACCAACATCCCCCAGTCATGTACCTCGGGTACCCTTTATCACCCCTGTGGGGCTCTCCTGCCCCTATTTCTGTGGGGGGTTTCCAGCGCATACCCCTCAAAACAATTGTCGTGTTACGTTGTTACTTTGAGATTTGTACGTTGCGGGTAAAATCTTTGTACGAAAAATTTTACCCACTTGGGGTGACTTGGGACCCTTTTCCTCTGCCTGCAAACCTTAGTCTGTGGTGGGGGACTTCATCAAAATCCTTCCTCCTTGCCACATTGTTGTTATTGGGAAATCCACATCTACGTGCCAACGATACCGAGGACTTGAAAGCCCGCTCAGCCCACCATGCAAGCCCACCGTAGTGGGAAAAAGTGGGATCACGAATGCAAAGGATTGTTGCGTGACAGCACCGCGCCCTGCAGCACTGGTGTAGAGACTGGGCAGCAAGCCCGAGCGCCTTTCTGCTACTCAGGACAGGCCTGGTGTTTTAAAAAAAAGTATTTTGTCCATGAGAAATTATGTCCTGGGCAGTTGTTCGTGACTTTGCAGCTGTATGTGTTGGTCACATTGATTGTGTAGGTGCAGCGAATGCGAATTTCAATGAGGGCAGATCCCATGAGCGTCAGCGGATGACAGAATTTTCAGGAAAGAAATTATCGTTACTCCTTCCAACCCGCCCTTCCCCTTGCGCGAGCACAGCACAGGTCAGGGAGAATAACGGTTAGGCAGTCCCATGCTGAAACAAGGCCGTACGTACACGTCCCAAGAAGGCATTTCGCCGCAGATTCCAAGTGAAACTGAATCACACTGCCCAATAATTGTGTGCCCCATAGGCAGGACATGGACCTGTGCCTGCGGTTACTCTGGTGCATGGTACCCCCCCCCCCCCCCCGCCGGTGTCAATGGCCCGGGCCATGTTTCTTCTTTCGAGAGGGGGGGGGGGCATTGGCAAGGGGGGCCTTGTTTCTTCTTTCGAAGGGGAGGGTCCATTGACACGCACACGGGGGGTCCATTGACTCGAGTTCTCGTAAAAAATCAAAAAAAAAATCTTTGTGTATGCATTTTCTAGGTTGTGCCATTGGTGTAAACGTGGTGGGGACCCATGCTTGGTACCTCTTGCATCTTTGTGGTGGATGTGGAGCTCACATAAGCCACCTTTTGCATATTTTTCATGCTTTTACACCATTTTTCTTGTGGTGCTCAACATTTGTTTTCCCATGCCTTTCCTTCTTCACACATGCGAGCACACAATAGCAAATACGAAGAAAACGCACAACTGCAACCTTTGAAACAATGATGGTAGAAACTGATGACCCCAGGCCTGCTTCAAAAAGTTTCAGCACCATATACTTCATGTGGCAGTCAAAGAAGCTGACAAACGTGGTTGAATGCTACGAAATAACGGCGTGCATTAGATCGCAACATACCACTGGGGCCAGATGTGGCCCTGATCAGGGAAGCGTTGTGGAAAACAGGCACACAACAGAGCTGAAAGTGGTGGCCCCAGGCCTGCTTGAAAAAATTCAGCTCTGTGAAGTGCGCAACAATAATGTTTTCAAATAGACATGAATTACATGCAACTGCAATTGGCTGACTGACGGAATGAATCATGGCACTTTGACCTGAGCAAAGCATGCTGAAATCTGTGGCCCCAGGCCTGCTAGAAAAAGCTGAAACTCAGAACAACATCAACTCAGAAAAATCAGTGATCTTGGCCGGGGGCAGAAACAGTCAAAAACCGTAAATAGGAAAAGTGTAGCTCATCGTGACCGACGGGCACGTCTCCTATGGTAATGGTATGTATCGCTGACTTGTTGCCAGTGCCGGCCTAGGAGGGAAGGCACCTGTTCGTTAACAAAAACAAATGGTTTCTCAACAAAGACTCTACAGAATACCGCAAACCAAATCAAAAGCCCGGATCGGGGTCACAGGACGACTCTGATTTGGAAATCATGACTGGACTTTGCATGAACCCAGACGCACGTGCTGGGGTCCACGCAACGTCCTGTCACTCCACATCGGGGCCCGAATGTACATGACGACGGTTGAGAGGTAACCAGTGGCGGTTGACTGGTAACCGACGGCAGGTTGATGGTACATGCAGCTGTCCCCGGGGGCGGTCCTGATTGCAAAAAACACGAGGACAGAAAAGAAAACGAAAAGCTGTGGACGCCCTTTAAGACTGCACTGCTTCTCATTCGCGACGACGAAGGCGTTTGCTCGGTAAAACAACCGCCAGATGGAGTTCAAGCAGACGACCCTGAAGAGGCATCTGATGAGCAAAGATGAAGATAGCCCTGATGAGCTTGAGGATGTGATCGACGCATCGGTAACACCCCCCCCCCTTTGTCCTACCACGGATCAGGTTCTGGTCCAGAGGGCAAAAGTGCACAAACATGGGGTTGCTGTGTTTGGACAGTTGCCATGCTTCGACGAAGCTGCCTGCCTAACCCGGAGGGAATACCAAACTTCATTCGCAGTGGATGCCGGCACGTCCCTATGCGTGAATCCAGGTCCACTGGGCGAGGAACCGACGACAGTGGCCAAACTTGGGCGCCAAGGGTGCGAGAGTGGCAGCCACACATGATCAGCTCGGAATACGTGGGCGCCTGGAATGCAAAGGGGGTACTCATTGTGCGAGGGGGCCTCAATCGAGGAGTTTGCCGTTTGGGGGGGGGGGGAGGGTAGAGGGAAAATGTGGAAACTTGAGTTGAATCAGCGAACAAGAAAAAGCGCGCTCGCATGCAGAGGAACAGGAACAGGGCACTCCTACGCGGGGGGCCACATCATCGTTGCGATGCACATCGCGTGCGCATGATGCATCAGGCCATCGACCTGAACACCGGAGCTGTACAGTGATTGCCTCGTCCGGGACCGGACTTGAGATGGTGACACTTTTATGTGCCCGTTTTGGCCTGTGTCCACACACCACACGCCCCAAAAAAGCCTTGAAAACGGCCCCCGGGGGACCGGAAATGGGCCCAGTAAAATGGTTCCGAAACGCGTTCGCCACGACGATGCCCAACCCCGTGGCACGCGCTCGAGGCAAGCCATTTTGGGGCATGTTCTGGTGCTGTTGCCAAGCCTTCTGGGAGCCACACTGGAGACACATGGTGTCGGGAGAGGTGTGTGGAGAGAAGGATGCATATATGAACACGAAAGCGGCTCCAGCGACAAAAGCACGCCACGTTAAGCTCCCTCGTCCATGTGTGTGTGTGTGTGTGTGTGTGTGTGTGGGGTGGGGGAGGGGAGGAAGAGTGAGACGCGCATGGGTCCAGGGCCGCCGTGGTCACCTGTGGCCCCAGTATGACTTACAGGTCTGCATTCATTCAGCCTGAGGGCCTGTCAGCGTTCCTGTCTGGTGCCTGTCTGGGTCGCAGCTGGGGGCCTCGCCTGGGTCAGAACCTCTGGGGTGTGTGCGTGTGTGTGTGTGTGTGTGTGCGTGTGTGCGTGCGTGTGTGTGTGTGTGTGTGTGTGTGTGTGCGTGTGCGTGCGTGCGTGTGCGTGCGTGTGTGTGTGTGTGTGTGTGTGTGTGTGTGTGTGTGTGTGTGTGCGTGTGTGTGTGTGTGTGTGTGTGTGTGTGTGTGTGTGTGTGTGTGTGAGCATGGCACAGGGAAAACTACCATCAGATGGAGGTCATGTGCCTTTACGAGGGCGTGCTGACGGCGTGTTTCAGGTCAGCTTTGGACCTCCAACACCCGCGGTGTGAGAAAAGGGGTTCGGCGGGGGGTCATGACAGCAACGGACAGGGGAGGGCGGCTGCAGCGCGTCCGGCAACAGCCAGTCCACACAGTCCAGGGATGGATCTAACGGGGGGGGGGGTCCCCCCCCCCCTGTTGTGACGAGGTGTCACAATGGGGGGCCCCAATATGCGTCACAAAAAAAACCCGGTCACAGATTGAGCCACGCAGGGTGCCAGGAGGCAGGCAGCACACTCCTTCACTTGAAGCATTCAATGCAAACCATTGCACATTCCAGGAAACAGTTTTTTGTCTTTTTTGCTGGTGCACCAGGGTTCTTATTCACTGTCACTGTCACTGTCAGTACCCAGTACCCACAGCTGCACCCACAGCACCCACAGCCAGAGCAATTGCTGCGGCGTGACGGGCTGCACGGCTCCTTTTTTTTTTGGCATGCCGCGGCTGAAACACACAGCCGATCACACTGAACACCCACCTTCTTTCAACCCATGACAGAACTATGACAAAGGCTGTTGGAAGGATGCGGCAGACAAATGAGCTGCTGCGAATGTCGTCAGTCTTGAGAGCCTACAGAGAACACAGTGTCAGTTGACACCGCGTCTCATCTCTCTGTCGCGCATGCAAGCAGAATGTCACAAAAACAGAATTGTCACAAAAAAAACAGGAAGCTCAGGAACACAAAGATGAGCAATCCAGCAACCATCCCACATGCCCTCGGAAAGTACCACTGCCCTCGGAAAGTACCACAGAGCCTTTTGGGTGTCACAATATTTTCAGAAAAGCTGTTTCTGTCACAATTTACTACCCCCCCCCCCCCTCCCCCCCCACCCCCACCCCCTGAGTGGCGCACAAATTAGATCCATCCCTGACACAGTCAGTGCGCCAATCCCTATCCGGCACCCTGTGCCCCAGCCATTGCATGCTGCGAAGGGGGCGTCGCAAAGAGGGCGGCAGGCAGCTCAGGCGAAGGCGAAACCTTTGGAAGGCCCGGAAGGCAGTGCGGTGGGTGTTGTGCAGTGACACTGCGGAACGGAGGAGGGGGGGTCTAGAGGGGGGGCTGGGGGAGGGGCGCGGGCCCTCGCCCTCGGAAACGGCAATTGCAGTGTAGGGCAGGGCAGCGGGCACCCTCGATTCGTGCACAGCAAACATCGACACCCGCATCTGCCGCTGGACGGCCCTGAGCTGCAGTAAATACCCTGCCCCCTTTGTCCAAACCACCACAAAAGGACGCAAACGACACCCCGTGACTTTTGGGGGGTGGCGGCCCAAGATGAGCTGGCGCAGCCTGCTCAGTGCATGGGGCTCGAGATGACTTCTGGGGATCAAGGTCCAGGGCCGTCCAGTTGCACAATGATCCCACAGAGAACTGTGGGGGCGGATCTGACACGTCGTGAGGATGAGCTGAGTCGAGTACCTGATTATGCAGTGGGAAAATGCCACGCGCGTGCGGCTTCCCAGTGTGCACATGGGGCACAAAGGACTGTGGGCTGAGGAAGACGGCAGAGTGCATAGCATGGCAGCACGATGGGGAACCATCTGAAGTACTGCCGGATGATGTGCCGACAGAGCGGGAGCATGTGCATGGTACAACAAGACAGGGGGGGGTAGGGGATGCTCGACTTCATGAAGGGTCGGCGAACAGCTTGTCCATACAACGCCCCGCGATGTTTGGACAAGCTGTTGTCCGCGAGGAGTGCAAGAGCAGACGGGCTGGCTTTTGGGCTGTGGGGCAGCCCGAGGGGCCGGAATGCACGGATCACCCCTGAAACCCCTTGTCAGATCCAACGTGCTCTGTGACGCCGCTGCTGTGGAGCCCTGGGTTTGGGCTGAAGTGACGGGGATTGGCCAAATCGATGTTCTGTGGTCCGTCAACAACCGCGGGCCATGTCGCACTATAAGAGGGGGCTAGACACAGGTCTGCCCATGCGGGCCCTGCCCCCATGGCGGCGAGAGGGGGGCAAGTGCCATCGGGCTATTGCTTAACGAACCTGCGGGGGGGGGGGGGGTTGGCACAAGGGGGGAATGTTTGCCCGGCGTGCGCCCGGCGCGCTACTTTTAGACTATGTTCCCCTCGAAGAGCCCCCAAGCACACCCCTTGGAAACGCCCTTAGAATTAGGTGACCCAAACTGCCCCAGCTCAAGAAAGTTGCAAACTGGGGTACACAGTACCACTCTCGCTCCTTTAAGGGCAATCTTGGTCAACACCTTAGCAAGTTGGGAGAATGGGGGTTAGGATGGCACAACCGGATCGATCTTCAGTAGAGGCAATAGGCGTTATTGAGGTATCGCGAACAGTAGAGCTGCATCATAACATTGGTCCCACAAGTGTGGGTGTCAATACATTCAGTACAATAGTGCTCCTTACACTCATCACAAACTGCGACGGTGGAGCGTTCTGGCAACACAACACACACACTTCTGCCTCATCCTCTGCCTCATCTTGCGTGCCACAACCGAGCAAACAGCTGCTCAATGTGTGCCCTATACCACCCATGCACGTCATTGTAACATTGTTGGCGGGCTGTCAAAGTGCCATTCTTTCTTCCAATGAATGGCACAATGACATGAATCCGGCCCTTATAAGCACCATCATGGCCCCCAACTTCGAAATCAAAGAAATCACCTCGGGTACGAGAAGGTCCATACCCATCCCAAATCAACACATCTGCTGATGTCCCGGGGGCCAAGGGGCAAATCCATATAATGTTGCCCAACATATCAACGGCAACAGTCCACCGGTAGGGCACGGGTCACAAAAGATGCCCGGCGCGCGCCCGGCGCGCTAACGTTCCCCCAAGGCGTCGGTATCCGAGGCCTTGAGGCGGGGGGGGGGGTGTTGTTTGGGGCGCTAGCCAGCCCCGGTCGACACCCCCCACATCAGCAAAATTTATCAAAGGGGCCGTTGTGGATAATTTCCTTCTAAAACCAACCAAACCAGAGCGTGCACTTGGAGGCACCAACCATGGCACTCAGGCTATTGCTTAAGGAGAACCCCCGGCCCCGTTTCAGGGCTGGGGGTTGGGGGAATCAGAGGCAAAAAAGTTTGTGTATCTAAAATCGGCCTCCAATTTCCGGTGGGGGAAAATGTATATTTGGTACATGGGAGTAGGACAGTTCAGGTGCTGCTTCAGCCCCTTGACGTCCCTCCCATGTCGGCGCCAGCACGGGCCACACCAGAGGACGGGGGGGGGGGTTGGCACAAGGCCTCGGCATTGGGTTGTTTGCCTTTGGCGGTGCCTATTGGCCTCTCGCCACAGCTCATTCTGACCCTCTGTGGGCCCGAACGTGTTTTGGTTGTGTCAACGGAGCCCCTGAATGACTTGTCCTGTTTGACTACTCCGGGGGTGGGCTGTCCCGGAGACGGGCTGTTGCCCGTGCCGTTGACAGGCATCCGCACTAGCCGACACCGAACTCACCGATGCACCGAATGGGGTTTTCCGAGCTCGGAAAAATGAGAAAAATGAGAAAAATGAGGAAAATGGGGGGAAATGGAGAAAAATGGGCAAAAATGGGGGATTCATGAACAGATTTGGATAAAACTTTACATAAAAATTTCTGAACTTTGGAGAAGATTGCGGAGAATTGGAGAAATGACGGGTAAAAAGCGGTCACAAAAAGAGTATGGATGCGCTGGGGTTTGGCACAATGTTGGTCGGTCTCAGAAACTGGATGCCCCCGCCCAGGCAGTTCCAGCCAATGTTCTCAGTGTGCAATGATTCTGCCATCTATGGTACACATAACATACAATAGGGACCTTCATATACACTGCAAGATGCCTGTTCATGCCGCTGGGGTTTGAACCAACAGCCCCTATTTCCACAGTCCGGCATGTTAACCACTGGGACACTGCCCAATTCTGATGACTCAGTATAAAAAATTTTTGTAACAAAAGTTTCCTAAAAAAAAAACTGCCAAAAAAACTGTCAAAAACTCATGCAAGACGGGGAGTGAGAACACAGTGGCAGACATTATCAACTTTTGGGGGGGGGGGGGTTGGCTGGTTCTCTGGATCCTCCCTGTCCTCAAGACACGGGCACAGTATAATTCGAACAACCATCTGACGGGCGCGAGCGTGCGGCCCCGCCCTGTGGGGGAATGTTTGCCCGGCGCGCACCCTGTCACCACCGGCCACACACATCTGGCGGCAGGGCCGCTATTGGGAACCTGGACCTATCTGGAGCAAAAACAGGGAAGGAAATAAAATACCGCATGCTGGGTTTAGGCGCGCTGGGGCGGCATTCCACACCTGCGGTGTGAGGGAAGGGATAGGGGAGCCACAGGTGGGCCAACCTGCCAACGATTGGAGAAAGGATAGAAACGGGCGCGCAACCTGCACCACCGTCATGCGAAAGGTTAGTTTCAAACAGCAACCGGGCAGGAAGAGACAAAACTTATAGGACGGAAGCGGTGCAAGGCCTTCGCGGCCCAGCGCCTCGTGGCCTGGCACGCTCCCTGGACCCTGCCTGCCTGCAAGACAAGGCCACAGTATACGGTGAACAACCATCTGACGTGCGGGAGCGCGCAAAATTCTCATCACACAGCGGGCAAGAGATGAAGGGGAGCCACCCTGCGGCTCAGGGGCGGGAGCCTGGGCTCCCAGATGCGGCGGCGGTGCAGCAGGGCCCAAGAGATGCAGGGGAGCGGCCCCCCCCCTCCCCCCCCCCTGCTCGCGCCCACAGCAGGCAAACAAGAAAGTGGCACACGCGTAAAACATACGCACGGGGCGGTTCGATGCTCGGGACGAGCTACAGACAGCTGCAACAAGCTTGGCTGGTTTCCCTAGCTACACTTCCCTCCTGACATGGCACAGTAAAAGACAACTTCCATCTGACGAGCGGGAAAATAAACAGAAAATATACTGCACACTGTGGATAGGAGAGGCAGTGATGCCAAACTGGGGTTTCTGGGGAAACCTGGGTTCAGACCTGGGTACGCTGGCAAAGGCCTCTTACCAGATGGTGCTCGAGAGAGCTCTCGGAATCAGGAATCAGAGCAGTCCAGTGCTACGTCTGTCCCACAGCGGTGGTGGCGGACAGGACACGTAGGTAGGGCAAGCTAAATCTGAAACCATTTTGTCGATTTTCTCAGGATTTCAAATCAGTCGAAGGGGTAGTGCCCGGCACTACCCCAAAGCAAAACACACAGAGAGCCCACTATGTTGTCACAGACAGGCTCATGCCACCTGCGCTAGTTGGAGGGAATCGATATTCTGAGATCTCCTGTTGTCATGTTGACGATGTGGGCAAAAGATTACGCACAAACAGATTGCCATTGTGTGGATGAAAATTGGGAGGTTCCTTGGCTACAAGAGGGGGAAAATGGGACCAACCACGGAAAAATGGGAAAAAGTGCGGAAAAATGGAACCAACCATGGCAAAATGGGGAAGGTGAGGTGCATCTTGCAACATCCACATAGCACAACACAAAAAGAAAATACCACAACACGGCAGGTACATTGTAGCAATTGAAAAATGAACAACGGATCACGCACCACCACTCACCGCCGGAAAAATGGGAATTTTTGCCACTCACCGATACTCACCGCCTCAGCGGCTAGTGCGGATGGTTGCCCAATGCGGTGCGCGGTATATCTGTGGCATTTTCCTCATTATCAACTTTTGGGGGGGGGGGTTCAGACCTGGGTACGCTGGCAAAGGCCTCTTAACAGATGCTACTCAAGAGAGTTCTCGGAATCAGGAATCAGAGCAGTCCAGTGCTACGTCTGTCCCACAGCGGTGGTGGCGGACAGGACACGTAGGTAGGGCAAGCTAAATCTGAAACCATTTTGTCGACTTTCTCAGGATTTCAAATCAGTCGAAGGGGTAGTGCCCGGCACTACCCCAAAGCAAAACACACAGAGAGCCCTGCACCACCCACCCCACTATGTTGTCACAGACAGGCTCATGCCACCTGCGCTAGTTGGAGGGAATCGATATTCTGAGATCTCCTGTTGACATGCATGCTTAGGTCCACTGAGACACATGCTCTGTGTGCCACTTTTTCTGGCAGGAGTATTCGACTTTGAAACGCTGCACATGCTCAACAGGGGTCACAGGGATGGGCTCTCCAGCTGCTACTACCTTGTCCAACCAACAAACATGCGGGAGAAACTCAATATCGAACTTTTCTGTAAATTTGAGAAAGTGAAAGTGACCGTTCCCTCGCCCCCCCCCCCCCCCGCTTACTGTACAAGGGCGTTTCTTGTTCAGGGGGGGGGGGGTAGGTTCCGGTAGGGGTAACGGGAGGGCATCTTTGCCCATCTGTCTACCTCATCATTTCGCAGTATCGCCTCACGGCCCTCCGGACTCGTGGCATCAAACAGGTCACAATGGCTGAAGACAAAAAGACCACATGTTATGTAAACTGCTGCCGCAGGTCCATATCCACACACCCTCGGTGGAAGAGTCTGGGTGCCCACAGAGCGGCTGCCTGGTTGTCCGTGACCAGTTCCCAGATGAATCCAATTGCTCTTAATGCACTTCACTGTTCCGCCTCTCTTCTACTGCATGCGGACTTTGCCCAGGCGGGGCAGGCCGCCGCAGAATAAATGAATGAAGACTTCATCCGTTTCTACCAAAAGAGCATTTCGCTCTGGCATGCAACAGCAGTTGTCATGTCATGAGCTCAACCAACAGCGTCTCCAGAATTGCAGTCTGTAGGTAGTACTCTCTTCCCAGACCATAGCGTCAGGCCTGGAACGAAACATGTCACGATGCTAAGCCAGAAAATGGTCACTCTCGCGCCCATATTGCAATTTAGTTTCTTTGCTCGACTTTCAGGGCATGCGACTGCCGCTGACTGGCTGGGACTGTTACGAAAATGCTCAGGTAAGATCCTGGAGTCTAGTGTCTCTGAGATCTGATAATGCCAAACCCCCACAGGGTAAGTGTGTTGATCACGCACCACCACTCACCGCCGGAAAAATGGGAATTTTTGCCACTCACCAATACTCACCGCCTCGGCGGCTAGTGCGGATGGTTGCATTGACCAGGGGCATCCAGAGGCACACTCCGAGTCCATGCGGGGGTTTGCCGACTCCAGCACCGACTTGTGCGCGCTGGGGTGTGCATCTGCAGGATAGTTTTCCTGACAAGGGCTTCTAACAGGAGGGGGGGGGGTCAACGTACGTGCCTCGAACTGGTGGCCACGACGCACAGTTTGTGGTGTTTTCTATGTTGTTGACGTTCTCCGGTTCGCGGCGGCACTGGTTCCCTGAAGATCCGCTTTGGTGGTGGTGGTGGGGGGGGGGGGGCAAGGGGCCGGCGGCGGGGGGCATCAGGCCCAGGCGAGGGACCAGACCCTTGCAGTCGATAGAGGACTCGCCTGCGGGTGCGGTGCGGCGTCTCGCCGCATCCGCCAGGAGTCTCGACCTGCAGCCACTGCACCATGCGTGACCCTTGTCTGCAGACTTTCAGATAATGCGACTCCGTGCGCGCTTGGAGTCACAGTTTTTGAAGATGGGATTCACACGTGTTCACACATTTGTAACATGGGATTCATATGAACTCACACACAACCTGACAGGTTCACATGCACAAACGCTCCCTCCGGGCAGGGGTGACCATTGACTTCAAAGAACGTTGTTTAATTTGTGATGCATTGGAAGAGGCACACACATAAGGGGCACACAGCACGACAACAAACTGCAACATGGGCACACACAGCAGGACATGAACTTGACGGTCATCACATATGTGCACACTTGTCATCTGTGGGATTCACATGTGTTCACACTTTCTGTTTGTGGGATGCAAAGGATTCACAAACACAAAAAAGTGGGATGCGCATTAACTGAAAATCTGCTTGTCTGCTGCCGCCTGGGCATCCCCGCTTCATTCGATAAGAGCGTGTCCGAGGAGTAGATACAAGACGTGACTTTTGCTAAGCATGTATACGAGCACACAAGAGGTGCGGCAAGGAGACGCAGACTAAAACCAATGGCATGAAACCGCAGATCGGTTGACTTTGGTGACTGCTGCTGACTGCAACGCCAGCGGCGCGGGGGGTCAAGTTTTGTTCAGTTGTTCTTTCGGCATTGTCGGCTTGTGGATTTACTTGTGGATGCATTTTGACACCACATAATTGAGGGCGACAAAAAACCCACACACCATCAGCGGGAGGAAAAATCAGGAACTTCTAGCAGAAGCATAATTGGACCAGACTTGCCACTAGCTTCCGCCAGCTCAGACATGATCAGATGGAGCAGGGTCCTACTGAGCCACACACCGGACGCAAGCACGTTCCTACTGAGTTCCGGTGGTGCGGGGGGTGGGTATTACTGAGTGGCCTTTGATACGGGGCCGATTGATACTCAGAATCAGTTTCCCTGCCGGACGCTAGTGGCGTGTCTGAGTTGGACCTCCCAAAATACCCAACGAGCCGTAATCTTGTCCGCCCCAGTGTTAGGCAACGAAAAGGCTGTGGGTCGTGCACGGCCAAGTGTCGCTTACAGTGAGGCAAGGCACCACGACGGCGTTGATGCACCACCCGGCGACCCCTGGAGCCTCGAGCGAGTGCCAAAGATCGGGTTGGGGGTGCCAAGATGCCTCGACAAATCGATCTCCGCACTGCAGCTCTGCACTCTAAAGCCCGAGCTCGGCGTCTGATCCGCCGCCGGCCCCGCGTGCTGCCGGCACGCCTGGATCAGCTGCTGCTCGCGGTACGGCTTGGGCAGGAGGGTCTTCATGCCGCATCCCAGGGCCTGCGCCTGGCACTCCGGCGTGACGTCCGCCGTCAGCCCCACAACGGTCAGGCCGGGGTGCAGCTCGAGGAGGGCGGAGGTGGTCTCGCAGCCGTCCATGAGCGGCATGTGGATGTCCATGAACGTGATGTCCGGCAGGTCCGCCGGGGCCGCGCCGCTGATGAACGCCACGGCGTCGGGGCCGCTCTCGAAGAAGGTGCCGTGGCAGTCCCAGCGGGTGATCATGGCCTTCATCAGCTCCAGGTTCAGTTTGGTGTCGTCCACGACCATGACCTTGAGGCCGGTCGGGCATGCCTGCGGGAGGCGCGGACACCTTTCGGAGCGGGGGGGGGGGGGGCAAGGGTCTCCGTATGAATTATTTTTCCAGGATAGAATTGTGTGGATGAGTAATTTCTGTGGGACCCCTGGGGAGTGGTATGGGTATGTGCATGGGTATGCGCATGGGAATGGGTATGGGTCTGGGTGTGGGTAGGGGTGTGCGTATGGGTGTGGGGGTGGGGCTAGGAGTAGGTATGGGTGTGTCTGTTTCGCTTTGTTCTGATCAGAACACTTTGACCAGGTTCGTGCTGGCCCTCTGCTGGCCCCTGGAGTGTGCATCTTCTCCTGCGGTGGCATTCCCTTGTCCTTTCCACGATTTGATCCGTCTGCCCACTTGACTAGGGTGTGCCCCCGCTGGCCAACAATCTGACATCTGGCCTCAACCTGAGCTCAGATGGGTATGGGAGTGGGTATGGGTGTGGGTGTGGGTGAGGGTGAGAGTGTGGGTGTGAGTGTGGGTGTGGATGTGGGTGTGGTTGTGGATGTGGATGTGGGTGTGGGTGTGGGTGTGGGTGTGGATGTGGATGTGGGTGTGGGTGTGGGTGTGGATATGGGTGTGGGTGTGGATGTGGGTGTGGATGTGGATGTGGGTGTGGGTGTGGATGTGGGAGTTGGTGTGGATGTGGGTGTGGATGTGGGTGTGGGTGTGGATGTGGATGTGGATATGGGTGTGGATGTGGGTGTGGATGTGGGTGTGGGTGTGGGTGTGGATGTGGGTGTGGATGTGGGTGTGGGTGTGGATGTGGATGTGGGTGTGGGTGTGGGTGTGGATATGGGTGTGGGTGTGGATGTGGGTGTGGATGTGGGTGTAGGTGTGGGTGTGGATGTGGGTGTGGATGTGGATGTGGATATGGGTGTGGGTGTGGATGTGGGTGTGGATGTGAGTGTGGATGTGGATGTGGATGTGGATGTGGGTGTGGATGTGGTTCTGGATGTGGGTGTGGATGTGGGTGTGGGTGTGGATGTGGGTGTGGGTGTGGGTGTGGGTGTGGGTGTGGATGTGGATGTGGGTGTGGATCTGGGTGTGGATGTGGATGTGGATGTGGATGTGGGTGTGGATGTGGGTGTGGATGTGGGTGTGGGTGTGGATGTGGGTGTGGTTGTGGATGTGGATGTGGGTGCGGATGTGGATGTGGATGTGGATGTGCTTGTGGGTGTGGGTGTGCGTGTGGATGTGGGTGTGGATGTGGGTGTGGATCTGGGTGTGGGTGTGGGTGTGGGTGTTGGTCTGGATGTGGGTGTGGGTGTGGATGTGGGTGTGGGTGTAGGTGTGGATGTGGATGTGGGTGTGGATGTGGGTGTGGATGTGGGTGTGGGTGTGCGTGTGGATGTGGGTGTGGGTGTGGGTGTGGGTATGGGTGTGGGTGTTGGTGTGGATGTGGGTGTGGGTGTGGATGTGGCTGTGGGTGTGGGTGTGGATGTGGATGTGGGTGTGGATGTGGGTGTGGGTGTGGATGTGGATGTGGATATGGGTGTGGGTGTGGATGTGGGTGTGGATGTGAGTGTGGATGTGGGTGTGGATGTGGGTGTGGATGTGGGTGTGGATATGGGTGTGGGTGTGGATGTGGTTGTGGATGTGGGTGTGGTTGTGGATGTGGGTGTGGGTGTGGGTGTGGGTGTGGGTGTGGATGTGGATGTGGGTGTGGTTGTGGATGTGGATGTGGGTGTGGATGTGGATGTGGATGTGGATGTGCTTGTGGGTGTGGGTGTGGGTGTGGATGTGGGTGTGGGTGTGCGTGTGGATGTGGGTGTGGGTGTGGATGTGGCTGTGGATGTGGGCTGACATCTGGCCTCAACCTGAGCTCAGATGGGTATGGGAGTGGGTATGGGTGTGGGTGTGGGTGTGCGTGTGGATGTGGGTGTGGGTGTGGGTGTGGATGTGGGTGTGGATCTGGGTGTGGGTGTGGGTGTGGGTGTTGGTGTGGATGTGGGTGTGGGTGTGGATGTGGATGTGGATGTGGGTGTGGTTGTGGATGTGGGCGTGGATGTTGGTGTGGGTGTGGGTGTGGGTGTGGGTGTGGATGTGGATGTGGGTGTGGGTGTGGATGTGGGTGTGGATCTGGGTGTGGGTGTGGATGTGGGTGTTGGTGTGGATGTGGGTGTGGGTGTGGATGTGCTTGTGGGTGTGGGTGTGGGTGTGGGTGTGGGTGTGGATGTGCATTTGGGTGTGGATGTGGGTGTGGATCTGGGTGTGGGTGTGGGTGTGGGTGTTGGTGTGGATGTTGGTGTGGGTGTGGATGTGCTTGTGGGTGTGGGTGTGGGTGTGGATGTGGGTGTGGGTGTGGGTGTGGATGTGGGTGTGGGTGTGGATGTGGGTGTGGATCTGGGTGTGGGTGTGGATGTGGGTGTGGGTGTGGGTGTGGGTGTGGATGTGGGTGTGGGTGTGGATGTGGGTGTGGATGTGGGTGTGGGTGTGGGTGTGGGTGTGGGTGTGGGTGTGGGTGTGGGTGTGGATGTGGGTGTGGATGTGGATGTGGGTGTGGGTGTGGATGTGGGTGTGGATGTGGATGTGGGTGTGGGTGTGGGTGTGGGTGTGGGTGTGGGTGTGGATGTGGATGTGGATGTGGGTGTGGATGTGGGTGTGGGTGTGCGTGGGGGGCGCTTGCAGCTGCCGGCGGGGGGCGGCGGGGGGGGCGGGCAAGCGCGTCCGGGAGAGGGACCACCTGGCCGGGAACGTTGACAGCCCCCCTAAAACTCAACCGGGACCGATCCCACGGCCATGCCAGTGCTCTAGACCTCCATATCAAAAAGAAAATCATCATTTTTGGGATCAGCGCGTCAAGGGGCTTCTGACAGGCCGTTGTTTGCAGGTCGCGTGCGCAGCGGGTGTTTGACCCTGCGGCCTCTCACACCTGGTTCTCTTCCACAGGGCGTTCCTGAGGCGCGGCGGCCTCCTGCATCCGCATGGCGAACCAGAACGTGCTGCCCGTGCCCTCGACCGACGTGCAGCCCGCGGTGCCTCCCATCTGCTCTGCAAACCCCTTCACAAGCGCCAGCCCAATGCCAGTCCCTCCGAATCGACGGGTGATGCTCTCGTCCGCCTGGTTGAAGGCCTTGAAGAGCCGGCTCTGCTGCTGCGGCGACACCCCGATCCCAGTGTCTTGCACCTGAGGACAGGGGCAGGGGCTCCTTGTAAGGGGGGGTGGGTCTAGGGAAGGGGGGGGGGTCCAGCCCCCCCCCCCCCCGCCTCCAAAGAAACAATGGTGCTGAGTTTTAGAGGCGCGGTTGGCCGAAGCCCCGGAAGAAAATTTGGCCCAATCTTTTTAAGGGGTGGTGGTGGGTGGGTGGGTGGGTGGATGGGTGGTGTGGGACCCCCCCCCCCCCACCACCTCCCCAGTGGTGCCCAGTTGTTAAAAGTTGCCCGGACAGGGGCTCACAGTGGATACCTCACCCCCGTCTTGTGCTTCGCCCTCCTGCTCTCTTCCTCCCAGAGGATTGCTTGCCCTCTTGTGCCCAAATCCCATTGTGCGCTGGGCTTGGTCAGAAATTCCGAAACAGACACATGCCCCCAAACGGTTGGGGACGGTGACCGTTGAAACTCTGCCCGGCGCGTCCGGCACGCTGACGGTCCCTCCAGGTCGCGACCCCCTTCCCTGCCAGACACCGGGCTGCACAGCCTGACGCCGGTTCCAAGGCCGGAGAGACTGCACAGAGCCCCCCGTAGCCCCCATCGAGGCGCTTATGGGCGGGAGACGCCATCGGGCCTGCGTCTGTGGGGAGGGGGGGGCGAAGGGGTTGCTGGCCCGCGGAGTTGGGCGGGGGGCTGGGCCTGCGGCCCAGCAAGGCACGCACCTGGACAGACAATTGCACGGGGCCCTTCCGCGTGTCCAGCACTCGGACGTGCACGTCGATGGACCCCGCCTCCGTGAACTTGAGGGCGTTGCTCAGGAGGTTGCTCAGCATCTGCACGAACCGCAGCCGGTCCAGCTGCACCCAGATGGGCACGCCCTCCGCACAAGACCAGCTCAGCCCCAGTCCCTTCTGCGCTGCACGCCCCTGTCATCGGGAGGGAGGACTGCCAGGAGGAGGCAGGACGGGCAGGGCTGCGCTCAAGGGGTAGGGAGGCTGAAGGGAGGTTTCAAGAGCGGGAGCAAAAGCGGCTACTGACAGCTGGAGAGCGTTACTGGCAGCTGGAGAGCGGTTACTGGCAGCTGGAGAGCGGTTGTTGGCGGCCGGAGAGCGGTTACTGGCAGCTGGAGAGCGGTTACTGGCGGCCCAAGAGCGGTTACTGGCAGCTGGAGAGCAGTTACTGGCAGCTGGAGAGCGGTTACTGGCGGCCTAAGAGCGGTTACTGGCAGCTGGAGAGCGGTTACTGGCGGCCCAAGAGCGGTTACTGGCAGCTGGAGAGCGGTTTCTGGCGGCCGAAGAGCGGTTGCTGGCGGCCCAAGAGCGGTTACTGGCGGCTGGAGAGCGGTTACTGGCGGCTGGAGAGCGGTTACTGGCAGCTGGAGAGCGGTTACTGGCGGCCCAAGAGCGGTTACTGGCGGCTGGAGAGCGGTTACTGGCGGCCAAAGAGCGGTTACTGGCGTCCCAAGAGCGGTTACTGGCGGCCGAAGAGCGGTCACTGGCAGCTGGAGATCGGTTCCTGGCGGCTGGAGACACGGGGGGGCGACTACAACCGGTCCTGATGCGACCCACCCCCCAGCTATCTGTCAAAACTCGGGGGGGGGGGGGGGGGGGGGGGGGGGGGGGGCAGGGGGTAGTCTGGGGGGGGGTCAGCAAGGACCAAACACATGCCACAGCCTCTGAAAGGGACACACCAACGACGAAACGCAACGTACTATCAACACCCTATTCAGCGTTGCGCGGACCAACATGGTGCCTACTACCGTCGCTCTGCGGCGAATGCTTTCCTGGGTGCCTACTCCCATCGCTCTGCGGCGACTGCATTTGTTGTGGTTTAGGTTTCGGCACACACAGGTTTGGGTTTGGGCACCATGCTGGCCTTTGACAGATTTTGCAAGGGGAAACGCCCCATGGAGCACTTGCCTAAAAAAACGCGGAAAAACGTCGCATGAGTCCCTAACCCACGGGGTTGTGAAACAAACAAACAAGTGGAACACCCCACATTTCACATTGTGGGTGGCAGCATCCCGCGCCAGGGGCCCCTTGTCCGCGGGCTGACGTTTGCAGTTAACATGTCTGGGTCAAACAAACAAGTGGAACACCCCACATTTCACATTGTGGGTGGCAGCATCCCGCGCCAGGGGCCCCTTGTCCGCGGGCTGACGTTTGCAGTTAACATGTCTGGGTCAAACAAACAAGTGGAACACCCCACATTTCACATTGTGGGTGGCAGCATCCCGTGCCAGGGGCCCCTTGTCCGCGGGCTGACGTTTGCAGTTAACATGTCTGGGCAACAAACGACATTTGTATAGCGCCTCGTCTTGCGAAATCTGGCGCTCACACTAGAAAAGGGGGCGCCGTCGGCGCCAGGCGGAAAAAAGGGGGGCGCCGTTGGCGCCATGTCCCCAGCCCACCATCTCTCAAAACCCGGGGGGGGGGGGGGGGGGGGGGGGGCTGGGGGGGGTCGCATACAAGGACCGGGCCCGGCCGCCCCCCCGGGGCTGGAGAGCGGTTACTGGCGGCCCAAGAGCGGTTACTGGCGGCCGAAGAGCGGTTACTGGCAGCTGGAGAGCGGTTACTGGCAGCTGGAGAGCACTTACTGGCGGCTGGAGAGCGGTTTCATTAGCCACGCCACTCGTTGCAAAGCGGTTGCAGGGCAATGGGGCGCGGACAGAAGTCATTGGGGCGGAACTGACAGGCATACCCGGGTTGCAACACCCCCTTGAATCGCACAGAAGGTGGGCGAACAGGAGGCGGGGAGAGGGACGAGAGACGTGACCCAGCCACGGCAGCCCCCCCTCTCGAGAGACACAGACGACCTCGATCAACACAAGGCAGGTCACACAACAGGCACACGGTCCCCAGCCAGCCTCTATGGAACAGCCCACTGTTCGCCTCCTGAGGGTGGAAAAGTGCAGCGGGGTCTGGGGAAGTGGCAGGGGCCCCCATGTGACTGTGATGGCACTGTGTGGACGTGCCCAATGAGGAGACAGGGTGCCCAGCTCTTCGTGCGTCCTGTCACATTAAAGACCAAGCATCGCAGCAGCCACACCCCAGCGCAGTGCATGACCCTGCAGAAGCACGATTGGGTGCTAGTACTCAAAAGGACAAGAGCCGAGGGAACGCCAGAGCGGCTCTCTCTCTGAAGACTCAGCCCCGAGAGACACGAACCACCTTGACCGTTGAAAGCAGGTCGCACAAGGGATGTGGCATTGGACACCGGCTGTACCCCCCCTTGTCTAAGCGGCGGAAAAGTCCTACATTAATACGGTCCCTACGTCTACTGTAGCTTAGACAAGGCCATAGCACATACATGGTGAGCTGGTGCAAGAAAGGGGAATGCCCAAAATCAGAGCTGTGTGGGTTCAAGCAGGCAACCACTCACCAAAAATGTGTCCATGATCCTATGTAACTGGCAAAGCTGTCACCAAAGCCATGTCTTATGTAGCTGGACTACATTTGGCACCGAATTAAATTAGGCCCCAAATTTTGCCAAATGAATGTGGTCCCTACGCCCACTGCAGCTTAGACAAGACCGTAGCTTAAACAATGGCCATGAGGCAACGGAAACTGGGCTCGCATACGCCCCCGTGTCACAGGCGCATGGTCATAACCACATTGTTCAGTGTTTTGCTTGCTGCACTGCAGCGTAGACCAGTTCTGTACCACACCAGGTGGTTGCTGACTGTGCATAGGCACTGGTCCTCTGGACATTTAGGTCAGCTCGCACCCACCACCCACCCACAGTGCCGGTTAGTCTCTAACCCTTGCCCTGCAGGTCGTGACCCTATCATGCACTTGCTCTCTGGCTCGTGAGGACGTGTCGTACTCAATCCTCAGGGGCGCAATGGCGCCTTGGGTGGCGCAAAGGCGTCTCGGCATTTCAGTATGTGCTCCGTCTGTCAGGCAATTCAACAAATCATTGCTGTTTGGCGTGTGGCGCATACCATTTCAGCTCCCCACCATGCATGCGCATGCCGCCCACACATTCATGCCTACTTGCTTCCGTCATCCTCACTTGGGCCGCACTCTCGCCGCCCCAGTCTTGCTTCGGCTGTTCAACACGTGACAACGTGTCGAGCCTGTGGCTCAGGGGCGCTACGGCGCCCTGCTTTTTCATTTCTTGACATTTCTCGGCTGTTCCGTGCCGCCGTGGCGTCCCTTTTACCTTGGTCAGCTCGAACCCACCCTGATCAGCTCGAACCCTGGTCAGCTCGAACCCACCACCTCCCTTTGCGCCGGTTAGCCCCGGTCTCTCGCTCTGTGGGTCTCTCTCCTACTCTCTCCCTTCCTTTCTCTCTTGCTCTCCCCTTCTCTTTCTCTCCTGTTGCACTTCTCTGTTCCTTTCCCACTGTGCTCTACCCTCTCTCTCTCTCTCTCTCTCTGTTTCTCTCTCCCTCTCTCTCGCTTAAACAATGGGGGGGGGGGCGTACACGGCAACCCACCAGCTTTTATGGAACATCCCCATGCGCCCTAGAGTCCTGGGACGGGCCCCGTAGGGCTGTCCGGTGGGCTGTCTGCTGTACATCTTGTCTAAACCGCCTTGCCTTCAAGAGGGGGGGGGGGGATGCGGTCGCTAGGATTGGCAAAAAATGCAGAAAAATGCACGAAAAATGTGGAAAATGCGGCAAAAAAAAAGCGATAGAAAATGCGGTTTTGTGAGAATGGTGTATGCCGTCCAAAACCCCTTTGTTTATCTTTTTTTTTTTGACTGACTCCAGAAGTTCAAAGAGTACTCAAGGCCGTGCTTGGGAAAGTGGGCGTCTCCAGCATATGATACAGTGGATCCCCGCAAAGCGGGGCACATGGCAAAGACCCAGAGTTCACATGCGTATAACAGAGGGCTCTCTGATGCGGTAGGCAAAACCGCCACGCCATATGGCAAGCCTATAATGTGTAAGATTTAAGGGGGTTAAACATGCTGCATCACGTGTGTGCCATTCCCCACAGGTCTTCAAGAGTGACAAGCTTTCGTCGCTTTGTAGGGGCCATGTCTGGTGGCGGGCGTTGGCCCAGGATGCCGGGCCTTGTGCGGCAGTGGCGTTTAGGCAGAGGGGGCTCCACCCAGTGGGCCGCGCGCTCGGATGCCCACAACTGGCTCATCACCGAAAAGAGTTGGACCCTTCGGTCATGCCGCTGGTAGTGCTGGTCTGCGGAGGTGGTCCACACTCTAGCACGTCGCAGAAGGGTGTGCCAGTGCCGTGATTGCTGCACCAGATCATCTAGCATGTCGCGGTATGAAACCATCAGTGAGGCCCCGAGAACGGCACGTTGATGCAGGAACCAAGGCTGGGCCAGGGACTGCATTGCCAAAGCTACGTGTTGTGCCCCTGGGTCCGCGGCAGTGGGACAGAGGCACTGGTCGAGATATTTAACCGCCCATGACCTGGTGTGGTACGATTGCAGCCGGTCCCATGTGCGCGCAGCTCTACGGTGGGACGTCTCTTGAGAGGCGCGGCCATCCTGCCGCTGTGTTCTCTCCCGGGGCCCTGTATACCCTACTTGATTGCGGAGGATAGAGTCCGTGGGGTTCGGTCGTACAGCTCGTGAGCGCAGCTTTGTGTACCATGCTGGCACCGCCGTGGAGGGCGTGGGCGGCACCTGTGGGTCACGGGGGGGCATGGTGAGTTGGCCGCGCAGTTGCCATACGCCATGTAGGGCGTGGTACTGGTGCCAGGCCACACGCTCCCTGAGGTCTACCCGCATTGTTCGGGGGATGTGGTCCCATAGGGACTGTGGTATGCGAAGGCAGGAAACATGGTGTAGGTCTGCCGCTGACGCCCTGTTCCACCATTCCGTCACCGTATCTTGCCATGGTCCCCAGGTGCTAAGCCACATGTTGCGAAATGCGACTTTCCAACGCATGCAGTGGATGAGTCGTTTGTGGACAGTGGTACCGTGGTGGAGGAGACATATGGGGCATTTGGGGTTGGTATGGTCCCACGGCGCGCCCGTCCCATCCCATCGTACCTGGCCCCAAAGCCATTTAACCCAGAGCATACGTCGGTCCCCGCGCATCGGCAGCCAGGATACCCAGTGCGCACCGTCGAAAGTGACAACGCGCCTCCGTTGGAGGATCCATTTCCGCGCCGGAGTGGGGGCGGGCCCGCCGCACATTGCAATATCTTCGGGGCGCCGGGGGTCGTAATCCGGCACGGGTAGGCGCGTGGCCATCTTGGCGAGCAGGTCTACTTCCCCATTGCGTCGAATTTGTTCGCGTTCTTGCGCGTATGCCGTCCAAAACCCCTTTGTTTATCAAGACACATGTTGATCTGTTGACACAAGCATGTTAATCTCCAACACAAGAACTACTAGGTGTTCCTCCAAACATGCTGCAGCACATGCTTTGCAGCGGCGACCACCGTGCTTCCCTTGTCGGAAATGACAAAGTTGATGCAGTCGGGATGAATCCGAGTAGTGGCTAAGGAGCTCAGAAGGGCACCCGTGATCTCCTTGTGCTCCACACCCCGTTGCGGACCCTTGCCCTCGAGGAAAGCAACATCGATGCAGAATTTCAACCGGCCTCCAACATGGGCAATAGTTGCAAGAACGGGCACCCCGCGTTCATCTGTCCACTCATCAAAAACTAGTGTGGTGTCGCGGTCAGCAGTCTTCTTTCGAACTGCTCCTCAGTGCCCGTCAAGCACACCGTGGCCGTTGACTTTGGGGAAGTCACAGCTGCCTTGCGGCAAGCAACTGGCAATGGTGGTGTACTTCTACAACCAAGCACGCATGAGGGGGCAATCCAATTTGTCCAACGGAATACCGGTGCCGGTGAAGGCAAGCATCGTATCATGAGCAACCTTGTTCTTGTCATTGCATGAGGCCATGACGGATTGTAGGCTGGGCTGCCTCATTGCGGCTTTATGAGGTAGAGCCTATGCCTCTACCTCTAGGCGGCACTCAACCCGAGCCTTATCCCTCTTCTTCATAGTGTCCACGGCCACATGGTGTTTTTTGCAGTCCAGACCTTGGACTGTGCTCTTCGTTGTGTGGCTCATGGGGCATCCACACGCATCGCACCATAGTACTTCCATACCAAGATCATTGGTGCGGACACTAAGGGGATGACCACGGAATTGTTCCTTCCGTTTCCAAGGGCTCATGGTGCAATACTTTGCGCCGGCACCACCTTTCCCCTTACCACGTACGTTGCGGCGGGGCGGACTATTTCCATCATCAGATGTGGGCTCAAAAGGAGGGCAAATTGAGGGCATAGCATGTGACATGTCTATTGGAAAAGGAACAATGTAAGGAACAAAAGTGGTAGTGTTGGGCAGGTATGCAAACACAAACTAACTACAAGACTACCCTTTAGTTGAAGTGCACAATGCCCCTGGAATGTTTCCTCTTGAACATTACACTTGGGGACCTGCCCATAAAATGTGGAAAAAAAATGCGAAAAAAGCGAAAAAATGCGGACTGCATCCCCCCATCCCCCCCTGTTGCCTTCCTGCTGCTTGTCGTGTCTGACGGCTAATCCTCACAAAGGCTCATAGAGGGTACGTTTTCCCGGCGCACGCCCGGCATCCAAATACATTTTCCGGCCATCCATCCGCTTGTTTTCCCGCCAAACATCACTCCCTCCTCCAGCCCATGCTTCCCAACCCGTGCCGTCTCGGGGGCCAATGTGTGGGCGGAATGGCTGCATCACCCCTGCCTTCTCGGAGGTCCCCAACACGGGGAGGATAAACAGGAAAAAGGGGGGACAACTGGGGGGAAATAGGGGAAACTTTGCCCGGCACGCTAATGTACTCTCATAGATGGGCGTCTGTACTTGCCACTCCAAAGGTCGGGGAGGGGGGACAAGCACCGAGCACGGCCGCCACCCTATGGGACCCACCTGGCCACACACAGCGAGAGTCTGAACCTGCGGCCACTGCACCATGCGTCACCCTGTGCACTGCTGCAGGCAGGGCAGCGATGCGCCTCCGCTTCACTTCCACGAGAATTTCCAGTCAATTCCACCACCTGCGCAGCACCCGCTGCAGCCCCCCCGAAACCCCAACCGGTCCCACTCCCACACCTGAAACATCCTAACGCAGTCGGAAACGACGGCGAGCACACGCTCCGGCTTCGGCTTCAGAGCGATCTTGCCGGCGCGCTGCTTGAGGTGGTCGAGGATGTCGTCAACCAGTTGGGAGAGGTTGTCGGCGGCCCCAGCCATGGCCGAGACGAACCGCTCCTGCACTGGTGTCATGGCCGTGCGCTTCAACTCATTGAGGAACCCTTGCACCCCGTTCAAGGGCGTCCGGATCTCGTGGGACATCATGGCGAGGAAATCAGACTCCCGCTTGCCCTGCAGAAAGAGCTTCCGCATGAGCAGGTCGTGGTGCAGCGTTGTGAAGAGCACGACAGCACATCCCAGGCCGTACAGACCGTACCTGTGAACGTCGAGAGGGCAGGTGTTCCAACCTGATGAAGGGTTGGGGGTCGGGGGGAGGGGGGGCTGAAGGCTGGTTGGGTACAGTGTGGTCAAAGCGGTGTGCAGTGCTTCTTGGTTGTGTGACACGCGTTCAATGATTGAAGTCGGTTGTGTCTGACTCGGTCGTTGGAAAGAAAAAATGTAGTGTGGGGGTGGTCCATGTGGCTGGTAGGTGACTGCAGAGCTTAACCAGTGTCCAGCATCATGTCTAGTGTGCGACCTGCTTAATGGTTAGAGTCAGTTCTGAGGGAAGGTATGTGTGCTGGGGGCGGGGGCAAGGGGGGAGCTTTGAGGGTATGTTTTTGTGTGAGAATGAAGGGTGACGATGACAAGTCCAATTCACAAGGACTTGCCAACACGGCCTTTGCCATTATAGGCGTGCATGAGCCCAAGCTGCAGGCAGAAATCGCGGCCTGGATGCTCGAAGAAGGTGTGTTAGATAATTTCACTCCACAAAAGCTTGCCAACACGGTTTGGGCCTTTGCCACACTGGGCGTACCAAACTCCAGGCTTGACGCTGCAGTCTTGAACTACGTCACTCGTGACATGGAAGACTCATTCTTTGTGTCTTCCTTGGCTTTGTAAAATGTTGCAACATTGTCTGGCACTTACAGTTGGAGGCGCCTTTCCCAACACCACCACTGCTGAGCTTCTGCAACTGGGAGACACCATGGACACCCAGGGACGTGTGTCTGCACTGCATCCCTCTCAGCTGCATCAGGTGCGTTGCAATGCGGTTCCCTAAGTCTGTTAGATGCATGGAACAGTGTTTCAATTCAGAGGACTGTCAAATGCCCCTTCGCCCCTGGGAACGGAGAGGGGGCAATGATGCAGGAGCCATGGCTGGTGGTGTGCAGAGAGAGAGAGAGAGAGAGAGAGAGAGAGAGAGAGAGACAGAGAGAGAGAGAGAGCCATGGTCGGTTCTCATTGACTGAATGCCCCCGCCATGGGCACTTTCAGTCTTTAGTCCAATGTGGTGTGTTCTTCAATAAAGCTGCATTCCACTCTGTACAGTGGGCTTTGCCCTTATTGAAGTTGTACCAACAGCCATAGACTAAAGCCATCCACGCAGAATATAGGAACCAAATCAAGTGAACCATCACAGTCGTGGCTAAACAGCCATCCTCAGCACTCCTCAGGCCTTAGAGGTTGACTACGGCGCCGCTGTGTGAAAAAGTGGTGGTGGTGTGAGGGCGGCGGGGGGGGGGGGGGCGATGGCAGGGAGTCCCTTGGCAAAATGACAGCATCCTGCTCCATGTCACTCGCCCCTGCCTGCGTTGGCAGACATGGCCCCCGGGCCACAAAGCAAATCATTTGTTCAAATGCTGCTCAGACGCAATTCCTACTGATGCTCAGCAAACCACATGGTCATGTGGTTCAGGGATGGATATAATCGGGAAGGTGGGTCCCCCTTCATACCCCCCCCATTCCCCCTGTCGTGACGAACCATCACGATATCTGTAAAAAAAAAACCAGCCCCAGATTTAGCTCCACAAGCTGCCACGAAGCATCTGAAACATCCCATGAGGCAAAGTAATAAATACAAACTGCATACTGCGGCAGACAGTTTCTTCTGCTTTTCCAGGCTTGTTAATCACTGTCACTGCTGCCTCTAACATTGGTGTCACTTTCACTGCCGTCACTCTCGCTAAGGACTGATGGTGATTGAGCTAGAGCCATCAGTTGAGACACTTCCAAATGGAGGACAAGAGTGTGGACAAGAGGACACGAGGACAAGGAGTGTGCGCCAGATGTCCAATGTACTGTAAAGTTGTCACAGGCTGCCACCAAAAAAAGTGATGTCACAGTCATCAACATGACAGTACACCGACGTTCACACATGGCCCCCAAAAAGTACTGTGGAGCCTTTTGGGCGTCAAGATATTTTCGGAACTGCGGGTTTGCCGCTGTGGCCCTTTGTGTACATCGTGACATGTCACGATTCACCCCCCCCCCCCAAACACAGACCCCCACCCCCCGAGTTGCGCGAAAATTATATCCATCCCTGATGTGGTTTACTGTGCGAACGAACATGTGGTATGGTCATGAAGACCAGAGGGGCACTTGGTGCGCCCCACATGTCATGCAGGGTGCTTTGTGACCGCTACCAGAGAGCTGTGGGACTATGGCCGTGCACGCGAATTGTACCCCGCCCCCCCCTTGCGCAAGCACAGCTGCGGTCCCAAAAACCCAGGCAAAACAGCGGTTCAACGCCCACCCCGTGCTTCGACAAGATTGTGCCTGCGTGTGGCACACATGACAGCAAACACACATAACTGCCTACATCCAGGAGAGCCCTCAGATGCAGATGGTGATAGGCTGTGGAAGGGGAATATCAGGAATGGCTAAGAATCACATAAAAAAAAACATCATTGGGTAGCAATGTGCAGTAAAATGTTTTTAAACCCCATGTTACATCTGGGACCACAAAAACAGTGGTCCCGAAAATTCCGAAAAACAGTGGTTCAATGCCCACCCCGTGCTGAGACAAGGCCGTGCTTGCGCAAGGGGGAGGGGGGGTATGACAACACAGAGCGCATACAGAAGGCTGTTGTCGAGCTGCGGGTGAAAATAGAACAGCAATACGTTCATGACCACGAGCATCACGACGAAGCACCAGAAGTCAAAGACACCGGACGTGCCGATGATGGTCATGAGCCACAACAACGACAGATGATACGTGATGGTCGTGTCGGTGGTTTGGGACGTGTACAACAGAAGGCTGACAAGGAACAGCACCAGCTGCCCGATGCCCATGATGCAATGGACCCAGGGCCGCTTGCACAGCGACACCACAGCCGCGAGGCCCCTCAGCTGCCCGGCACAGCACCCCAGCAGCGGGCTATAGAACAGCACGAAGGCGAGGAGGAGGCAAAGCTGCACGATAAAGCTCGGCTTGCCAACGGACTGGACCGTCTTGGTGGCCATGAAGGCGAGGAAGAAGATGCTGTAGATCACGTGGGCCCGGCGGCGGTATGGCAGCATTGAATACGCGAACTGCCTCTCGATATCCCGCTCGAAGTGGGGCCACATCCGCAGCCCCCGGCATGAAGAACCGGTTGCGGCGTCTGGGGCGGGCTTGCAGGATGTTCGGCAAAACATGTGCGGCTCCGACGATACAAAAGAGGGCCTGGGCAAGACAGGGCCGCGCAATGGAATGCACCCTTTGCGTTGAGCCCAAACCCAAGCACCAGCGGCTGCGTGCAGGATGCGCACAGTCTGCCAGAGGATGCGCGGGCAGGGGCTGGCGCTGTCTGTGTGGTGTGCTTGCACCCTGAGGTCACGGTATACAGCGCCTGTGTTACTCTGCCAGCCCCAAATACAGGGTAACAGTCTGCTGCACAGGACATACCCCCGTACGGAGACGTGTGGTGTGCTGGGGGGACTCTATGCACTGCGCGCTACTTTTAGACTATGTTCCCCCCGAAGAGCCCCCAAGCACACCCCTTGGAAACACCCTTAGAATTAGAAAGATATTGTTGAGTCCCAAAATGTTTTGGGAAAACTTTCCCGCAGGTTTTCTCCAAATAGCAAAAGATCACCACAGGCAGAGCACGTGCAGGAGCACAACGATAGGGATCGAATTGATCAGATTGAATCCATAGTACACAAAAGGGCTGAGATAGTGCAAGCAAAGAATAAACAAAGCTTTCTAAACAAAGCAAATGGTTTTGATATGAAAATTGACAGCATTCTGGCCAGATGCAGTGAAATGTGCCTTCAATGTGCACTCTTTGGTTGAGAATGGGATTGGTGAGGAATATTGGGCACTGGAAGGTTGAAGGCCCACAATTGGGCAGATTGGCTACATCACCCCTGCCTTCTCGGGGTCCCCATAGGCGGGACATGCTCCCATGGTCCATAGGGGGGGGGGGGGGGTGACGGACTTTCCTACGAATGCAAAATTGTGTAAAATGCAACAAAATACGGACCGATTGGTGCAACTCATTGGGGCCGCCACGCCAAATGTTCCTAACCAAACCCCAATGCCACAACCGAGCAAACAGCTGCTCGCGCGACGGTCTCCCGGGTGGGGGGGGGAGACGGTCGCCAAGTGACGGTCTCCCGGGGGGGGGGGGGGTTGCAAGGGTATTTCAAGGCAAACTGTGGAAGGAAATCATATTAAGGAGCAATAGTCCATGGGGCTTCTACCCATTCCAGCCCCCAAACTCACCCAAGGGGCAAGTCGCGCGGGTTTCTTGAGAGCTGCCGCCCTGTATGACAAGAGGCTCCCCCCTCCGTCCTTTATGTTGCCTCACGTGAGGCCCGTCCATGCTTCATGAGCCCCTCCGCGCTGTTGGGAGACAGAGCACCCTCCTGCATGCTGTACAACATGGTGGAGTGTCGTGCATGGGGGTCACGAACCCATCCCTGGCCCTGTCGGGCCATGCCAGGCAATTCCGTGCAGAGACGCTGTGCTCCGCGAAGAGAGGGAAAGGTAAAGGGGTTAGGGGGCCACTCCCCCACGGAGGGTGGGGTAGAGTACTGGACTTCGTACTGACCCATACGTTTCAAGGCAAACTGTGGTACCCTCCACCGATGTAAGCAAAGAGAACACATGTGAAGCGACTTTCGCATTGATGCGTTGCCAATGTGTTACATCCAACACTAATGTTATTGAGGATCCAAAGGAACGGTGAAGAACTTCTGGGTACGAGAAGAACACACTTTGAACTTTTGCACATGCTCAGTTTGCATGACAGGCACAGGGTGTGTTGCACTGGCTGATGAGAAGGAGGCAATGGCGCGTAGGGCTGGTTTGGCAGCCGCTTTAGCGCCCGCTTGCACAGCCAAACCAGTCCGTTTGGCGGCTGGCTTTGCTCTTGGCTGGGGGGCAGCCTTTGCTCTTGCCTTGGGGGCGGCCACCGACTTCTTTGGAGGCACCAAATCCTTAGGGATCCACTTTTCCTCACATATATCACGCGTGAAGTACAATTTCCCATCAAACACATGGCGCAAGCCCCAAACTCCACGTGCACTCTTTGCCCATACTACTTCCACACCATTACCCTCCTCTTCCTCCTCTTCCTCCTCTTCCTCCGCACTACTCGAAGACATGGAGTCCACATCAGAGTCCTCTTGTCGCGATTCATCACTAGATGTGGAACCCGATGATGAGGAATCCGAAGATTCAGATTCCGATTCCGTGGGGGAGTCATCGGGTGTGCGTGAAAAATATTCCGTGTGGGTTGTGCCAATGTTTGGGGTTGCGGAGCCATGGGGGTAACATCCGGTGACTCTGGAGACTTGGGTGATTCAACCGCCACAGCCTCTAGCCTTGAGAGTTGAGCACTCTCATGATCCACCGGAGTGACCCCACCACGGCGTATGTACCGAATGTGGCAAAACTGTGGCCCATTTGGCAAAGGCCCCACAACAGTGGCCAACACATGTGCACCAAGTGTGCGTGAGTGGTACCGTACATGGTCACCGGGAGAAAACATCTTGGGTCTGAAGTAGCAACACAACACACCCATACAACGCCTTTGGAGAGAGAGTATCACAGAACACACACAGGTGCTTGATTTGTAGTAATGGGAAAGCAATGCAAGGCCATGCATAAAGCAGATGGGCAACACAAACCAGCACATTACATGTTAACTAGAAAAACATGCAAGTGACGGTCTCCCGGGTGGGGGGGGGGGGAGATTGCAAGGGGGGGGGGGGGGGTTTGGGGGATCAATGGTCGGTCCCGATAGACTGAATGTCCCCACCATAGACAATTCCAGCCATTAGTCCAGCAGTACTGCGAAGTCCAATCCATGCACGTGTCCCCTTCTTGGTTGGGGTGCTCCACTATGTAAAGTACAGTGAGGCGTTTTTTGCGGTTAGCTCTGCGGGTCACTTGTTTGCTTGTCCTTTTTGCCGACTCTAAAGAACAACCAGGATCAATAAAATAGCAGTCGTCCATAAGGTGTGGACTGCATTCATTGTACTACCCCCCCCCCCCTTGTCTAAGCTACGCCAAAGTACCAAATTAATACGGTCCCTACGCCTACTGTAGCTTGGACACGGGCGTAGCTTGCGCGCGACATATACAACTACCGACACACACGTATTGCATGGTGAGCTAGTGCAAGAAGGGGGAATATAATGCACAAATACCCCCAAAATCAGAGTTATGTGGGTTCAAGTGGGCAAACACTCACAACAAATGTGCACATGACCCTATGTACCCGGCAAATTCGTCAAACCCATGTCTTATGTGGTTGCACTAAATTTGGTACCGAATTAAAATTAGGTACCAAATTAATACGGTCCCTACGCCTACTGTAGCTTGGACAAGGGCGTAGCTTAGACAAGGGGGGGGGGGGACTTGCAAACTGACTGGGCTGCATAGCATGGCACTCATTCGGCCTGTCCCCTTCAGTTGCTGTTTAGTTTCAAACAGAGCAGGGAGAAACATACAATAGGAGGAGAAGAGGGTGTGAGGGTGGTAAACTGGCATGGAACCACAGCGCCCGTGGATACAAAGCAGTTAGTCACGACTGCCTTCTGTGGAGCACGTGCGAGAGCTGAGCTGGCTTGCACTGTCAGTGTTTTCTGCACTCCATGAATCAGTGTCACAGTGACTGATGTCAGATGTTGTCGAGAGAGCGTCAGCCATGAGCGTAAGGTTGAGTGTAGTGAGGACCGCCTGTCCTTCAATGAAGTGAATGAGCGGAGGTGATGCCTGTACGCCAAAATTAAGACGTTTCACCGGAAGCGGAGAGCTGTCTAGTGTAAGTAGCTTAGGCTTTTTTGGGGCACGCGGTGTGCCAGCCACAGAGAGCAGCAGGGATGGGGTGCGTGGGTGAGGGAACCGCGGGTGCAGTTGCCTGCCCGGGGGAGTTTGCAAGGGGGGGGGGTACCTTAGCACGCGGACGGGCCTCATTGGTTTGGTGCCACATCTCCGTTGGAGTGGCTAGGCCTCGGCCAAAATTCGGGTGTATGACTGCTGTGCATATGAAGTACAATCACAAAAAGTTGAAGCAAGGAACTCCAAGGTGGCGGCCGGGACCGGGCATCACAAATGACGGATTTGTTTCACATTTTGGCTAACATTGCCCCAAAAAAAAAGCTGTTTTTTGGGCAGTTTCGGTATCCAGAATGTTTGTAGACAGGGGCAACTGCATCAAAACCAATCTAGATGATAATTGAGCACCTTGGTGCAGTGTCTAGTAGCTGTTACACCCAAGTAGAGGCCTCCACAACCCCTTTTTTTGCGTTAAAATACCCAAAATCGGCCTTGCTCGTGAGTTTGTTGCATACCTTTTCAAGGCCCATCTTTCCTTCATTGTGTTTGACTGCCATGCCTTGCCATGGGGCATTGAAGGGTGTTGGTGGTATGGAAGTGGCGTGCAGACATTCTAATTCATAATTAATTATCATCACAAGGGTGCCCATCGCCAAAAGGGGCTACCCCCCCAAAAGGGTTATAAAACCTTACCAGTTCCACTTAGCTCAGCGAACAGAACAAGAGTGAACATGGGGATGCCCTGCAAATTGGGCGTGTGGGTCTGTGGAACAACACCAATACACGCACTGTGTGCGCACCATGCGTGCAGTACACATGATGCTCCCTCTAAGATGATCTGAGTTGGGCTCGTTCAGTCATCTCAACCTGCCAAAACCCTGAGCGTTTGTCGAGTTTGCTCTTGGAACGCACACTTGCAGTCATCTCAATTGCCCTTTCAACGTTGGGAGCACTTCCACTGTGCCTCTACAACGGTTGATTTAGGTTGGCGTGCATCACTAGCCTCTTTGCATTGCTGCCAGGTTTCGGCACAAGAAAGCAAGGTGAACAGGCACACAAGGAAAACTGCAGTCAGATGGTCGTCTGACAATGCCACATTGGCTGTCCTGGCAAATTGCAGCGCGAAGCCTTACAGTGCATCAAATGCACCAACAGGGACGGGCCTCAATGGCGTTGAAAGGGCATAGAGTACAGCTGCAACCAGTCTGGCTGTGATGGCATGACTTAGGTTGAAGGGTGCATCACTACCAATTCAAACCATCGACATTGTACCTGCAGCGATGAATGCTGCTGGAGCGCTTTTTCCGTTGAGCGGGGCGTTGGTAGTGACAGGGGTGTCTGTTGTTTCAGCCTTTCCGCAAATGCTTTGTCCTGTTGCCCATATTTTTTTGGGTGGCAGTGGTCAGCCCATCAGCTATTGGGGGAGGGCTGGGCTCTTGGGGGTTGGGTTGCCCTTCAGCTTCAAGCATGCACTGGTGTGGATGATGGGAATGGTGGGTGCGAGCGGGATCAACCTCTGATACAGAAAACAATGCAATGGACTACTGCTGCATCATGGACCACTGCGTTCCCATTCAGCTCGCCCCAGTTGCACCAATGATCACCAGAGCGCTGGGATGGGCCCGAAAAACAATTGCAGAAGCGGTTCGCCCGCACCACCACCGGGATAGAAGATAACGGTACCAGGGCTAACCCATGGCAACCATAGTACGTCTCGTTGTTTGCATCTCAGGCACGCGTGTTCGGTACAGTGACCGAACCAGTGGACAAGATATGATGCAACACAGGACCCAGGTTGTCCACTCCACGTCGGCCACAGATCTCCAAGAAGGGACGATCTCAAGGTTTGAAACATACCCCGCCCGCCCCTTGCGCAAGCACCAGCCAGGTCAGGAAAGTGACGGTCATACCGGGTCCTGGTGCTTAGACAAGGCGATGCAACCGCGCGACGCACGGTATCAAAAGAAGGCATGTCCCAAAAACCTGCCCATACCTCACCCTAAGCACAATAGTCGCAACAGGGCGGTTTTGGTGGGGCTGTGGGGTATGGGGGCAACTCTGGGCGCTCCCAATTTTAATTCCTCGGTTGTGGAATCTTCCCCACGAGTAGAACGACCGATGAAAGTGGCAGGCGCATGCTCACCGGTGGACCGGATGTACGTGACAGCCAAGCCAGGGGTAATGACATTAGTCATGGCTGAAAATCACACCAAAACAAAGAGCAGTGGGGGGCAGTAACAAGCACAATGTTGTTATGAGCAGGACCACTCATCACAAGCATGAAACAGCCCCTCTTTCCCTTTACAATCGGCACACAATCACGCTTTGCCTACTTTCTGACCGTAAAAGCCGTGGTCAGGAAATTCGGTGACGGTCAGACCGGGTCCTGGTGCTTAGACAAGGCGGTGCTTGCGCAAGGGGGGAGGGGGGTTACGACCTGCGGCTGCATTACGCACTGGGAACTGCCATGACCTCAACAAACATTCCCCGAGCAATTAGTGTTGATGCAGAACTGAGACTAGTGATGCCTGGGTGCATGGATGCGCGAGTGCAGGATGTCTAAACTGTGCCCAAGATAACGACGTCATGTTGCAGAGCTGAGGAACTATGCATCTCACAGCCCCTGGGACATGAAGACATGGCAAACGCATGAGGGCCAGGTGAGCGGACTACATGTCTTGCAGCTTCAAATAGGGAGAACAGTGGGGTAACGTATCAATCAAAATACCCTCCGCACGTCATGCACACAGTGCGTGATGGCAAGCAAATGCCTTTTTTTTTTCATACATCAGGCCTGTGCGGAGTAGCAGATAGGCTCTAAGGCATTGTGCCCGGTCTGTGCACCAGTGCCACAGGCCACAGGATTGCCACAAGATAACTCATGTGCCCAAAGGAAAAGCCAATTGAAGGCTTGCACAGGGTGTTTGTTGCCAGGTTTGCCCCCCCTCCCATACCCAGCCGGTCCAGTAGGGGAATCAATAGTAAAATGTACTGCGGTCAGGGTCTGAAAGCATGCACTAGAAAGGGGTGTCGGATTTTCACCTTTGGGGGGAGGGCCGCCTGGACCTGTACACCCCCTCCCCCTTGCATAGTGATCGCCTGCGCGCGACGGTATCCTCGCAATCCCGAGGGAACATACCCCAAGAGACGGTTCCCTCGCCCCCGTAATTACTATCCAAAGGATGCGCGACATGAAACAAGACGTTGCTCAAGAAGTCAACTATTCCGACGCAGTGTGTAATGGCATGCAAATGCATGGTCCGGCGGTTCTCCAGATTGCAATTGGCTGCATGGGTCGACAGCTGCCCTCCAAGGAGCAAGGCATCAAAGACTGCTCGTCGTACGCTCACTAGTGCGTGCAAGGGCAATGCATTCGAAGCCCCCATCGTTGAAAGGCAGTGAGCTGTGCACCTCACCACGACTGGCGCTCCGCCTCGTGGGTAACCGGAGAGCGATGAGGTCCCATCATTGACATCGCACTGCCAAAATGTGCAGCACTTGAACGCGTGTATGTGGACATTCAAATGCCAGATGTATGGCGCGAATGAATTGACTGTCGGAGCTTTGAAGAGTAATTTACAAATTGGTTCCATCGCACTTCACAAACAACATATGACAAACTGCGATGGAAAGTTATGTAGGGTGTGACCTTGCAGAATGTGCACAGTGCTCAATTTGTGAGCAAAATTAGGAAAATTTAGGAAGATGTTGGGCTTTCATGAATATTTTTGTCTGCCCATGGAACTGTGCACCCCCAAAATGGATGCTTTTGGATACCAGGATCTGGCTCCCTTCCATTTCCTTCCATTCGCTCTCATAATTATGATAATTACACTCCGTCATAATTCCATGCTGCCCCTCCTCTGTTACATGCTCCCACTTGCTTCCCCCCCTTCGCCTTTGTGATCTCAAATTCCACCACCTCCTCCCTCATGTAGGACTCCTCCAGCCACTCCTGCTTCTCGGCTGTATTCTCAAAAGCCATTGAGTGCATCTGAACTTGATTGTACTTGTCTCCACCTCATCACTTCGCATCGGAATCCCAAAGTGGGGACACGTGAACCTGAAGCTTGGATTATGGCCATTGTTTTCTGGGTGGGGGACAATAGCTTCGAAGGAAGTGGTACCCAATTTAGATGACACAGACTCCCGCCAACACCCAAAACTATGCATGATATTCTATACCATTGCTCTGCTTGGGTACATCCATCGTGTAGAATGTGCACACACTGCATGCGCAGTGCGCAGGTTGCCCCTCTTTGAAACTGAAAGCATTCCTCCTGCACGAGCAGGGGGTCTGCCAACCACAAGATGTGCAGACCATACAATAACATAACAAAAGATGCACAACCACGAGGGAGGCAACCGCATCTTCATGCCAACAAAGCCGTCAATGTGTCGCTAGAAATGTTCTCTGACCCTTACGTTCCCATAAGGGCCACGTATATTGATGCAGCGAAAAACTCGTTCCTTTAGCCATCCGCAGGAAGCACGCTCAGTTTGTAAAACTGAGGGGCGATCAACGTGCTGTTGTACCGTCCTGTGCACCCGAGGGGCTGACATGCTTTTGTAACGATGCGGCTGTTGAGGTCTGCTACTCCCTGCAACAAAATGTAGACATTCAACATGACTGTGGCGTTTTGTTTGTGGAAGACCCTCTGGCTGTGAATCAGTGTCCAATTAAGGGGGACCGTCGAGCAATCGGGCGGATGCTCCAGCCACATACATCACAATAGGCTCTGTGCACTACCACTTCCCCGCCCCACCCCCGCCCCGCTTGAGCGACGACGAGCAATGTGTCACCGTTTGGCCACAGGGTGACTGTTGGACGGTGTTTAAGGACGCGGGGAGACAAGCGCCTTTTGGGCCGAGGCGGCCGTTGACCGTCGACTGAGTGGCCGTAATGAATGGGCTGACCTCTTGTACAGGGGGTTGCAGTGCGCGACTCAGGCAATGGGTAGCACCCACCAGCCCCGGCCCCGGTCGAGAGGTCGGTCGGTGGGTTGAACCCACCCAAAGTCGGCCTTTCTAGCTCACCACCCTCCATCCCCACGGGAGCGTGGTCTCACACGTGGCGTCAGAAAAAGTGCCGTTTGACAGAGGGGTGGTGGTTGCGCAAGGGGGCGAAGGGGGGAAAGGGGGTGTTACATGGGCCGGTGCACAGAGCCGCCGCTTGGCAGAATTACAGCAAAGTCATAGGGCCCTACGCCCACTGCAACTTAGACAAGAGGTATCTTGAGAATTACACAGAGACAATGCCCCCAATCACGCACACTGGCAGAGGCACATGCACATGGGCAGGGGCACATGCACATGGGCAGAGAACGGATCGCCCAGTGACGTTGCCGCACAACGATGGCCATTGTACGCGGCCCCGTCCAGACCGGCACCGAAATGAATAAGTCACTCCTCATTTTGTTGCGCCGGAGACCCTCCAAAGGGGCCATCACCCCCAAAAAGCTGGCCAACAACGTGTTTATAAACGGCCGACAGGCTTCTCCAGAGATGCCGCCGTGGGGGATGGCCCACGCCTGCCCGCAAGACACTGGGCAGACCCTCGACATGGCGGCGGGATGATAAAGCTTTTGTTTCATTGTTTGAAACACGACACCGACGTCCTCCCCAAGTGTTCGCGGGGCGTGTGCGCGTAGCAGTTTGCGTGGCCGTTAACAGGGCTCGAAGTGGGATATGGGTGGGGGTTACCCTCCCTCTCCATCATACGGTCTCTGCTTTAACATCCTGCCTCAGAACGGATCTTCCAGCCCCACATATCGTAACAATCAAATGGGCCCATGCGGATATTGCCCATAACAAAACGGAGGGGCAAAGAGCGCATGCCAAAAGACTGGAATTGAGCCACACACACACATTCGCACGCGCACACGCGCGGGCGGGCGCGCGCACACAGCAGACGAAAAGAGTAGCAAAGCCATTGCCAGGCTGCAGAAACTGTTTTGTGTCTCCAGAGCATCAACACTTACACCCATGGTTTGTGCATATGTCTGTCTGCAGAAAGGCGCCTGGCTGCCCAGCCCCCGGAGGGGTGCATTCCTTAACGGCTTAGAGGAAGGACAAAGAGGTCGTTCTTGCACCGTGCGTGCACCACACGCGCACTGCGTCCGCACTGTGGCGACTATTAGGGGTCAAAGACCGATGAGCCATCCCAAGAGACACCGACCCAAACAGCCCATACAACCCCAGAAAACTGTAGTTGCTGAGAAAAACCTTTATTCCCAAGGCTATTTTGTGATTGCCAATAATTCCAAGAGGCTTTTGGGCAGATTTTCTTCTTTCTTGGAGGCCTCTTGATGGTTGCAGTATTCCCTTGGAAGCTTCTAGATTTCTAACCATTGAGGTGGAGCACAACAGTGTGTGATCATCTTGCCATTCACCTCGCGCTGGATGCTCAAGAAATCACCGTCCAGCTTTGAAGGGCCCACAACAACTGCAGGAACTCTCACCAATGTGCTTGAACGATGATGATGGCGTTGGCAGGGCTCAGAAGTACCCGGCTCCGGTGGCGGGTAATGTACCCACAAACGTACCCACAATGTACCCAAGGCAAAAAAAAATGGGGGAAAATGGGGGGAAATGGGGGGAAATAGGGGAAAATGGGGAGAAATGGGGGGAAATACGTAAAGATGGGTTAAAATGGAGGAAATTTGGAGAAATTTGGAGGAATTGGATTTTCCCCATTTTCCCCCATTGTTCCCCCATTTTTTCCTCCCCTTGTGCCACCCCCCAACCCCAACCTGTCAAACAAAAGTGGTTTTTTTGGGGGTTTCACACCATGTTTTCCCCATTTTCCCACATAAATCACAAAAAATCTCACCCCAACCCCCATTTCCCCCCATTTCCCCCCATTTCCCCCCATTTTTCCTCGGGAGCTTTCGCCAGTGCAACCCCCTCCCCCCCCCTCACAGCCTTGTTGCCAACCGAAACCTTGATTTTTGGCCTTTTCAGCCCCAAAATTTCCCATTTTTCCACCAAGCAATCTGAATTTCCCTCATTTACCCCCATTTCCCCCCATTTTTCCTACTTTGGCCCATTTCCCGGGTAGTGTTCCGCTAAAAGTACCCAAAGTGGGTACTTCTGAGCCCTGCGTTGGTGCCAGGGACAACCCAAGACAAAGACATGTTGATTCAGAGCTGTGAGACAACAATAATTGAGTACCCACACCACCTCTCGTGTAAACAGCACACCTGCAGCAAGTGGGCACAGTACACACATATCTAACGCCTCCCCAGTGGGTGCTATCGGTCCCTGTGGGTCCCCAGATATACCCAAAGTTTGCACTGCGTGAGCACCACGACGTGTGCACCATGGCAAGAGCACCCTTAAAGTCAACGAGGGACAGATCCCATGACATACACACACGCACACACACACGGCATGAGGAGATCAAGCGCACAGCGGAAGCAGACCGATCGTCAAAAACAGCTCGCCAGGTCAATATCAAAGTAAAGTCATGGAGGCTGGCGCCTTTCTGACGGATAGTGATGAAGAGGGTGCAATGTGCATCCTCTCCCTAAGTATCGTACTATTGCCCTGTGATACACACACACACACACACAAACACAAACACAAACACACCAACGCACCCCCCCCCTCCCCCCGAGGCTGCGTGGTACCCGGCAGTATCGACCGTCTAGTTGAGTTTCGGTACACCAGCCTTGTTAGTTCAACCTGTGAAACACACTGTACCCGGTGTGCTACGCACACACACACACACACACACACACACACACACACACACAGACATGCACACCTTCACGTGCATCGTGGATGATAATGCAGAGCTGTGGAACTTATATACGAACAGCCCCATCCACAACGCACACACACAGAGAGCACACTAGCAGAATGGGCCCTGCGCAGGGGCGGATGACAGGCGTGCGTTGAGTGGCACAAACCCATTCATCACGCGGCTGTTGCTCAGGGGGGCTCGTCAGGAAACCTGGGGGCCGTCACGCCGCCCCATCCGCGATCTGTGGGCCCTCATCGGGCCTTTCCGGGGAACTGGAAAGCTTCGAGGTCCCGGCGCCGCGGCGGAACGAGGGCCAAATGGGACGTGCGCAGCAGCCCCACCTGCCGCATCCGGGGGTCGTCCGGCGTCTTGGGGCTCAGGAGGTCGCTCAAGGCCGCGCGGAACTTGAAGAACATGCCGGTCTCCCGCTGCTTCGCCTTCTGTAGGGCCTTGAACTCGTTCCGCTGCTCCGCCTCGACGGCCCGTCGGGCGGCGCACAGTTCCCCCGTGAACGCCAAGGCCTCCCCGAACGGGCCCCACTGGGCCTCGCATTCCTCGACGATGTGCCGCCGGAGCTGCTGCTCCTGCCCCAAGAACGAGAGCTGCATCGTGAGCCCGAGGAACTCCGCCCCTTGGGCCTGCTCCAGCGCGGCCCGCTCCGGCCCCGCCACCAGCCACAGCATGTCCGCCAGCTGCCGGGCGGTTTGCTGGTACGCCCGCTGCGCCTTCTGCAGCCCCTCCACCGCCCGCTCGTGCTCGGCACGCAGCCGCTCCAGGGCCTTGCCCGCATCGGCGGTGAGCTCCTCACGCTCCTGCTCCTCATCCACTTGCAGACGGATGAGGTGGACGGTGTCGCGGAGCCCGGGCTCTGTCGGGGCCGTGCCTGGGCTGTCAAGGGACCCCGAGCAGAGCCATTGCTGGATCAGGGCCTCTTTGGAGCGGGAGCGGCTGGTGGGGGACCCGGAGCTCGAGGACAGCCGGCGGTCTTGGATCAGGCTTCCGAAGCTCATGCTGAGCCTCCGCACGGGCACGGGGCTGGCAGGCTTGGGCGTGCGGCCCTTCGGGCTGTTATGGCTGAGGGTGCCCTCGGCGGGGCTGTGGTCACTCAGGGACGTGACGAGGAAGCTGACGCTGCGGCTGGGCCGAGAGCTGCCTGCGAGGGGGCTGGCGGGGCCTTCGAGGGGGCTCGGGGGGCTTGCGGGGCTGTGGCATGGGGGCCTGGACAGGGAGTGGGGGCTGCCGCACGATGCAATGCCCGTTGTTCGGGGGCTGGACGTGGGGCTTGCGGACTGGGAGTTGGTCCGGCTCCGGTTGGGGGTGCTGCATCCCGAGAGCAGACCTCCGAGACTTCCGGATCGCACGAGAGGCTTGGCCGTCATTCTGCTGTGGGGCTGTGGGATGTGCAGAAGGTGGCTAGTGTCAAACAACAATGATGGCCCTGATACCACGAAATATGGGTCTCTGTCACGGCACATTACGAAAGGTGTGCACAGCACGTGCACGGGGCATGCACGGGGGAGGGGCGGGGGGGGGGCATGCCCCCAATCAGGGAATGGGCGCAGCCATTGGGTACAGCGTGCACTTCCATGACCTTATGGCGTCTGGAATCAGCTGCAGTGCAGCGCTGCCAGCGTCCTGCCAGAGACCGACCAACAGGCGGGTGAAGCGAGATCCAAGAATGCATGTTGGCCCCGTAGATGCAGCAACTTTGGCCTGCAGGGCAATACCAGGCAGCTGCATTGTGCGCTCAGCGATGCACAAGAGAGCGGCTTCCCTTCGGTTTTCAGGTGCAGAGCATTGTGCACCCTGAACCAGCGCCGCTGTTGCTTGCGAAGGGCAAGGGACATTATGAATCATACCCTCTTCCCTGAGTTGCACTGCAAATACAACCACCCACCAACAAACTGATATTGACAGTGCGGGGTGTTTTGCCCTGTGTTCACCTAGGCCGGCTGATGTACGACAGCAGGGTCCACGGATGCTTCATACGGCAGACACACAGGCATGTTGAGCGTGTTTGAGAAAAAGGTGTCAATGCGGTTGTTGCAATGCTGTACGAAGACACAGCCCAGAGGGAACTTTCCTCACCTTGAGGCGGGTGAGTTGGCCTATCGGTTGGACAACCCATGAGACAAACTGCTTCCTCGGATCAGCAACAACAGCACGGGCAATAAGGTGCGCAGCTGCGCCCAGAATGGTGGTCATAGACGGAAGGCATTGCAGGCCCTCACAACCTGCATTCGTTTCCTTGTTCTTTGGTCATGCGGCATGTCCCTTACTGCGCAACCAGTACCAGACTGGACCCTACCTCGGCAAACTCATCAACACTGTGTGTCTGGGCCCTTTTGTACCGTCTGGGAAATAGAGTCAAGCAAGCAAAAGTACTGCAAGGTACGGATTGATTCATTCGATAAACGTCGACTGCAAAAAGACTAGGGAAACAAATCAGTGGAAAATGAAGCCACTAGATTGGGGCCCAGCTTGGCAACTATTTCCTCAGAAAAGAGCCCAGTTCCTCTCCCATGAAAAATGCCCCGTGGAGTAGAGCATTGGCTGACTCTGATGATGGTCGTGGTCCTGTCGAATCACCCCAGGACGTTGATTATTCACAAGCTGCCCGACCTGTGAATAACGCCTTACAGCGATGCACAGGCAGCTCCCAGCCATTGCCAGCATGCCACATGAGTGTGCAAGGGAGGGACAGAGCAGGGAGGGACAGAACAAATGGCTGTGTGCAGCTCGAGTGCTATTTGACGTGCGGGGCTCACCTGCTTACCCACGTCTGAACCCCCCTCCCAAAAAAAAAAGTGATTGTGTGCAGTGCTTTTAGTAAAATAGTCCAAGTGATTTTTGTTGCACATAGAAGCACGGGTGCAGTGTGCTGCACTTGTCATCAGAAACGGGTGTTTGCGGGTTTCTGCACGGGGTTTCCGTGCAAAAATGTACTGCAGAAACCTAGGGTTTTGGGGCAAAAACCCCTGCAAAGACCCTGCATAAACCCCCCAAAATGGTGTGCATAAACCCGCAGAAACTCTCAAAACTGCAAACTGTCCTGTTTTGCGCGCAAGAAATGCTTCATAGATGCCCCCATGCATGTTACCATATCCCCCCACTCCAGCCCCCAAATGTGAGGAGAAATCACCCCTGGACACTAAAGAGGGGGGGGGGGTTAATGTGCACAGGTTTTTGCACTCTTTTTGAGTGAGGATGCAAAACACGCACTGCTGTGGTGCCAAACACCATATACCGGACACAAGCGAAGTTTGGACCCATAGCTGCTCAGGGGCGTGTGACCTCAACGTGGTGTGTGGGGTGAAACCAGGGGGGGCGGGGGGGCACGACCCAAGGGGCGGCTGTGCCGCGGGACCTCCAGCTCCCAGTGCTGGTCAACCCTAGGTCCTATCATGTGGTGTATCGCGGGCAGCCACAAGAGGGGTTCCTGGTGGGGTTGCCACGGATTGCTGGGCCTGCGGCATCCGCCTCAGATGCGGATTTCTGGGCCCAGATAGCCTACTTTGGCTTCCGGGCTCTGCAGCCCACTTCGAATGCAGAAATCTGGACCCCTGCAGCCCAATGTAAGGATGTGTAGTCGTTGGAGCAGCCCCCTACCTCCCTCTCCTGACTGAGGGGCACATTGGATTGGGGCACGTGTGCAGCGCGTCGTGCCGGGGGCAACTGCAGGGTGCACTCAGGGTTGAAGGGCGGCCACGGGGCAGACTGAGGGTGTGAGGCCTGAGAGCTGCAGGGCGCACGGAGACCGGAGACCACAAGGGGCCGGGGCTAGCCGACTAGGGAGGCCCAGGCGCCAGGTGTACACCCATTACTCCCGTTTGGTGACCCCTTGGCATATCACCACCCAGGACGAATAGCAAGTTTGGCTGGTTGCCCAAATCCCGTTGTCCTCCCGACAAGCACAGTAAAAGTCAAACATCCATCTGACGGGCGGGAGCGCGCGGCCCCGCCCGTCATGGGTGTACGCCCATTACTCCCGTTCGGTGACCCCCTGGCATCTCACCACCCAGGACGAACAGCAGGTTCCGCCCTGCTTACCCGAGCCTAACAGCGGCTACGGTGATGTGCAACGGCGCTCTGCGAACGCAGCAGGCCCCAGGGATGCGCCTCACTAGTCCAACTTCCACCAGCGACAAGCAGATCCTGCCACAGCCATCACGACCCCACGGACCACCCCGAAATACTCGCCGCAACCTGCTGCGGCCCTGCCGCCGCAGCTCCTGCACATCCTCGTGCGCCCACGCACGGGAGCCTTGGCTAGGCCCGCCTGCCACGGCTTAGGTGCACGGGGGCAGATAGGGCACCTCATAGGAGGCACCACACTGCCCTCACACGTGTTTGCTGTGCCGCCCTACCCGCTATGCCCTCATAACCACCTTGCTCAGGAACGTCACGCGCGCTCAGCTCCCAACCCACCCTCAGAACTCCCCGAATCCCGAACCTCCTTCCCCAGCCATCTTGGCTAGGGAACCGCCCCACCCTACCTGCCAGCGACCAACCGCGGCCACGCGCACGCCCCAAGGCCAGCGAGGTGGCCGCGCCCTGGCAGCCCACCTTTGCCACACCCTGTTCCACCCCAACACTCCCCTTTGGGGATCAATGGTCGGTTCCGATAGACTGAATGTCCCCGCCATAGACAATTCCAGCCATTAGTCCAGCAGTACTGTGTAGCTCAATCAATGCACGTGTCCCCTTCTTGGTTGGGGTGCTCCACTATGTAAGGTACAGTGAGGAGTTTCTTGCGGTTAGCTCTGTGGGTCACTTGTGTGCTTGTCCTGTCTGCCGACTCTAGTGAACAACCAGGATCAATAAAAAAGCAGTCGTCCTTAAGGTGTGGACTGCATTCACTTGTTTACGTGCGAACTGACTGGGCTGCAAAGCATGGCACTCACTCGGCCTTTCCCCGTCAGTTGCTGTTTAGTTTCAAGAAGTGCAGGGGGGTAACATACAGATTCAGCAGGGGGGGGGGGGGGGTACATACAGAAGATAGAGTATAAGAACAAGTGTGATGTGTGGGCCGTGTGCAATCTGTAGTGAAAGAAGGGTGTGGCGTCATGTGTTAAGGTCCTCGTCCACAAAGGCCTGCACCACATGCTGGTAAGCTGAGACCAGACGGGGCAGCCCCATGCACCACAGCCGCATTGTACCCTTGGGAACACCAGAAATGCGTTGTGTTGTGATGCCGGTTTTCAGCGACCTATTGGTGTCCACGTCCGTGATGACAACCGTTCGTTCCATGGAGTGTACTCCGGCGTGTCTTTTCGACTCTGGCTGGCGACTCACAGGGTGCGGGACGTGCCGTTCGAGCCTGTGAGCCAATGCGGCAAGGAGACTGAATTGCTTTTGATCTGGTATAGATGGGACAAGCGTCCATGTTCGGTAACTGCTGGATGCTGCTGCTAGATGCTCCGTGACGGTCACATCGTGGATCAGATTGTGGTCCTGCCTTCTCCGCTTTTGTTCTGTCCGTTCAGGATCAGACGACCTGCGTCCCCGCTTCCTCTTGCGGGAGGAATCGCCGGGTTCCATTGTGGCCGCAGCAATGCAGAGGTAGGCTTATCAGAAAAGGGAGAGGGTTCGGGGGGGGTAGGGCGGGGGATTGCTTGTCTACCTCGAGGGCTGGGTGACGTCCACGCGTTGCCCTTGCGGCCGCTGTGGGGGTCTCCCGGCGTTTTGGAGGGGGGGCACCCGGTGGATCCAGCCGGGCTTAGCGGCTGGCCTCTGTGGAGCACGACCGCACGCTTGGCTGGCTGGACGCTTCCCCGGAGGTGTTCCACGTGTCCGTATCACTGTCACTGTTGGAAGGGGTGCTCACACCCCCGTCAGACAGAAGTGTGAGGTTAAGAGCTGTGAGTAGGTGATGCCCTTCCGCAGAGGTTGCCCGAAGAGGTGACTCGTGCAGGAGAAAATCCAGTCGTTTAACAACAGGCGAAATTGCTTCCAGTGAGGAGAGTTTGACTCTTTTGGGCGCCGCCGGGGTGCCCGTGTGGCAGAGTTGTAGCTGTGGTGTGCGGGGGTGTGGGTAGCGGGGGTGGAGCTGCCTGCCTTGATCGGCCAGGCGGTCTGCCTCATTGTTGCCCTCGATGGTCACATGCGAGGGGACCTTGATCCAGTGTACGGTGCGTGAATTGTTGTCAAGTTCCATTAGCAGTTGTTCCCACAAGGGGACATTGGAAACTGGTCCCGACGAGCCGACCCACCCCCGCAGTCGCCAGCGGCGGGCGGCCCCGGATGCTCCCAAAATGACGTATTGTGAATCCGTGCATAGTGCAATGTCACCTGTGTGAAAGATTTTAAGTGCTCTAATGACCGCCGAGCTCGGCGGAATTGTTGGTTTGCCGGTACTCATCCGGGACATATGCAGCGATGCTGGTGTGATGCTCACAGAAAATGCCATACCCTGCTAGCCTGCCTGCCGGCCCCTCAACAGCGGAGGAACCGTCGGTATAGACTCGCGGGATGCCTTGGTCCTGTAGGTCCTGCAGGACTTCCTGCAGCTCCTCTGCTTTTTCAAGTTTGCGCATTTGTCGTGCTGTGGCGCGCGCCTTTGCTCTGGTGGGTGGGGGGGTTGCGGGGTTATTGGGAAATGAGGGGACCGGGTCCGGTTGCTCTGCCGTGGGCAGTGCGGTGGTGCACGAGCGGGACGATCGTCGCAGCTTGGTGAGGAACCAGGTGTGGATCGTATCCGGGATGGGTAGGTAGCGTGGGCACGAGGACCAGAGGTTTAGGACGTGATACCAGTGGTCACAGAATTTGTCCCACGTGACCCTGAAAAATGGCTGGTGTTTTTTGGTGCATCGTAGCGACCAGTTGGTGATAACGGCGGACCAGGCCACAAGGCCTGCTGGTGTGCTCAGGGAGGCCGCAGGGTCCTCTTGCAAAAGTTGGGAAACGTTAAAAGGTTGGAAGCCCTCTGGCCTGAAGACCTGATTAATGAATGCAAAAGATTTTTGAACAAATTGGCAGTGATACAGTGTATGTGCGACGGTTTCTAGTTCCTGGTCAACAGGGCACCACACCTCTAGCGGTTTCCAGCTCTGCTGTCGTTGGCCTACAGGGAGCCTGGACCATAATGCCTTATGAATAAAGTCCTTGTGCCGCGGTGGAAGGTTGCAGCGGTGGAAGGCTTCCCAGACTGAGTCTGGCTGGCGTGGTTTCAGGGAGTATGGTTGTGAAAAAAGCTCCGCCACTGGTGCTCGTGTCCATGCATACCAAAAGGTAAGGTCCGGAGGGGGTTGGGGGGGCAGTGCAAAAGTGGGCAGGAGAGAGGCAGGGAGCAGTGGTTGATCCACCTGGAGGCGGTGCCGATAGACAGGTTCCCAGGTGGGGGCAAGCATGGAAAAATAAGTGGGTTGTTCAAGCAATTGTCCAATTGTTAAAACTCCTTGGCGGATGAGGCGGGGCGAGAAGTAGGCGTGGCTGTGTTCATTCAAGAAAAAGGTCGAGTGCCACGCTGGGGCATCGCCGGGTAACTGGGCGGGGTGTTCAAAGTGCACATCTTTTTTAACCAGTGAGAAAGCGCGTGCACACCACCCCAGGAAAGGCATAGTCTGTTTAACAACATTTGGTCCTAGCTGAAAGAAAGGCAGTGATGCCGGGCTTAGGATAATACCCAGGTCGGCAGCAAATGGCTGGAATGACGTGTGTAAAATACTGGGAACGCTCAGTGGGTCTTTAACGTAAGCCACAAGTGCTGATGCATACTGCCAATACAGGAAGGTTTCCGGTGCGGCCAGATTGTATCCTCCCTTGTGCAGAGGGTGGGAGAGAATGTCCAGCGTGATGGACCGGGAGTTGAGCTTTAATGCAACCTGGTAGACCGTGCGCAGTGCGCTCACCACAGGGTCCGAGGGGAAGACCCCTCTCGCTGGATAAATCAGGAGGGGGAGAATCCAGAGTTTTAGCAGGAGGACCCTTTCAGCTAGCGACAGGTCCCATGACTGCATTGCAAAGGCCCGACCCATGGCCTTTTGCAGTGCATGGGAGTATGCCACTTCTGGCGTGACATGGCCAAACTCAATCCCCAGGTATTTGTAGCTGTCTTGGAACTGCAGACCGGTCGAGAGTAGCTGGACTTTCAAACTCTCTGTCCAGTGTCCCTTCAGGAGGAAGGCTGACTTTTTGTGGTTAACCATCAGTCCTGAGTATTTAGAAAAAGGCTTTGAGTGAGCCCCAGACTATTAGGAAAACAAAGACAGCTTGCGCTGGTTCCCCGGTCACGATGATGAGCAGATCATCCGCATAGAGCAGAATTTGTACCGTGTCAGAGACAGAGGTCAGCTTCTGAGCCAGTGGTGAAATCAGCATAGCGAATATAGAAGGAGAAAGGGGGCAGCCCTGCCGCACACCCGAGGCTGGGGAGAATCTGTGCTGGGGCATTACTCCTCCTCTTACCAGTAAACAAATTGGAGCAGCAAAGAGATTCATGAGCAGATTAACTATCGGTAGCGGAATACACATGTCGACGAAAAAGGTCTTGGCAAAAACGTGAGAAACTGAGTCAAAGGCTTTGCTGAAATCCACTGGGCAGAAAATACCCTGCGGCGTTTCCGCAAACGTACCAAAGGCCTTTGGCAGGAGGGGGAGGGGGGTTGGGTTGGGACAGGGAGGGGGGGAGGGGGTATTTTCCCCACTCAGCAATGGCCTCGTCCCCGCTCATACAATCCTAAAACTACGTACCATCCCAAACCACTGCTCGAGGGCTGGGGGGTAGCAGCCAAAGGCGGAGCCACTACAGACATCTCATTTCAGGTGTGCAAGCACAGATCTGTAGGGCAGAGTTGCTACAGTCATATAGTCATCACAAAGGTTCTCCTCGTCAATCACCCTCCATGACTTATGCGTGGGATTGTACGGATCTGGGGATAGAATGGCATGTTCATCCGAAACACCAAAGCACATCAAACACCCATTGTACACCACCAGTGATGGGTGACCCCGGGCGCAGTGCAAGGGCGCAATTGCTTCCCATCGACCAGCCAAAGGGCCACACGCCTCCTCAAAACTCACACCATCGGAGTCGACACCAGCATATCCCTTTGCCACTAATAGCTTTCCCTGCCACTCCACAACGCCGGGCTCAGTGCGGGCATGCAGCATGTCGGGCATGAGCTGCTAGCGCCGCTCAGCGCATGAAAAGTGCTGAATCGTCGTCACTCCTGCATGATCATCAAGGCAGCCCCCGATAACATAGATCCCATCGCCCATCGCACACACCCCAAAACGCCAAACATGGGAAATCGCTGAGGGAAGCGACTTCCATGTGTCATCGGACTTGGACATAGGCAGGACGCTCTTTTATACACAATCGGCCGTCCTCTTGCGGCAGGCACCCCACTTCCTGTCAGTGTTGGTGGATGCCAAATTTGCGAGCGAGAGAGACGTCCATGGCAACATCTTCATTGACCGTGACCTTGAACTGTTTTCACTGGTGCTGGCATACCTTCGCAATGGAGCACTACATAGGCCTAGGAGAATGCAAAGCTGGAACGCGAGGCACGTTTCTATGCAATTCCGGCTTTCTTGGAGGCAATATCGGTGCAGTCTTATGTTGTGGCAGTGGACAATGTGGAGGAGCTGTGTGTTTACGACCCCAACACAAAGATGAGGCTCTCTTTGGCACCCCTTGCAAACCATCATGATTGGTGGGCGGTGGACAACATGATTACGTGGGATGGCCGCGTAGTGACAGTAACACGTAATGGGTCTGATTATTTTCTTTGCGCATTCAACCCAATTTCACGGGCCTGGGAAAGAGTGTATCTATTTCCAAGAGGCCTGGGATTTTTATCGCTTGTCAGCATAGGCCGTGATCTGTTTGACGTGGCAAAACACATAGATAAGTTGGTGATGCACAGGGGAACCTAACAGCCCTGAGTCCGGTTGAATGTCCTGCACACCGTGCTGCAATGTGACAAATCTTTGCTTGCATGAAGATAATTCCGAACGCTAGTGTGTCACTGCTTGGGCCAAAGATCCAACCGCCAAGGTTAGTGCCACCAGCATGCGCTGTATGGGCGAATCTGCAGGAGGTGCCAAAACTTGAAGCATCCGCAAAGCTACAAAAGGAAGAGAGGGAAAACGGGGCGCTTCAAGAACTTTGTGCTTTGTCTGCCAAGCCCCCCTGAATGTACGCCTGCTGTAGCTTGGCCATAAACAGTGGAAAGTTCAGCGATAGGTCCCCACCGACAGACCTACGCCCTCTCATTCAGCCTACTGTAGCTTGGACAAGGGCGTAGCTAGGACAAATGCGGGGGGGTACACCTAGACTGCACTCAAAGGAGGCTCCGCAATGCTTAGAAAGCGATGCATCCTTCGTGTAGTGCTTAGAAGGCAATGCCAACATAGTGTGTACTTGTTGTAGTGTGGTACGGGGGTGAGTGTAGGCTTGGCATTTTTTGGGTTCGATGTAACAGGGTTTTCTTACTCAATTTTCCAATGATGACATATCTTCACCCACTTCCCCCCATTTTAACCCCCCCCCCATTTCCTCCAACGTTCCCCCATTTTTTCTTCGGCACCTCACTCAGTACACCCCCCAAGCCCCCCCCCCATTCGGTACCAACAATGTGTTTTTTGTGCTTCTCTTGCAGAGTTGTCCCCATTACTCCACAAAACACCAACAATCTGTCCATTTCCCCCCCATTCCCCCCAATTTTTTACTGAATTTCCCAATTCGGCAAATAGTGTTCCTACTAAGTTACGGCAGCGGGAAAATCATGGCCCTGCTTTAGCCCATAGATGTCGCATGCCATTTTATTCTTACTTTTTGGCAGCTTTTGCACTGTATGAAAAACTGAATGTTTCATCCATATCTCATATGCCTATTCGGTGGCCATCCTTCCTTCCCTTCTCCTCTCCTTTGCTTTGAGACATTTCGTCGTCCCGTGATGCTCAGGAATGTTTGTCCCTTCCTTGTGTCCCAATGACGCTAGAGTGACTGGGACCCCTCTGGCGGGCGGCGCAACTGGGACGCCTCTGGCTGGAGACACAACTGGGACCCCTCTGGCGGGCGACGCAACTGGGATCCCTCCGGTGGGCGACACAACTGGGATCCCTCCGTCGGGCCACGGAATCCGGACCCTTCCGGCGGGCGATGCAACTGGGACCCCTCTGGGGGGTCGGGGCGGGGGGGGGGGGGGGGGCAACTAATACACCTCCAGCGGGCGACATAATTGGGACCCCTGCGGCAGATAACACAACTGGGACCCCTACGGCGGGCGACGCAATTGGGACCCCTCCGGCAGGCAACGCAACTGGGACCCCTCCGGGGGGGGGGATGGTGGGCAACTACCCCCCCCCCCCTTGTCTAAGCTACGCCAAAGTACCAAATTAATACGGTCCCTACGCCTACTGTAGCTTGGACACGGGCGTAGCTTGCGCGCGACATATACAACTACCGACACACACGTATTGCATGGTGAGCTAGTGCAAGAAGGGGGAATATAATGCACAAATACCCCCAAAATCAGAGTTATGTGGGTTCAAGTGGGCAAACACTCACAACAAATGTGTACATGACCCTATGTACCCGGCAAATTCGTCAAACCCATGTCTTATGTGGTTGCACTAAATTTGGTACCGAATTAAAATTAGGTACCAAATTAATACGGTCCCTACGCCTACTGTAGCTTGGACAAGGGCGTAGCTTAGACAAGGGGGGGGGGGTACTAAACTTTCGGAGGGTGACGCAATTGGGACCCCTGCGGCAGATCACACAACTGGGAGGGGCAGGCAACGCAACTGGGACCCCTCCGGCAGGCGACGCAACTGGGACCCCTCCGGGGGGGGGGGGGGGGTCGCAACTAATACACCTATGGTGGGCAATGCAACTAGGACCCCTGCAGCAGATAACACAACTGGGACCCCTCCAGCGGGCGACGCAAGTCCGCGCCCACCGGCAGGCAACGCAACTGGGACACCTCTGACGGGAGACACGGCTGGGAGCCCTCCGGCGGGAGACGCAACTGGGACCCCTCTAGCGGGTGAGCGTTCTTATGAGGGATACACTTCCTGTTTCGTACTACCACAAGTTGTGGTATTCTTTGCGGAGGGGGGGGGTACCACTTGGGGGGGGGTGGCAAGTGTCCAGCACCCACCACCCAGAATAGGGGCTCCTAACCTCGGGTCGAGCAACTAAGATAATCAGGAGTTGGTCAGATCAATGGTGTGCAGAAGAAGCGGAGCACACGCACTGTGCGCAGCCGTTGGCAGTGTTTCCACATCTACACTTCCATTCAGCCGCTCCACAAGGATACCATCACTCCATGACATGGTACCACTATCCACGCACACCACACCCATCACCATGGACCTTTAGGGTTCAACCGCACTTCACCCTTGTACCGCACACGCACTATGCATGCACTGCGTCCAGTACCTACATGTATTTTGGCGGGGCATGACGCTCCAATCATCTGAAGCACAGCACTTAAAAATACCCGTCCCGTGGTCTCTTGGGGCTTTTTAAGGCGGTCGCCCTGGCAGACCATGGTATCTCCCGCTCCCTCTTGTTGAGAAACGCTTTGCCCTGCCGCAAGGAACACACAAAAACACAAAAAAGGGAATCAAAAAGGGACGGATGTAGGCACATATCCTGATGGGTATTGGCAGGCGTCAATGGACGACGCAATAGAGTACAATGCAACGCTGCCTGGGGCGGGCCAGCAGTGCAGATGCAGACGAACACACACGAAATACACAACTCGCAAAAACAAACATTGGGAGTTCCCACCGAGGGGGTGGGGGATGAAGCCCAAGTCCAGCTCAGCAAAACACAGAATTACACCCCAAACCAACTTTTAAAGGAGAAAATGGCAAAATGGAAAGGAACAGGCGAATTCCTGAGCATATATCCCGATTGGATATTAATGCAAACCCTTGCGACTAGGCGGACTTCAAGTGAAGAGATTAAGGCGGTCGGCAACGCCACTCAAAGGAAAGCACCGGACATTTATTTCAAAGAAGGCGTCCCACGGGAAACAATCCAATGCAGCTGCAACAACATCACAGCAGAAGACCCCGGCATATATTCAAAGAATGGGGAATATGCCCTTCCACAGCGCAGAAAATGTAGGCCGGAGCTCCAGATGAGTGAAATGTGAGTGTAAATACCACCACCCTGTCGATTAATTTGCGTGAAGGGCATTTTCGCACAGCGCGGGCACAGCGCCAATTATTACGGTGTTTATCCCGGGGACACCCCTGCAAACCGCCCACCTACAGAAGCGTGCATGATCAATTCAAAACAGCATCGGGGGTGCAGAATTCAGGACCCTGGGACCCGTGGCTACCGGTGGTGGAACGCACCCGACTTTTCGCACAGTGCAGGCACAGCGCACGGTGTGCCCCCGTACACGGATCCCTGACACTCCCCCAAGAACCTTGCAGGATAACGAAACAAACCAAACAAACAGGCAGTCCAGTGTTCAAGACCAACCCCACATCAGGAGTGAGAGTACCAAGGGCAGTAGAACTGGTTCAACACTCACCGGTGGCTCATGTCTCGGGTTGTGAAAGGGGCTGTGCGTTAAGACGCAACTCAGGGCCAGCTGTGGTCGTGGGCAGCACGGGGCATCGCGCTGTTGCAGGCAGCGGGGACAAGAGGGCGTATCTGATCCGCGACCTCATTTCCATTGCGGTTGCATGGCTAGGGATGGCAACCCGGTGGAAATCCACCAGAGAAGCCTCACCCAAAGTCGAGCGGGTCGATTAAGAGGTCAATATTTCGTACAGGGCCCAATGGGCCGACCCATCCATGTCACACACAATCTTATGTCCCTGAGACCCAAGGTACAAAGCCTCTGAGAAAGCCTGTCCAGCCAACCATCTGTGTGCATTCCTCTTCAGTAGTGGCACCAACAGCGCAGGAACAGCGCAAAATATTTTAGGAACACCGTAGGAACACTGTAAAGATTGCTCACGATGCATGGCGTCGGTGTGAATGGCATGCAAAAAATCTTAGGCCACAGCACACAGACTACACCATGAAGAAGAACTCGTGAACATTTTCTGAGATGCCTCTGTGAAGCAGAGGGTGCAGGGCACGAACAACCTACGAACAGCGTACAAAATTGTAGGAACAGCGTAACACAGCCAGAGGGACGGCGCTAGAAACGCTAGAAACGCTACTGTTCTGCTTTCGGACATGTGGACTCCTGATGTGGTCTGTGCATGTGTGGTCTGTGCAGGCACCACCACATCAGCCTGAGGCAAAGCGCTACTTTGCAATAGGGAGAGTACAACGCCATGACGTTGCGTATTATAGAACACAATCAATCCATTCCTTTCCATTCCAAAACAAAAAAGAACTAGACCGACGACGGATGTTGAAGGACTTGGACACCGATCAAGTGCTGAACTGCCAATCCCACCCACAGCCATGATGGCATGCCAATGGATGTGCTTAGGGCGAGTGAAGTGGGTGGGCTGTTCACCGCGTGGCGTTTTCTGTCCCGGTCCACTGGCCCCAGGACTGGTCCAAAGCGTCAATGACGGCTGAGTGTAGCCTACCCTCTGGTCATGTACGTTCAGCGGACTCGAATCTCACACATTCAGAACACAGCGGATCTTCAGTGCAGTTCTGTGACAGCTCACTGCGGCAGGGCGCCTGAGGGGGTGTTGCCGCACAGCGCCTGTTCCTGGGGTGACTTTACCAGAACCAATCCCCAAACCACCAACCGCCCCCACAAAACACCCTGTGCACAGGCCAAAACCCGGGAACACACGTCAAGAACAGTGCATCATTGCTGTCCACGGTGTCTTTGGACGCAGCCCTTGTGAGCATACCCTGGCAATGGGTGTACGGTTTTTGGGATGTTTTGGTGCCATTTTGCTTCCATTCTCCACGTGCACTGGCAGGCCCTAATACGGCACGGGGGAGATAGCCAAGGCCCATCCCTATGTTTGGGACTAGGGCTGGCATCGATATGGCAGGAGTGAAGCCTCGTTTCTTTCTCAAGGGGTAGCGACATTCGTATGCCTATTTTACGGGCCGCAACACTTCAACATCCCAACAACAATACCTATTTTTGCCAAGTTTGTGGAGACATGGACACTTCAGAATGTTCAGCATGCGACCCGTATTGATGCACTGGTCGCATGCGGGACCCTACTTCACCTTGCGGTGCCCAGGGGATTGCCATTTCAGGGTGTGTCCTTCAGCGCTGCCCACATCTGTCCTTGTCCTTTCATTCATAGGTAGCCAACACACGTCCATTGAAACACATCAGACCCATGTACAAACGCCGCTCACGGTGCCCTATGCCCCCGTCACGCTGCACTTACCTACGGGTCCAAAAAGGCGCAATTCGGGCACAGTGCGCGCACAGCCCACGGAACCACCCGATGAATAAAGCCGTTGAGGGCTGAGCGTGGGTATGCCATACGCCCCGTCACTGTTCGGGAGGTCTTTGCTCATGGCGGCCCCGACACGAGAGCAGACTCGGATGGTGAGCAGAACCTGGATCCCCGACCCTTTGGAGCCCGGGGACCCCGAAGATGAGGTGGAGCTTCCCTATCAATCAGACACAGACACGGAGGGCGCAGTGCCCCCCTGCCCGGCCTCAGCACGGAAACCAGCCCCCCCCCCCCCCCCCTAGGGAGGCATTGGAACGGGCTGAGGTATCCCCCCCCTCTCAGGGGCCCAGCCAACACCCAGCCACTGTCTCCCTGACGCCAAGTGCCAGGTTCAATGGCAGTTGTAATCGACAAAGGGCAAAATTCTCCAACCGCCTGTCCAACCGCTGCTGGGGCCACCTCTGAGGTCCCTTCCCTTCTAATTGCATCCCCCGCCCGAGTTGATGTTGAGGTGTGCCCCCTGATGAAGAACCAACCGCCCCCAAGAATCCGTGCGCGGCAGCCCCCTGAATCCATTCGACCCCCCCCCCCCCCCCCGGGGCGGTGGGTCTGTACCCTCTCCATCCCCCCAGCCGCCCACGCCCATGCCCCCAGTCCTGCAGCCCCACATGTCGGACTCACTGCAGCGGGTGGAAGCCCCGCCCCTGCCCCCGCCCACTGCAGGCCAATTCCCTCCCGGACAGTCCGGCTGGCACACGAGTTTGGCAGCATCCTGCAGTACACCACGGCTCAGGGGCGCCGCACTGCCGAACCCTCCACCGCGGGCGACCCCTCCGGCCGCGCTTCTGAGTTACCACCGAATGCCTATGACCACCGCGGGTCCAGGCAGAGCCTCCAGCGCTGAGTGTTGTGGCTGGAGGCCGCGAGGGTCGCGTGGTGCACCAGCTCCCGGTGGAACTTTTGGTTGTCGGCATTCGGATGCTCAGCGCCGGTAGACATGGGCTGCGGCCGCCAGGGCGGACCATGCAGCGCCTGGGCGTGGGGCGGTCGCCGCCGGACCCCCTTCGAGCACCGAGGGCCCCTCACTCCCGACAGCCCCCCCACACCAATGACACCACAAGGCCACGCAGCCCCTGCCTGAGATCAAGCCTCAACTCCCCCCCACCCCCCCTCCCCCATTCAGACCCCCCTTCATGACACACGAGCCGAGCCCGTACCCCACCCAAAGGCCCCGTCAACGCGAGGGACGCGGGGACCCACCGGGGCCTGCAGCCGCACACACGACCGGCAGGCGGACCGCTGACCAGTGTGTACGCCGCTGACCCAATAGAACCGAAGCCGATCAAGGCCAGGGTCCGCAGAGAGGGGGGGGCGCAGCAGCCGCGGGACGCGGGCCTGGCCAGCAGAGCGCTTGGGGGGGGGGGCAATGGCCTCATGACGCGCTGAAGTGCCCGCGGACAACATGCGATGCCATGTCCCACGCCGGCTGTCGGCAGGTCGAGCGGAACACGAACTGCGAACCGTGCGGCCGCGAGGAACAAACTCGGTAAGCACAGCCCCGCCGTGGGGCTGGTAGGTTGGTAGGCTGGTAAGCAAGTAGGCAACTAGGTAGGTAGGGGGGTAGGTAGGTAGGGCAGGTTGGTAGGTTGGTAAATTAGTAGGTAAGCAGGTAATCAAGTACATCTGAAGCGCGTAGAGGGGGCCAAGGTGGGGCCGCCACCCCCTGCTCAAGGCTGTGTACGAAGAGAGCTTGGGGCATGCACTGAGCACCCACAGGGCACACTCTGGGCAGGGGCAGGGCATACACAGGGCATGAACGGGGGCGTGCACAGGGCACACACAGGGTACGCTCTGAGCATGCAAACGGCATCTGCAGGGCACGCCCAGGCATGTTCAGGGCGCCCTCAAGGCGGGGTGGGGGGGTCTGGGACCTAACAGTCTGTGTACCACAAATGACAAATGGCCCAAATCAATATCTCCTTTCGTAAATTTCGTTTTGGCCCACTATGAAATCTGGGTCCAGGGGGAGTGAGGGGTCCAGGGGGATGGGACGTCTGGAACCCAAAAGTTTGCGTACCGCAAATAGCCCCAATATTTCCTTTTCTAAAATTTCATTTTTTCCCACGATGAAATCTGGGTCTGGGGGAGGGGGGGACCTCCTCCGATGGTTGTCCGCCGTTCTAACACATCCCTGCTCCTGCTCCTCCCGACCGCCCTACGGGAAGTGGTCCTCCTGATGCCACTTGGCCCACTGGGACGTGGGCTTGGCACGGCGGGCGTGCTCCCGCTCCTGCCGCCGCTCGGCCTCCTCGTTGTCCCGCAGGATGCGCCCGTACTCGGACATGCAGTACAGTTGCTGCGGGTCCTCATTCACCTTCAGCTCCGACTGCCAGGCCATGTGCTGGTTGGTGGACTGCGGGAGGATCCGCTTCCCGGTCTTTTTGGGGGCCGCGGCGGCCGCCTTCTCCTCCCCGAGGGTCTTCTTGGGCATCCACCAGTCCCTAATGGCACGGGGAAGGGCCAGGGGCACAATCGGGGGCAGGGGCAGGGGCTTTGGCTTTGGCTTTTGGTCTCCACTGGGTCGGCGTGGGTGGCCTCCTCTTAGCGTCACTTCCCCTGTGATGCCTTACCGTTGCTAACACTGCTACCACAGCTACCCTTACCGCTACCATCACGCCCGCAGCTCTTGCCGGTTGTCCAATTCCGTGTCCGCGTCTGTTTCCAGTGGCACCGCACCTCCGACCTCCCTGTCCAAAACCAAAACAAAGCACCGCCGCACAGGCACCAACCCGCTCGGGGTCTCCGATAGCATATGCTGGGTCGAGTGCGCCTCCTTGACCCCGAGACCCCACGAAGTGGTGCCTGCTTGGGGTGCACCTGGTATCAGCACCCCGCTGCGCCTAAAAGCACTGGGGCTGCTCATTGATTGGCTTAGGCACGTTAATGGCCTGCCAGGGGCAGGGGCACAGTCTGGGGCAGGGGCAGGGGCTTTGGCTTTGGCTTTGGCTTTGGCTTCGGCTTTCGGTCTCCGCTTCACGGCGCGGGTGTCCGTCCCCCGCCCCTCCCCACAAGCCAGACAGAGCACCGGCTACATCACCCTTAGTACCATCCATCACCTCTCTCCTGTGTGACCTTCTTGTTCTTGACCCAACCAAACCAAAGCAAAGCACCATCGGCTCATCGTACTGCTCCTCTCACCCGCACCTCAGGGGGACCATGCTCCTGCGTCTGAGGGGGACTCGCCTCGTCAGAGACGGGCATCTTACCCAATACATCCTTTCGGGCGACGTAGTTACTCGGGTAGTCCGCTAGGACGAGGGATAGGGGGCAGGGGCACAGTCTGGGGCAGGGGCAGGGGCAGTGGCAGGGGCACAGTCGAGGGCAGGGGCAGGGACAGCGGCAGTGGCAGGGACAGGGGCAGTGGCAGGGGCAGGGGTAGTGGTAAGGGCAGGGGGAGGCACCGATACTGCTGCAGCTCCGCCTGCATCTCCGCGATCTTCGCCATCTCCTCCCGCTGCGCCTCCAGCAGCGCGTCCTTCTCCGCGAGCTCCGCCTGCAGGGCCGCCAGCAGCTGCGGGTCCGCCCCGACCATCTTCGCGGACGGGGCCCGGGAGAGGCGGGCCTGCGACAGCTGCCGCTGGAGGTCCTCCAGCTCCCGCCGCAGCTGCTCGTTCTCCGCGCGCAGGTCCTCGTCCCCGGCCCCGCCCCCGGCCCCGTGGTGCGCCCGCCGCATCGCGGTCTGGTAGCCCCCGTGGGCGTAGGCCGCCACTTTACTGGCGCTCCCGGAGGACAAGTTGGACTCGGGGATGTTGGGGTCCAGCATGAACTTGCCCTGTTTGGGGGTGAGGGCCACCCACAACACGTCGGAGGAGTCCCAGGGGAGCGTGTCGTCCATCGTCCCCACCGTCTGCGGCGACTGCTGCTGCTGCGCAACCAGCTGGGCCTGAAATAGATTGTAATAGTTGTGCACGTGTGCCGCGATTCCGCAGAATGATGGTCGCGTGTGCGCGCATTTGTCGAATAGTTTTGTAAAGAGATTGCAATGTTTTTATTATCAAATTTTATTGCACATTCGTTTTTTTTTTGGTTCAGACCTGGGCAAGCTGGCAAAGCCCTCTTACCAAACGGCACTGGAGAGAGTTCTCAGAACCAGGAATCAGAGCAGCCCAGTGCTACGATTGTCCCACAGCCATTTATCATTTATTGCACATTCATTGTTCTATACAGAGGGAACGGATGATGTTATGTATTGGGATTTCACTCATGTAGACGCATGGGCAGGGCACGGAAAGCAGAACTCGGAGATCCACGGGGAAAACAGCCACATTCAAAGGGATCCTTACACCTGCTGCGCCGCCTGCAGCTGCCCCTTCAGGGCGTTCACCTCGACGGTCAGGTCCTGGTACGCCTTCTGCATGGGCTGGAACTCCTTGAGCTTCCACTTCAGCCGCGTGATCTGCCCGACAGCGTCCTCGTACTTGTCCAGCAGCTTCAGGTAGTCGTCGTCTCGCTTGGCACTCAGCTTGTCGTACAGATCCACGTGCTCCTTCCCCATCTGCTTCACCGTGTGCTTGTACTTGGCCGTCGCCCCGGGCCGCGCGGGCCCGTCGTCCTGGCAGCGCAGCAGCGTCAGCACCGCGTCGGCGTCGGAGGTCTTCTGCAGGCGCCGGTTCTCCAGCTCCAAGTCGGTGATCCGGCGGCGCAGGGCCTCCGACTCGACGCTGGGGTCGGAGGCGAAGCGCTCCGCGGAGTACAGCGACGACCCGGCGTCGGTGGAACGTGTCGGGTACAGCGGGGGGCCGTCCCGGACCACTGCGACGGGGGCGGGATGATGCACCACCTCGACGGGAGCCGCGTGCACCAGCTCGATGGGGGCCGCGTGCACCACCTCGATGGGGGCGGGGGAGACCCGCGCGGGGGACGCCGACCTCGTCACGACGACGGGGGACGCCGACCTCGTCACGACGACGGGGGACGCCGACCGCACGACGCTCGCGGCCACCGGCACCGCCGGCCCCGCGCGGATGACACGGCGGCTGGGGCTGGGCGAGCGGAGGGTGCTGCCGTACAGCGGTGGGGTCGCGGCCCGGATGACGCGGGTGACCCCCGGGCTGTCCACGACGCGCGACACGACGGGGGTGTCCTCTTGAACGGTGATCTCCCCCTTGGCACTGTCGACGTAAATGACCCCGTCACCAAGAGATGCCATGATGCGACACGATCTGGGGCACGCAGGAGACAGGGACAGAAGTGCAGGCCAGCTAGCCCTCCAGTTCCAGGTTTGGATATGTGCCTACCTTAGCCCCCCCCCCCTGAAATATCCCCCCCAATGTGACCGTTCCCCCTCACGGGGGGGGATGATAGCACTAAAATAGCAGCAGTTCCAGCGTAACCTAAAGAACAATTTTCTTCGGCGCCTGGTATTTCCTGTGCTTTTTGGGCCAAGTGATGGTTTCCCCCCCTAACGGGCCGCAATTGGTCAGGTGTGGACCCGCCACTGTCGCCCCAGCCGCGTCTGCCCCACGGCCTTCATTGCTTTCTCAGTTCTTCGTGTGCTCTCTGGCCATTGGCCTGGTTCGTGGTCCCAAGGGTCCAAATCCCTACCTCCGTGGCTGGGGTCAGGGCTGTGGGCTCAAGGGTTCTGGGCTTTACCGCCTGGTCACACCCTTCACTTGATACTGAGTCTGGGTCGTGGCGTATATTCGGTGTTCCATGTTTGGGGTCTCCTTTACTTCGGTTGTGCTCGCTTGCGCTGGCCCCTCTTGGGCACACTCCCTTGGGGGAATGTTTGCCCGGCGCGCGCCCGGCGCGCTACCTTTCTATTAACTATCCCGACTTCAGCCCGAGGTTTACCCTCTGATGGAGAAGGCCCCCCAAATAGACCATGATGGACTGCACACCTTCCCTACAAAGCACGTTGCAGAATTAGACAATAGCTGTGAATTCAACAACTCCAAATGTCATTTGTATTTTACTTAACAAACGGTACTTTGCCTTTACCTTTCCCATAGATTTCGCTATGGTAATGAGTCCCCAAGCCGCAAGCGGTTTGGACGGCGTTTCTGCCTCATGTCACAAGAACGAAGCGCAAACTCAGAATTCGCTACATCACCCCTGCCTTCTCGGGGTCCCCATGGTGGGGAGAAATCAATATGGCTACATTACCCCTGCTTTCTTGGGGTCCCCATGGTGGGGAGAAATCAACCTAGTAAGGAGTGGATGTGGTGGAAGCGAGCAAAAAAAATGGAAGAAAATTGGTGAAACTGGGTGAGAATCCAAATATACCATATCCCGAATGTGAAAGAAGCAACCACCAGGCAATGTTTATAAGAGCTAAGTTGCAAAGGGGGGGTGTCTGGGTGGCTGGGTCTCCAGCCGGGTGGGTGGGTGTAAAGCTCTGGACCCCCTCCCCCCTACATTCTGAGGGTTTCCTGGGTTGGGCTCCTGCCACCCCTTCCTTCTTTGCTCACAGGAGCTTTGTCTGGCTGTCTGCTGGTGCCCCCTTCCGCTTTGTCGTTGTGCAGGCACCATGCCAAAATCTCCTTGTGGTTGTGGGGGATTCGTTGGATCCTCTGAACAGGCCAAAAGGGAACACCTGAAGATTGAGAAGCACAAGCAATGGGAGGAAGCAAAGAAGAGTCAGCGCCCACTCAATTTTCCCGAGGTGACCTGAGTGCAGCCAACAGAAACTTCACCAGCCAGTTCTAGTAGCAGCAGCAGCATCAGCCCTGCACAGAGCAACAGTGCTGCACAGAGCAACAGTGCTGCACAGAGCAACAGTGCTGCACAGAGCAACAGTGCTGCACAGAGTGCAAGTTCTGCACAGAGCAGCAGTCCTGCACAGAGCAACAGTGCTGCACAGAGCAACAGTGCTGCACAGAGCAACAGTGCTGCACAGAGTGCAAGTTCTGCACAGAGCAGCAGTGCTGCACAGAGCAACAGTGCTGCACAGAGCAACAGTGCTGCACAGAGTGCAAGTTCTGCACAGAGCAGCAGTCCTGCACAGAGCAACAGTGCTGCACAGAGTGGTGGTACTGAACAGAGCAACAGTGCTGCACCGGGCAACAGTCCTGCACAGGGCAGCAGTCCTGCAGAGGGTGTCGGCCAGCCTCAGCCTTGGCTTCAGTTTGACTTACAAAAAATGCTCCCCACAGAATTATAAGAGGGGGGGGGGGGTCTGGGTGGGTCCAAAGTCGGGTGGGTGGGTCTTTTCCAAAATCCCCCCCCCTCTTATAAACATTGCCTGCTAACCACCTGGTGCTATTGGGCACTACTGACAAAATCCCGCCCTCCCCTCTTGTAAACATTGCCTGCTAAGCACATGGTGCTATTGGGCACTACTGACGAAGCCACCGTGCGTAGCCGACGACACGTGCATGGACAAGAGCAAGGTGGATGTCATCCGGGAGGGCGAAGGGAGCCGGTGGCTAACAGGACAAAATGTCACACGCAAGGGAGGGGGGAGGCTGAAGGCAGAAATGCAGACCGCCCACAACATCCAGCACAAAATTGAGCTTATGGTCACAGCGCCTGAGCTGCCTGACTGTCGACTGAAGAAGGAAAGGATTCCACTGGGTGTGCTTCGGCAGTTGCTGCAGGGGTTGGGATCAGAGAGATTAAAGCCTGAATCATCAACACTGTGCGCCGGAGGCCCGGGAGGGGGGGGGGGGCAGATGTACGGGGAGGCGCACCATGAGGGTTCCGCATATCCCCCCTCTTTTTGGCAGCTGGGTTTTTGTGCCATTTGAAGCATGGTGTTTTTGCCACATGGATGTACAAGACGACTCAAATTACCATCGAGATGGTTGAAATTCCTAGCCAGATGGCCACCCTCCTCCCAAGATGACCCATATTCCTACCACGATGGCCTCATGATGGAGGATGAATTTGTGTGGGCATGACTGTCAAATGAGGAGACACTCATGTTCGCACCTTTGCAGTCACCAACAATGACCAACACAACTAAAAACATTTATGATAACGCCCTCCGTTTTTAATTTTCAGAATTCTGCGCCGAACCTCATGGTGTCACATTTCGCAGGTTTGCCCCCCCCCCCCCCCGGGTGTCCCCAGGCCTAGTGGCATTTCAGCTTGCTAAGCATGGTTGGGCTGCCATTGGAATTGATCCGCTTGTCTGCGTTTCCGCATGCCTCACTTAAGGCTCAGGAAGGGACCTTTGCTATCAAAGCCCTACCTGGCAGCAGCCACTCCACCGAACTTTAGAGTAGTCGATTTTGGTCATTTTCAGCACTGTGCCATGCTATTTCACCAACCACTTGCGCAAGGAACGGGTGGTGTTGCGAGGCCTGAATTCCAGAATTTCCTTCAGGGGAGTGATTGGCTCCTGCTGTGGGAAGACGGGGTGCAGCCATTTCCGCAGCGCTGCACAACGTGGCAGACTGGTTTTTGGTGGAGCCGCGGCAGCTACTGGCATGTGACTGCTGGGATGTCGAGTCTTCAATGCTGCGTAACAGGCCATTGGGAAGCCAATTGGAGTGTGCTTCTTGGCTGATAGTCCAGGCTGTTGAGCAGTCGTGTGTTTGGCATGGCTGTCTTATGGGAACGACATGTCTTCTTTGTCTCTGTTTTAACTAAGGACTGCCCGAGGGTATTGGTGGCGGGATTCCTTCAACCGACGGAGGCTGGGCAATGACCACCCACAGTTGCTCGACCTGTGGAGGTTCTAGCATACCGGACCAGGCCATTGTTTAGTGGTGGTCAGAGGTCAAAAACAAGTTTGTGTCCCTAAAATGGCCTTGAGTAAATCACCTGGAAGAGAGGTTGTTAGATCAAGCGCAGGCGCGGGCGTCGTATACCCCCCTTTTTTGGGGTCATTCGCGTAGCATACCCCAAGGCATGATATTGGATGTTCAACCCCTTGTAAAATCATTATTTTGCCCAATAAGAGCATCCCCCAATGGATTTTTTGATTTTGAGGCCTCTACCCCCTAAAACTGGATATCACTTTTTTGAGAGGGGGGGGTGGGGGTGGGTGGGGTGGGGGGGGGGGTCAAAAGTTTTTGCTCAAAAGGCTACAAGCAGTGGGGAAGCACAGTGCTCAACACACACCTGACGGTCCAACGGTAACGCAGCCGACGCAAATTTTGCGGTCGGCGGTTCGAATCCTGGTCTGTTCACTTTTGGCGCCGGCGCCGGCGCGAAAGTCGCTCGACCGGGGTTCGAACCGGCGACCGCAAAACATTGTGTCGGATGCATTACCACTCGGCCACTGTGTGAACTGTGCTAATGGGCATCCCCGCATCCCCGCTGCTTGGGGCCGCATCTGCCACTGACAAAAAACCCAAACTGTGTGTATCTGTCTGACTGCCTGCATGCTTGCCGGCTCAGGGACTGATTGGCTGACTGTCAACCTCTCTTCGAGGTGCACTGCCGAAGGCAATAGAATTTCACTTTCCTTCTGAGCACGATGGACAATGTTTCTGATGTGGGTGGGTGAACGGTTGGCCTCCGCTGGGTAGGGCCCCAGATGCCCCCCCCCCCCAAGGGGTCCGCGAGCACTGGCCTGTACCGGAGGCTGGCAGTTTTTTAATAAGTATTAAGGACAGCCCTGGCGTGTAGAAGAGATATTATCATTTTGGCATGCGTGGATTCTTTGAGGGTTACTGAAACCGAAATGTGTCATTAGACTTGGTGCGTGCAAAGTCGCTTGCGAAATTCTATTGTGTTCAGCAAGGCGCCTGGAAAAGTAGAGGCCAATACGATATGTTTCACGGTTCACCTCCTACCCTAAGAGATCGCAAAGACGGATGCACATGTGGTAAGATAGGCCAGCCATGCATGTCCACGGAGAGTTTGGAAAGGTAGCACATTCAAGCACACGCCTACAGTACCAAAAACCACCATACATAGATATGTGTGTTGTGGTATAGTCAAGTTCATTTATGCAATCCTCTGGTCTGTACGTTGGTCATTGAGGAAGAGGAACAATGGTTAGGTTTGCATTGGGAACATTGAGAAAACGGTGTATGTGGTGCATGCACCTGGGAAACATTGAACTCAAACACAATGTAGTGGCATTGTGAGCCCATTTAGCGTGCTGGACCTTCCTGTCTTGGGCGCCACTACCTCATACGGGACTTCTACAACGTTATTGACAGCGGCATTATCCTCAACATCCATGCCGGTCATGGGGTGCACCCTCCTCAAGGCCATTTGTGTCGCTTTTGGGGCAGAAACCACTTGGATCACACGAGGTTGCGGGTTGCATGCTAGTTGCACCAATACGTCATTAGAAGTCCTCAAGTTGTTGGATTTCACCTCCTTTGAAGACACAGGATTGATTCCTTGGGATAAAGCCGAGGAAACTTTGCTCCGCCTTGCAACCACCCCCGGATCGGCAGGGTCGGCAAGGGCACGGGGGGACGGCCAGGCCCGGTCCTTGTATGCGACCGCACCCCCCCCCCCCCCCGCGCCTGACTTTTGAGAGATAGTGGTGCAGGGGCCATGGTACTAACGGCACTGAATTTTTTTTTGCATGCTTAGTTGCAGGGGGGTACTATGTTTTTGGTCCTTGTGCTGCTCTCTTTGTATAGCCCAGTGGCACACCATGGCAACAACCCCCCCCCCCCCCCGCCCGGCTGTACCGCCGATACCCCCCGCCTAGGGAAACCCGGGGCCGGTGACTTTGTTGTGGTGTCGGAGCTGGAATGGCTTCGGCCATCGCAAATAGACCAGAAAAGAGGGTTCCGGCAGCACGGGGGGGGCTCTGGTTGCTTAAAGTTGCCTAGCAGACGGCAGTCAAGGGGGGCCCTGATCACTGAATTGCCCAACGATGCCGGCCCAACTGCCTGTGGACCGTTGGGACCTGTGCCACTGCCTAGCCTGGATTCCGAGCGCACGGGTTGCCTGTATGTGCCTCCTCCTCTCCTCCACCACCCCCTCCCCTCTTCTCTGCACCCGGTTGCCCTGTTGCTGTGCAGCACCCATAGTGCGTTGCCCCTAGTTGAGTTGCCCCTCGGGGAGTAGCCTGGGGGAGTAGCCTGGGGTTGCTGCCCTCCCTCCCTCTCTTCCCCCAACCACCCCTCATCCCTCCTGTATGCCCCTCGGCACCCAAGGGGCTCGGTGATTCGAATGCCCAGACGTTCTACGGTAGTCCGGGGGGGCCTGGGCTGCCCAAAGTTGCCCACCAGAAGTTGACGGGTCATGAGCTGTGTCGTGCAAGAGCCCAAATTCCGTGGGTCAGCTAAGCCCGAATTCAAAAAGCGCTGCTGGCAGGGACTGTGAGAGATCGGAGCTTTTGGCCCATGTCCCAGGGAGTTGCCCCCCGAATTCTCGCACCATCCATCCATCCATCCATCCATCCATCCATCCATCCATCCATCCATCCATCGATCCCCCCCCCCCCCCGCCGCCAACCCCCCCCCACCAAGTTTTAACAGATAGCGGGGGTGGGTGGGTCGCATCAGGTCCGGTCGTAGTCGCCCCCCCTCCCCCTGTGGGCAAGGGCCGACAGATTTTGTCACGGGCAGTCCGTCCATCAACCTGCACGACATTCAACGGTAGCCGGTATATGAAAAAAATGATGATGACGACACCTGTGTTACTATGAAATTTTGCAGTGCCTGGCATAAAACCATCCGGGGTGGTTTTAAGGATGGTTTTATCTCCTATTTGGGGCTGGTTTTATGCCCGGGACCAGTTATACAAGAAGGGGCAAGCGAGTTGACTGGAATGAGATTCATATTGGTTAATATAATTCACATGGCGATGGAGTCACATTAGATAATGTTGCATCTATGATTTTTTTTCTAACGGAATGTGATCAAAATGTTTGGACCACTAGAAAACAAGAAACCATATATGACATCATGTGAAAGTTTGTGGAAAAGATGGTATGGTTTACAACAATTCGTCGTGCTTTGTGCGGCTTTTCTTTTCGTGGTACCAAGCACCACGAAAAGAAAAGCCTTGCTTCATATAAAACGTTGTATTGCCACTTTTTGAACATTGTTTACATGGCAAATAGGGGGCTAGAATTGGCAAATAAGAGAGGGAAAAATTCATCTTAAACAAGAATAAAGCAAATATTTGCTCCGATATCTTGTATACCATCCACCTTAACCGAAGAAAATTGGGCGGATTGAGCAAAATGACCTATAGAGGATGAAAACTGAAACTTTCAAAACTCGGGCCCATTGCTTTGGATTTTGATAAACAAAAAGCTAATTTTGATAAATTTTTTATGCACTTTCACCTTTTGACGTCAAAAAGGCGGTGTCGATCGCTCAGCTTCGGCAAACGAAAGATCGGCATCGGAAAATGCCTAAAATAGCAGTAAAGCAAAAACGCTTCTACAGCGGCATTTGCCTTCAACAATCATTTATAAATCAGGTCTCGGATCTAGATTTCTTGGCTTCCAGCTAATCTTGTGTTTGGGCACGCCTTTTGGAGGACACCCCGAGATACAACCATACATACAACGCTGTCAAATAATTAATTTCAGATCACAATTTCTTTAGATTTGAGGCCTGTGGCTTTGATATAGTGCTATTCGGTACCCAAACTTTGCGAGTGCATCTTCAGATCTCATCCCTAGCTTATCCACACTTAAAGGCCGCAAATGTCAAGAAGTCAAACTTGTGAAGCTACTAAATTTCCAAAATGGGTACAATTCATAGAAAAACAAATGGTAGTACGTTAATCAGCAAATTGAGGCAATCATTTTGTGAGGCTGTCTTGGTGGTTTTTAAAATATGTTTCGCTTCAACGCGCGGCCCGTATGTAATGGTATAAAGAGGAGTTTTTAGAAAAGGGCGGGTCCAGGCACCAATGGTCCCCCAGAAAAATTTGCTGTGCTGCGGCATGCTTCAAGCCGTTGGTGGGGGTAACCTAATTTTCCAAAAAGTCTCAAAGCTGGCAAACCACTACATCAAACACAAAACAATGCACCTCCTGACACCCTGCAAGGATGGGCACAACATAATCGTTTCATGTGTGGTCAAATTGCTACTCCTCCTCATCACATTTCCACTTTTTGTGCATTTTATTGACATACATGATTGCCAAATGGCGCAATGTCTCTTTACTCATATTGAGACGATCGTGTGTTAAAATGTGTTTTTACCCAAAACATGGTCCTTCAAGATGGCACCCTTTGACGACAGCCACACTGCCCATTTTGACTTGCACCCTCGGTATCGTACAACATAGGTACCGCCCAGTGCCTTCTCCAATTGCCCACTGCAAACAGTCTGTGGTACTCCTGGTTGTCTCCTTGTTCCTCTTGGGTTGTGCTGTCCCCTCGGCAGTGGGTTCAACAGTAGAAATCAGAAGACAAAGTGAAGATAACAAGGGCCTGTCAAAGCACAACACCACAAGAAAGGGAAAAAAAGGGGGGGGGGGGGGGATCCACCAGCCTGGAACCCTGCTGCCCCTGCCTGCAGGACATCGTGCTGATATCACTGGGAATTGAACCCAGGACCCTGAAACGTGAAACGGGACCACTGCATCTACCCACTAGAGTACCACCAGTCTTGTCAGCACTGTTGCTGAAAGACGGTATCAATATTTTGGTCTGAGCCGAATTTTCAGTGTGCTGCGGCATGCTGCGGCATTCTGCGGCATGCCTCAAAACCCCCACCAACAGGCCCCAAATTCAGGTGCTGCGGCATGCTGTGGCATTCTGCCGCATGCTTCAACCGCTGGTGCCTGGGCGGGTCCCCATTCCCCAACCCCCCACAAAAACAGCCCCCCCATGGGGGGGTTATTGAACAAGAAAAAGTCTTGGGGAGTGTTTGTGTGCCAGGCATCTTTTGTGCCCCTTTCTACACCGTTTTCCATCCCCCCCCCCCCCCGGCCACCCTACTTTGCTTCACTCCAGATCCACACCACACATTCCACAAACTGAATTGAGTTGGCATGTCTGCTCTAACACGTCAGTTGTTGCCCGTTATTTCCTCAGACCTCTTTGGCCATCTGTCATGAGCAGGGAGCCAAGAGACCAGCCCCGTTTCTGGACAACTCCCAGCTGCTCCACACACCACACAACAACACAGGTCATCATTGTCTGTCAAAGTAATGAGGTGTCACCTGACCATGTGACCTTCGCCGGCGCCGCCGTCAGCACCACCACTGCACCTCAACACAAAATCAGTGCTGGATGGTGGGGGCTGTTGTGTCGATTCGCACTGAAAACAAACCCTCCCAGAATTCATCACAAACTCCTCATCTGAGGGGTCCATTGATGGACATCAACGGGTACGGGACCCATACAAGATTGCAGTGCCATTGTGGACCCCTGGGTGCAAAACACTGCCAGGTAGTTAGAAATGGATTGTTCTGCTTGTGGTGCGTCCCAGCAGATGAGGCAGTTTGGTAGCTTGATGATTGCCGGCCGTGGTAGGAAACACTGGAGATTGGCTACAACACAGGCAACTCTGGCGTGCTCCTGAAAAAACAGGGCAAACCAGAGAGGCGCTGGTGTATATGGCTAGGTCCGTTCAGCTGAGAAGAGAAAGGGAGAATCCAAGAAACAAATGAGGCAAGCTACATTGATGCACATCTGAGTCAGAGTTGATCAGAGCATGCAGGGCTTTTGCACTGTGCCTCCCAGCTATCCGAGTGGGGACTCTCGGAAGAGCACGCAGGGCTGGGATAGTTCCTGAAATAATAGGCAGTCCAGTGCAGAAAATAGAGAAGTGCACCAAGAAACAAGTGAGGCAGTACATTACATTGATCTGCACCTGCACCTGGGCTGATCAGAACAACCAAGCCAAGATAGTTCCTGAAAAAACAGGCAGTCCACTGCAGCAAAAATAGAAACAGTGTGGCGGGAAAGATGTGTGGTAATAATTTATATAATGTCGCCCGGGGGCCAGGGGTTGCGCCTAACACCCACCAAAGCACCAAACCACTTCAGAACACACCCAGCCAAGAGGAGAACACGGCAGATGGCATGCATCCCTCATCAAACTTGTTACTGGGTGACAGCATGAATTGGGTAGTTGGGATTTGTGGAAAGGGTCTTTGAAACACAAATAGTGCCACACCCAGAAAGAGCGTTGCTGCATATCCCCAGCTGTCTCAAGACACAGCGAGGTTTGTGGCTGTACACCCCATGTCTCAGGGCTTCGCACAAGACAAGTGCGGATTGTTTGGGGGCACACCCCAATGGAGCATGGATTGTGATTGCATCTCCTGCTGTCCCATGGCCACATCCAACAAAAAATGTAATGTGATGGCATATTCCCTGCTGTCCGAGGGTGGCACTCAAATGGAGCATGGAACCGACCGTGAGGCACAGCAACCGCGGCCAGCCACACCAAAAAAAAACGGTTCCCAGAAAAAGTCTCAGGGATAGGTGAAACATTCACTGAGCATGTAGCCCAGGCAAGATTTATTCCTTCGCTTCTTCCTTCGATCCTTCATTCGATCGTTCCGGATAAGCATCCTTCATCTCCTGCTTTGGTGGTCCTTCGCAGCCCTTCGCGTCAAGTTGCGTGGCATGTTGCTGGGTGGCGCAGGGGACGCAGCAGCAGGCGATGAGGACGTCCTTTACTGTGCTGCCATCCAGACCATACTTGCCGCGCAGCTGTGGTGGCACATGGGGAGGTTTGCAAAGCCCAGGCATCGATCAGCATTGTGTACTGCACTTGTCGTCATGCGCTTTTTTCTTTCAATGAAACGCATGTACACATTGTCCCAGCACCTGTTGGGACAACTGGGCATTTGCTGAATCTATTGCCATGATTGCCTCCCTTAGAAGACAGCAACCGCTTCAACTGTGTGTGAGTGCAACACAGAGGGTTCAGAAACAGCATCGCACACCCTGGGCAAAGCATTTCCGTGGAGCGGTAAAAAACAGAAGACTCACCAAAAAAGAAGCCCCACAGAAAAGGAGAGGGCACATGACCTCTTATTTTACGTCAGGGCTGAAAGGCGCAAAACTGGCCTCCCCTCCAGAAAAGTGGGCTGACGCTGACAATGCGGCTTCAGCGAAATGCGTTAGTGCACATGGGGTCACGTTTCGTGGTCTGTCACTTAATGCCAAATTCGCCTTGGCTGACCAGAAGCTGCAACACGGCGAGTTGTACTGCGTTACGCTGGGCTTTACCACACAATTTGCCCAGCAATGACAAGTGTATGATAAGGCAGAGTCTGTGCACAGTGTGTTTCCTGTCCGCAGGGGAAGGGGGGTCAGCTTGAAGATTTCAAACGTGTGATGCATGTGCCAAGTGCGCCATTCAACATATTTGAAAAAAGGTCAAATTGCCCTTCGTGTCTTTCCTTTGAGAGATACTGGGGAAAAGCCCGTGGGGCACCGCTCAACATGCTCTCAGGAAAGCAATTTCAACCAAACCCACAATGGGTGAGCCCAGGGAGGAGGTGTGAATGGCAGAAGGTTGCCCAGAGCGTTCCTCGCACTTAAGCTTTCACAGTGCACTTGTGGAAACGGTGTTGTGGCCAACCTCCTCACGTCGAATTCCCGAGGGCATACAGCACAAGCCAGCCCAAGAATCCCCAGCGCAGCCCCCAACATCGGCCAGCACAAGGCTGGGGTGGCAGGGCAGGGGCAACATCACCCGCACACACATCATGCTACTTCCCCGGGCGCCATACTGGAGGGGGGGGGGGGGGATCCAGACCCTCCAACGTTCCCCATGAGCAGCAGTGGAGTCAAACTAAAGATTTCGGCCGCGCGCTGACGGCGATGAGATGCATGGGAACCTCTGAGAGGGTACGCTTGCCCGGCTCGGCATTCAAATCAATGTGCCGGCCAGCTATCCCAATACTTTAGCCCCATGCATCACTCCCTCCTCAAGCCCAGGCTACCTGACCCCTGCAATCTCGGGGGCCCACGTGTGGGCGGAATGGCTACATCACCCCTGCCTTCTTGGGGGTCCCCAACATGGGGACAAAAAATGGGAAAAAGGGGGGACAACTGGGAAAACAGGGAGAAACTTTGCCGGCGCGCCAACGTACTCTCTGAATACCAACAACTGAAAGCGGAACGAGCAACGGCCCATGTGGGCCGGCGCCGACGCAAATGACGCGATGGAACAGAGTGCCAGGTGACGGCAAGACCTCCAAGCCCCACCCCAAACAACGTCACAGTGCCATTGCGAGGCTGTCGGTCTGCGACTGCCAAATTGTGGCGGTCTGCATGCAACGTGTTGCAGGGCCCTGGTCCTGTGAACTGTGACCCCAGTGAAAGACCAGTGTGTCACGGATGGGGCAGGCGCAAAAGGCAGATAAAGGTTCCCGTGATGTGTACCGCCAGCTCATCAGCATCGGTGTGGCTCATGGCTGTTGGCACACTGGATGGCGGGGCCTCGCAGTCTTGTGTTTAGAGCCGCTGTTTTGTGTCACGATTCAAGGGGCCCCTCTCTGATGGGTCACTGCCGCAGATGCAGGGGAACCTGCTGGAGCTGTAAACGGGGAGGGTCTGTGTGTGTGCAGTCCGGGGCTGCTCTGGCCGACCAACCAGCCCGCGCACCCTCACACCGCCTCCTGGCACAGCCCTTACAGTTCCATACCTCTTTGCGATTGTAAAATGTCCAACAAGCGTTGCCACATGGTACAAAGCAGAACACGGCCAGAGCAGCGCAAATGCACATGCCGTCTTTGTCCTTATTTTCGAGTAGTGCCATAGTCCGCCCTGCACAATGAGCGGGACCAATGTAATTTCCATCCCATCTCCGACCTGGGACGGCCGCATGACCTGTATTTGTGGACTAAGGGCGCTTGTTGCAGGCATAGTGGAGGGCTGACAGATAAGTAATGAAACAGCTGACATCGTCACACTGAAGTTTGGCATGTTGATTGGTATTGCAGTGTGCTATCAAAGCATGGTATTTCCTCTTCTGTGTTTGCCATGCATCACTCTGCCCCAGAAGGGCTGTGGTCATATTGCCCCGCCATACACAGCAACCAAGTGAATTCAGGCAGTCACGGATGTGCTCAAGGCCTCTGATGGTGATTGATCAGGGCCAGAGAGAATTGGCAAGGCCAACCAGCCCGGGGTCAGGGCGCAGGTTTTGGGGCTAAGGATTGGAACGTGGCAATGCAGAATATGGATTCAGTGTTTTCCTCCCAAGGGTATAGCTGTTGACATCTGGGCTGCAGCATTCCCGCCCGTTGCTCAGTTGTCTGTGCTCAGTTACCTTACTAATATGTGATTCCCAGGGGGGGAGTAGTAAACCTGCGACATGTGACACCATGAGGTTTGCCGCAGAATTCTGAAACCAAAAAAGGGGGTGTTATTTACCTCTTTGTGGCGTAAATGTTTTTGATTGTGTGGGTCATTGTTGGTGACCGCAAAGGTGGGAACCCAAGTGTCTCCTCATTTGATGGTCATGCCCTCATAACTTCTTATACCTCCATCATAGGGCCATCTGGGTAGGAATTTCAGCTATCTCGGTAGGAATGTGAGTCACCATGTACAGCCATGTGGCAAAAACACCATGCTTCAAATGGCGCAAAACCCCAGCTGGTGAAAAAATGGGGGGGATATGCGTAACCCTCATGGCGTGCCTACCCGTAGACCCGACCCCCTCCCCCCCGGTGATGCCCTGGACAAGGCATTGGCTGTAGGCGTGTATTCTTTTTTTCCGGGACACTCAATGGTATAAACCTGGGTACATCATGGGGGACCGCCTGTTGCAATGCTGGACCCCAACAGGGCTGTGGTAGCCGGAGGCCGGAGGGGGAGTGGTGGGCTGTTTGGGCCATGAGCAACGGATACTCGGCTCACATATACTCCCGTGACACAGGTATATGGTCATAGCCACAAATTTCAGTGGGCTGTTTTGGGGGGGGGGGGGGGCGCACTGATTACTTTGACTGACTTCGACATCAATGTGGGTGAAAACTTGTTTTGCAAAAAGCATTGTTCTTTTCTGCCAAAGAGGATCCCAAAATTGGATGGGGAGTGGTGCAAGGGGTTCAACCCTCAAAGAAAAAAATGTCGTACCCTTGGCGCCCGCACAAGGGTCGGGGCCAATGTGATAGCTGGAGGCCCTGGAGGGGGGGTTGGGTGTCTGAACAGGCGGCCCCACCATGGGGTACATTCTGGATTCCAGGATTGCAAAGCATCTTTTCGGCAGGATGTGCTTTAGCAGGGGAATGGGCGGGGCGGACCCAGGGGGGCGGGGGGCTTGACCCTCCTCGTTGTGAACCCAAGGTCTCGACCAACGTATATTCTCCAACAGCAGCTGACAAAAGACTGGCAGAAGACACATGCACAGCACAATTACCACATTGACCCCATGCACCCCATGTACCATGTACGACATCCAGAGGGCTGGGGGCAAGGGGCGAGCCCTCTACAGAACCCCAGGTCTGCTTGCTGGCCCTAGAGGGCGTGAGCCCCTTTTCCCCCACCGACACACAAACACACACACACACACACAATGAGAACCGCGAAAACAAGAACAGAGCAAGAAAAGCGGTGAAAGAAAACTCCTCAGGAACAGCAGAGCTGTCCTAGACGTCTTTCAGTCTGTTGATAAATGCGGTAATGTGCACACACACACACACACATACATCAAAAAGTAAGAACGATGTGTGCATCCGCCGATCGAGCGACAAACTGTCAACATACACACATGCGCGCGCATAGAAAGCGGAACAAACAGAGCAACAAAGCCGTCGTGTGAGTGTGGTTGTGCCTCATCAGGTCACAAACAACAAAACCTTGTGCCGAGTAGCCGCCTTGCTGTGACAATCGGTATTGCTAGGCCAGAAACGAAGATCAGATAGATTAGTGATAACAACCCCCTGGCCAGACCGCGTTTCCAGAGACTAGTCACCGTGACAATGACACACACGCAAACACACAAATGCACACACACACACACACACACACACACACACACCGAAAATCATAAGAATATCAAAGGGTGGTGTGCAGCTGACACGGTGTGTTTTTGGAGGGGTCTGTGTGTTGGAGCAGGAATGAAATCTACACAGGTCACATTCGGTGTGTCGGGGTAGGGGTGAGATTCGTGCATCATTCCACACACATAGTTCCACACATGAGCAACTAAGACAGGCTCACCAACGTGTCACGTTGCACCACACAAAACCACATTCAAAAGACGGTGGTGCTGGTGGGTTGTCTAGGATAGGGAGACCTGCTGGAACACATGAGCAGAACCATGATAACAAGCACAGCTTGCAATCGCCGAAACAACCACAGAGGCCGGTTTTCCATTCACTCATTGTGCAGCTCTGAGGAAACAGGGACATAGAAGCACCAAAAGGAGTACCCAAACAATCAAGGCCAGCAACAGACTTCAGACCGTCATCCCCTGCTCATTGCATTCTGCTCTGTTTCTGTTGTGCTCCATGTGTTCGCAACGCGGGCCGTCTGGCCCCTGTACTGTTCTTAGGTGGTGATCATTTGCCCTGTAAACGCCCCATGCAGACCACCGTGTCTCGCTAGACTTGTATACTGTTGATGGACATCTGTGATACTTCGGACATAGCGTGATTTTGCACACAGTGCGCACACAGCACCAGTACCTTGGTAGACTTTACCGGAGTCAACCACCAAAACCACCACATGCATGGGCCAACAGCTGAAACAAAACTGATGCCATTGCAACTTCAGTCTGAAGACTGTTTTTGAACAAATGTTGCGTTGTAGCATCTGGTTTCATTGCTGTTGCTGCCGCCAAGATGATTGCGATGTTGTAAACAGCAACTTTCTGCAGGTGTGGACCTACATGTCATGTTGTCTTTGAACGGCAAGTTTTATGATGTTGTGTACCAGTTTCGCAATGAAGTGACGAGAGTAGCAAGCATACTGGTATTGACACATACGAGGCTTTGGCACTAGCTGGTAGGGTGAGTGAGCTTTCAAATGCTGCCACTCCGGAGCATTCTGATTTTGCACTTAGTTGATAATTGAACAGAAAAGAGGATATGTGTGTGGCTTTCCGCATTTTGCATGATGTCTTATGTGAGGGGAAGGCAGCTTGCATTTGTCTTTAGCTAGGGTAGTTTGGGTGACCTAAATTTAGGGGCATTTGGAAGGGGTGTGCCTGGGGGTTCTTGAGGGAGGACCTAGTCTGAAAGTAGCGCGCAAGCACGCGCAATGCAAACATCCCCCCATGGTCACCCACACCGCATGGTCCATGCTCTCCAGAGTCGACAGCTGAGTCTCAAGCCCACTTTGGTAAGGGTCCCGTGCTACCGTCTTGAAGCACTGACTTGTCAAGGCAAGCCAGCGGCCACATACTCTTTGTGTGCATCCACGGGCTCCAGGACACTCCGGGGGTCAAGCCCTACTCGTCCACAAGACCTCTTGTGACAATGAAGGCCATGGACAACCCCGTTGCGCTGTCCCACTCATACACAGCCGCAGGTCATTGAGCTGAGACACTAGGCTCCTAGCCACTCGTACCCAACTTGTACTCAAGGGACTGAGTGCACATGAGACCCCACCCTGCCATGCGGAATTCGGGCTCTCTTGGTGACCATGATCGGCTACCCCTATTTCTTCCACTTGGTCTGGTAGTGGCGGGGTTGCCCACTTTCCCCAGGGGCTAGTGGTCCTTGGTGGTGGACAGAGGGGCTGTTGCACTGCAGACAATTGACAGAAACAATACTCAGACCACCTCAACCCTGATTTCTGCCCCGCTCCTTGACCAAGCTCAGTACTAGGTTGGGAGCTTCAATATAGTTTCCAATGCATTGCTGAGTTGAGAAGAAGGATAAGCCGAGGGCCTGACAATGCACAAATATATTTTGATCAAATGCCCCAAAATAACACAACAGAATACAACCTTTTTAATCACCCATAGGCCCTCAAGCAACAGAAAACAGAGAATCAACGATGGCCAACCTAGCCGCATTACACGTTTGCCATATGGCGTGGCGGTTGCCTACCGCATTAGAGAGCGCTCGGGTATACACATGTGAACTTTGGGTCTTTGCCATGTGCCCCACGTTGCGGGGATCCACTGTATCACATGTTGGAGTCGCCCAAGCACAATCTTGAGTACTCTTTGAACTTCTGGAGTCAGTCCAAAAAAAACAAAACAGAGAATCAACGATGGCCTCATCAAGGCTGCCAACAAAAAGCATTCCCCCCACAAAATTGCCCACTAGAGGGCAATGGTGTGTAGAGGGATGACATACACAAACTTTGCAAACAAATAATCCACCGCATCCTCAACTGGACCGGGGGGCAAACTGGCTTGAAGGAGGGAATCCACGTGAACCTCCGGTTTCCACTTGTGGTACAAGCATGCATCCTCATCAGCAGTGGTGCGGCCTCGAATAGGGCATTCGACTGTGGTCAGGCAAAAACCGGGGAGTCCGTCACCCCAACTCAAGGGCCCACACCAAAGTGTGGGAGTCCATGGTGGAGATGAGGAAAAAATTGTGAAAAGGGGTGGAAATGGGTGAAAATGGGTGAAAATCCAAAAATGCCATATCCCCAATGTGGAAGGAGCATCAAAACTTACGCTAGGGGCAACAATGATGCCCCTAGTATCACAAAGTATGCCTCTCCAATGCGCTAGACGCCCAAATAGGTGCACTGCGCCTGCACTGCGCTTAAAGCGCCCCCCATGCCTCATCGTGTGTGGATCTACAGTGCGACCACCCTGATACATGGGCTGCCCTATCAAGACCCTCCTTGCAAGGCATCCACCTTGGCAGTACCAATGGAGCCCTCCCCAAGGTAACAGCCGCTGTGCGCAAGCAAGTCGGTAAACACCGTTTCACTTGGTGTGCAGTGACGTTCCCTGCCCCGATGCCTAACAAGTCCAAAGAGGCAACCGCACAGCAATTTTGCCCCAGTGTCGGACGACCCGTGCTTGGACCATGGAAGAGAGGTTACCAAAGTAGGCCATTGGCCTCTCCTCACCAGTGCCCGAACACCTGGGCCTGCGAACAGGAATGCATTTACATGCTTTGCACACATACCCATATAAAGCGGCACGGCACAAGTAGCCGAGAAATTGCCTGTTGGACACGCGGATTGCTCCTTTTCCCCACTCCTTGAGCGGCAATAGTCAGCAAAATATCAGGAAGCTACACCTTGGGCAGTCGGGGGCGGCGTACCAGAGGGGTGCCAGCAGTCCTATTTTCGGAACGTTGAAGGGAGAACCCCACATAGGGTCGCTATCCAAGCATAGCTGCTAACATTGCAATGTACCAACCTAAGCTGGTAGGGGTCCCATCACTTACAACAATGTTTGCAAAATGGGGGCTATGCTATCCTGCACAAGCCGGTCACCTGACGCCTGCTGCCAGGGCCGCAGGTGTTCAGCTGTACAGAGCTATGTCCATGTCGTTGGTTCCTGCTGGTGCTACCACATGCTCTCAGACCGAAAGTTGCGACCCATGTCATCTGGCCTTCTATGACAGCTGCTGCCGTGGCTAGGCCTGTCAGTCGCACGCGTGCACCGTGTGCACACCGTGCATCCGCTCCCTCAAAGCATAACACTCGGAGACAAAGCAGCACAATTAATGATAGCTGGCCCTGCTATCATTTGGTCCATTTGAATTCAGACTGCCTGTGTGCCCGACATAATACATGCAGCCTGGCTTCTTTGGCCGAAGGCCTGGCACCACCTGCCCTTCCAAACAGCTCACGACCGAGATCAGCACACAGAAAATGTGTGCTGATCTTGACTCACCACACCTGTCAAATGTAACTACCGCAGGCAATCACACACAAGCGAAGCTTTTTTTTTCTTCTTATTTCAGGATGTGGGATTTTCATGCCCCAAACAAACAACAACACAAAAGGATGCAGGGCACAGAAATAAAGTTAGGTAACTGAAGTACCCCCCCCCCCCTTGCGCAAGCACGGCCGCGGTCCCAGAAGTCAGGCCAAAACGGCGGTTCAACGCCCACCCCGTGCTTAGACAAGGCCGCGCATGCGCGTGACACATGTGACAGCCAGTAACAATAACATTGTTAGCCATGGCTGAATCACATCAGAACAAACAGCATGGGGTTGCAATGTGTAGTACAATGTTGTTATGAACAGAATGCACCATCACAGACATGGATGAGCCCCTCTTTCCCTGTACAAACGCTCTACAGACACCCAATCCTCCATTCTGGACCACAAAAACAGCGGTCCCAAATTTTCCTCAAAACGGCGGTTCAACGCCCACCCCGTGCTTAGACAAGGCCGTGCATGCGCAAGGGGGGGGGGGGGGCAAGGAACTGGGTAATAAGGGTACAGGTAGCAAAAACAAGGCAGCAAACATAACGGAACCCTAGAGGCCCCTTGAGTAACTAACCTGGGCTCTGGTCTGCAGGGCCTCCTACCGAAAAAATAGAAACAAAACTGTTTTCCGAGGCCATGCCACAAACAATAGGTAAACTATATATAAGCTTGGCGGGGGGTCTGGGTTTGGGTATGGATGGAGTCCTTGTGCCAAGAACCCAGGAGCACCACACGTGTCTCACTGTACTGCCAAGGGGGGGTGGGGTCGTATGTGCCCCTTTTTCCAACCCCCGCCAGGGGGGTGGGCAGTTCTTGCAACCCCCAAAAAAGAGACATTCAGATTTTGTATCAATTATTTGCCTCCTCTGCAAACAAAAAAACAGCACATTTTGGATTGATCGGTCCACCTCAATTGGGCATCTCATCTATACCAAATTTCTTTAAAGAACACATTCAGAACTTGAATCAATTTTTTTCTCCTCCACTTGCAAATGAATAAAAGCAAATTTTGGATGCACCTATCAGGCATCTCATCAACACAGCACCATGGCCACGTGGCACAAATTTGCAGAGGCAACAACCTTTGAATCTTGTTCAGAATGTGACATTGTTGGCAGTATTAATGATATATGTACGCCAGTGTCAGAGGGTGTCACAATGTGCCTAGTTGGGGACGACGGGAAGAGTTGTTTCTTAAAATCAAATACGTCGCTGAGACATGAACGGCAAGGTACACAGTGCGAACTCCACACAAATGCATACAACAGCGTAAACTGCTTTTACATCCTGTCTTCGTATTGCCCGAAGTAAACAAGCAACGCCCACCAGATACAAATTGTATTAGTCTCCCATCGCGACAGATACTTTTGCGGACCCTTGAACAGGATGGCCCACACACACGACGAGAATCATGAAACAAGAACAGAGCAAGAAAAGCGGTGAAAGAAAACTCCTCACGAGCCTCAGGGCAGGACGTCTACCCCCACCGTCTTTCTGCACTTATCAATGGACCAGGAAGGTATCCACGGAGGAGTTTGTGTTCTGACAGCCCAATGCAACCCGTGTTAGGTGCTACCAACTAACCGCACACACGCAAACTCGGATGGAAGCATTCAAAAAATCAGTTATTCTGGCGTGGCTCTGATGCGTAAAAGGTGCATGTCAGCGCACCATGTGGGCTTGTACCCCTCTGGCTGGAACTTTCTGGGATCGTTGTGTCTGTATAGGCCGTGCTGTGCCACTGTGCATGTCAGTGAAGCCAGTGGATGAGCCGTGTGACCACTGCGTTTTGCGGACACGGTTGATGGTGAGTGATGGTGTATACCGCGCGCGCACACACACAAATACACACACGTGCTGGCTGACCTGGCAGCCTCACCCATTTTGGTGGTACGGAGTGCTGCGTGGAGCTTGGCGTGCCGACCAAACCGGGTTGACTGATCAGACGGGTGCGTGCTACGTACAAGGCGGCCCACACAAACCCCCAACCCAAGTGCTGCACTGCGCAGTGCGGTACTACTTGCTATACCCATGCAGATTCCAGGATATGGTTGATGATGACAATGATGTGAAATGTGTGAGGGAGCACTGATTGGGGTCCCATTGTCCGGGGCTGGTTGACTGGTCCTGGGGACTTGGTCTCCCGGCTTCAATGGGGCTACTGGAGCCTTAACCCTAAAAGCTCGTGAAAGGGCGCGGGTCGGGCACGGTCCGTTTCTGCACGGCCATGCTGTCCTTTGGCGGTGGTCAGCGATGGTCGCTACCCGCCAGAATCACCCTGGCACCCGCGCGATGCCGCGACACACATTTTCCAGGCCGTCCAGCAAGGCGCCGCGAGGTGCCGCCACGCCATGCTGTCGTTTGGGGCCGGCGCGGCTGTCGTCTTGCGCCTGGGCTTGTGCCTTAGCTGCGCCCCCCCCCCTGCTTGATGGTTCGGCCCACAGTCACCTTGCAACCATGAATTCACACCTCTCCTCAGAAAGAGGACATGGCACATGACCTGAGCACCACATTGGTCTTACCACCACAGCAATGGACAATGATTCCTCCGGATCCTCCCCCCTGTTGGTCTTACCACAACAGCAATGGACAATGATTCCTCCGGATCCTCATACATTTCTAAAAATGGCCTTTTCTCACAGATTTCGAAAAATTTACACGTACCCCCCCCTACGGAACGAAATTTTGGTGCATGGGACGAAAAAATGAAAAAGCCCTGAAAAAGTGCGAATTTGCTCCGCGTTGGCATATAACGGATGGTCCCGAGAGATATTGGGGTGGGGGTGGGGGATGGGCATCTGCTTCAGGTACCACAGACATCCGACCCAAAGCCAACAAATGCCAAGCCCCCAGCAACGGGCAACAGGCACAACACATCCAAGAGTCACTCGTGTCGTCACACTGTTGGTTCCTGAATTGGGCCGATTGCCACTGGGGGAATGTTTGCCCGGCGCGCGCCCGGTTCATGCCCGGCGCGCTACCTTTGTATTAAGTATCTTATCTCTAGCCCCAAGTTTATCCTCACCTTGAGAAGTCCCCCAAGTAGACCGCACTAGACCGCAAACCTTCCCTGCAAGGCACCTTGCATAAGCCGAAATATGAGAATTCAACAACACAAAATGTCAACCCCACCACTTCCAACCACCACCCTTGCCATCGTCATAAACTGGGTGCAAAGGATGGGCCAAATTCTTCGACACGGCGAGAAGGTACTCCAAATTGTTTGGTGAGGTGGGGGCAAAAACAGGCACAAGTGGGGAATGGTAAAACAAAAAAATTCCCGGCGCGTGCCCGGCGCGCTAACGCTCCCCCACTGCAGGACAACTCCTGCCCAGGCCCTGTGCATGCACAGAATAGTATACCATCAAAAAGGTAGAGAACCCGTATTGCAGCCCATCCCCAGCCCATGTGCGTATCCCGTTCACATCCACATCACCATTCAATATGCCCATGCCCTTGCCAATGCTCCCCTCGTGCTCATGTTCATCCGCTATCCCAATCCCTTTCACATCCCATAGCCATCCCAAACATAACTCCGGAACAGGGCAAGGCCAAGTCTTATACCAGTTGGAGGGGAAGGCACTTGCCTCTATTCGTCCTGGCGCCCCGCACATACCTGGTAATTGGGCTGCAGCATGATGGTGGACTTCAGCTTGCTGCCTCCTACAAACTGTATCACATAGCCTCCTCGGAGGCACACGTTCGTCAGGTGCACGGCGCGGACCAACCACATAGCTTTGGTGCGGCCCACAAGCGTAGACGTGGGAAACGTCATATTGGGGGGGTGCAGTGGCAGGGCCGTGGGACCAGCACCTAAACAGGAGAGAAATCCGGGAACAGCTGATGGCCTCTGGAAGGCGAAATCAGCGGTGCGGGGTTCGTGGACTGTATTGAGGTTTTGGCACTATGGCTTTGAGGCTGCCCTAGGGCAGGTGGGGACTGACCGATGCGCCAAATGCACCTCCTTGAAATGGGTCATGTGCACACGCAGGCAGGGAATCGCTTGAGGGTGAGGTGGGTTGCCAGGGCGACCGCGAACGTCAGCGTAAAATGACCCTCCATCCCTCGCAGAGTCGCTTCCGGCTCGCGGGGTCACTGTCACCCGACAGCCATGCGTTCGTGCTTACATTCGAACTGGGCACCTCGAGTTGCGGCGTCAGGTGAACTACTCGCTTGAGGGCAAGAAGTTCTGCAGGGGCTGTAACGGGGCAATTAAAAAAAGGGGGGTCGCTGCTGACCGGTAAAGCGCAGTTTTTGGTGTTGCAAGCAGTCCGCAGAGGCTGGGGGCGTAGACCACCTCGTCTTCGTGAAGGGATTTCTGTGGAGGGACTCCATCCTTTAAGCGGTCCCCTGCATGCAGGTACGCCTTCCTTCCCCCAGCATCCAGCGAGTGTATGGGCGCATCGCATTTAGACCCCCGCCCCATTTCGTCCATCAGCAGTCTACCGGTTGCAGTTGAGGTATCACAGCAGGGCGAGGGGATCCCCTGCCTTTTGAAGGTGGAGTATCCATTTCTGAGGGTTCAGAAGGCTGTCATAGTGTCTTACTCTCAGAAGTTTTGATTTTGTGTGTTGTTGACCGTGCTTGGATGTGGATCTGTGGACCTCCCTGACTGCCTATCATGTGGTGCACACACACACACACACACACACACACACACACACACACACACACACACACACACACACACACACACACACACACACACACACACACACACACACACACACACACACACACACACACACACACACACACACACACACACACACACACACACACACACACACACACACACACACACACACACACACACACACACACACACACA